>JABFEA020000110.1:18809047-18822775 GCA_019775915.2 Cyphomyrus plagiostoma | reverse complement strand
CAATATCATTAATGTAAATTAGGAACAATAGTGGTCCTAAAATTGAATCCTGCAGTACCCCACTATGAACGCAGGCCCACTGTGACATTGTGATAACTCCTCGCTGCTTCCTGTCAGTTAACCAGTTTTCGATCCAAGATGCCACAATTTCTAAAATCCCTGCAGCGTTGAGCTTTAGCAAGAGCCGTTTGTGGGGGACAACATCAAAGGTCTTCTGGAAATCTGAGGAGATCACATCGTAGGCCTTTTTGTGATCAATTGCACCTGTAGCTTCCTCAAAGAACTCAAGTAGATTCGTTAAACAAGATCTACCTCTCCTAAATCCATGTTGGCTATCCCTCCAAATGTTATTTGCATCCAGGTAATCTACCATTTTCACATGGATTATAGCTTCCATTATTTTTCCAGTAATGCTAGTTAAACTGATTGGCCTATAGTTTTCTGGATTACTTCTATCAATCTTTTTTGAATATGGGTGTTATGTTAGCATGCTTCCAATCTGAAGGCACCACACCCGCAGATAATGATTTCTGGAATATTAGAGAAACTGGCTGATGGGTGCCTGTAAGTTAGGGGCTGAGTGTCCGGTTTTACCAGAATCACTAGACCAAAGCATTACTTCAGCTTCTGCTTTCAGTGAGAAGACGATCCCTGAACTTCACCTGGATTAGGTGTTATATTAAAAAGTGGCACGTGCTTAACGTTTATCTCTTATCCAGCTTTCCTTCCTTTTCCAGCTTTCCTTGGTTTCCAGCTTTCCATTCCTTTCCATCTCCCCCATCTCAATGTGACTGATTGGTTTTGCTGTCACGTTTAGCAAAAAGAAAAAGAAAAAAACAAACAAGAAGCCCAGCATCCCCATCAGCCATCTTCGTGCTGATCCATTACTGCTCTAAAACACTCCGTCTTGCGGACACGTCCTGTTCCACATGGTATTTTTCATGCCCTGGGCCTGTCAAAACAGGATCGTTTTCAGGATTTCATCAGTATGCCCGCCCTATCAGATCCTGACCCTGGTGTCACTCAGTAACCCAATCGATTCTAAATTATAGTTGCAGGTCTCTGCATTTTTGAACAGTGTTATTAAATAACATATAATGGATTTTAATTCTGGCATTGGTAACCTCCAGGGAACTATATCTGCAATTAACAAATTATCCCCAAAAAAAAACATTCAAAGTTCAAATTAATCTAATTCATACTAATAGAAATTTAATTTAATTTCCCCACAGAAAGCAATAATTGACTTCCTAGTAGCCTAATGTTCTTAATTTATTTTCAAAATGCTAGGAAATTAAGCGGGACAGGACAGTAGGAGCAATTAAGTGTTCTTTTTTCTCTCCTCGATAATTGGACACTCATTGTCATGTATCACAACTGCCCACTCTAAATGTGCAGCAGATGTGAAAAAAAACAAACACTGTACTTTTTGGCTTTTAAGCCTAGACTGCTGCAGAAGCAGATACATGGTTAATAACAATTATAGTAAAATGCATAGACTACTGCTTTATAATCGCTTTTTGTCTATTCTGTAAACTTGTTTTGCCAATTTAATCTTAACCCCAATAATCTAGCTTTTTATATTTTATACTATTATAGAATGAATGATGGATCAGTGGGCAGAATCACTGAGCGGTTTTGGGGGGGGGGGGCTCACACTTGGGGTTAAGGGCCATGTTCAGGGGCCCAACAGTGACATCAGGCTGCCGATCACATGCGTGAACCGGAGACCTTCTGAATACAGGCACCCACAGAGCAGCACTGTCCCCATATCTGAGTGCTCAACTATGACATTAGATTTCAAATTATCATTATGACTATTAACCAAGTTCTGAATAACAAACAAAATAATGAGACAATGATCACAGGTCCACTGAAAAGTTTACCACTCCTGACATTTACAGTCAGGGGAGGAATGTGTCAACTAATGTGGCTATTGTCTTAATACTATACATACACACACACACACACACACACACACACACAATAATACACAGAGGCATACACACACCCAATGAAACACAGACACAACATCCAATAATACATGAAGACACACACACACACACACACACACGCACACACAGATACACACACACCCAATAATACACACACGCACACACCCATCCAATTATACACACACCCAATAATACACACACACACACACACCCATCCAATAATACACACACACCCAATAATACACACGCACACACAATACACAGACACACACAATAATATACAGATACACACATACAATAATACACAAACACACACATCCAATAATAGACACAGACACACACACACAATAATACACAAACACACACAGATACACACACACCCAATAATACACACACGCACACACACACAGACACACAGAAACACACAGACCCAATAATACACACATAGACACACACACCCAATAATACACACACACACACACACACACCCAATAATACACAAACACACCCAATAATACACACGCACACACACAGACACACAGAAACACACAGACCCAATAATACACACACAGATACACACACCCAGTGATGCACACACAGACGCACACACACAGACACACACAACAATAATACACAAACACACCAAATAATACACTCACACAATACACAAGCACACACAAACACGCACGCACACACACACACAATACACAGACACATACACACAATAATACACAGATACACACACCCAATAATACACAAACACACACACACACAATAATACACAAACACACACACCCAATAATACACACAGACACACACAGATCCAATAATACACAGACACACATACACACACATGCACAGACACACAGTAATATACGCACACACACACACACACACACAAATAATAATAAACTACAGGCAAACTGGAGACCCCTGCTAATCTAACTGCACATCTTTGGACTGCCGATGTAAACTGGAGGAACATGCCAGAATGGGGCTCTCATTGGTGCACCACAATAACATCAATTTCTCAGGTAGGAGAGTAAAGCTTTATCACAGCTGAGCCAGGAAGGAGCCAATTAGTGCAGTAACCAATCAGTGACCCAATCCCTCAGTCACGTTCTAACCCCTGCCTCCTTAATTAACCGCATCAAGCTACACGAGGAAACACAGCGCCCACTCCCCTCCCCCCCGTCACGACCACCATCATATTCCATATTAATTCATCACTTGCTCATCAATTCTGTGACCCTGCATTACATGGCAATAACTGTGCTTTTCTTCATTTAGTGAGTGACGCGCAGGGGTGACATTCGATGCTCCTTGGTCATCCTGTTCATGGCAAGTGAAGGCTACTTATCCGTCTGTCAATATTCCCAACGACCTTCCTTTGACCTGGGAATTTAAGTGACATTGCAGGGATAGGAAAGTAAAATCCTGACACTATAGAGTGTAAGTTATAAATAATGGATGTATGGATGCAGAAATGTTACATGTAATACCTCTGACTCAGTGAATCCACTTACTTATTAAGTTTAAACTAGGCTTTGGTACCAAGTTGCTCATATACGCTGTTAAAGCAGATTCAGTTTTCAGGACGTGTTCTTCCTTTACCCCTGAGGAATGCTGAATTTTTTTTTCTTTTCTTTTTTTTTATTAAAGCAGTTCCTTACATCTGGCAGAACATGTTTAAATAGGTTATCTATAGATCCCATCCTGACAATTTTAGGAGAGTAATACAACAATTGTTCTTTGTTTACAACACAATATGTAAGCTCGTTCTGGAAACAAACAAGCCTCTTTCTACATTTATTATTATTATTATTATTATTATTATTATTATTATTATTATTATTATAGCTGTTGTTGTTTCTCATTTCGTTGGCACACGAGTTTGGTTAAGGAATTTAGAATTTGTTATAGATAAATCCTGAATTACTTTCATTGTGATGGGAGCCAAGTGATCAATTTTCTAGGTAGGGGAATCAGCCCTGCATCATATTACATAATGTATTTTACAGTACACATAAAATGTATAACAAATATGTTCCTATTACATTTTCATACAATGTGTCTGTGTTAGGCAGTACTCATCTAGTTCGCATTTTTTCCATCTTTATCGAAATTTTGTAGTTTTCAAAAGAACATTTTCTATAAAAATGCAATTGTACTACTGTCCTCCAGAGGCCAGCATAACTTCATTTATTCAATGACGGTAGTTTGTTGTTTTTATCCGTGCATCATGAGAACGGCCCCAGATTGCCGAGCTCTTTCCGCCGATAACATTGCAACGGCATGTGACAATAATACATCATTGATTGAATGCACACGTTCAGTTGTAAGACGTTTCTTGAAGTTAAAATCTTGTGGGATGCGGAGGCGGATTCTGCACCTCAGCAGAACATGAAGACATAGAGACAATGCATTTAATCTTATTTTAGCACATGAAAGAACTATTTCAATAGATGTGTATAAAGTTCGATTTCGTGTGTGCGTGTATATGGGCGTGCAAGAATACGCGTGTCTGCATTTCCGCGTCTAGAGAGGCAGAATTCCTCAACCCAGAGAATTTAACATGCTGCTCATGTTTCTGTTAACCCACCACATAATTGGGAACAAAGCAGTGAGAATGCTTACTTGGTTTATTATTCATCACAGCCTCCGCATCTTAACCGGGCCATGGCGACGATAAGAGCGCCAGTTAACAGTGTGAATCGTAAGGTTGATCGGGACCTCTTGCTACGCGGGGCATCAGAGAGGATTCGGGGACCCTGGGAGATTAGAGGCAGTGGGGCTGGCAGCTTCAGCAGATCCCGGGGTCTCAGCAGGAGCGGGGAAAGATCATTTATCTGCACCACGTCACATCAAGCAAACCGCATCAAATGACTTAAACGCAGAAACTCCACTGAACCCAAACAGGGGATCAATATTGCCCCTTTTCCAATTAAAACTTATAATTATCATCATCAGGTTTTTGAGAATAAATGCTTTCCAAAAGTTGAGGGGGCTATACTAGGTTTGATAGTGCAGTTAAAGGTACATGCAATGTTATATTTAATTTCCATATGCTACAAAACACCAAAAAATATCCATCATCAATAGTGAAGTTCTCCAGTCTGACATGCGTCAATTAATTTTCCATGAGATTTTCACCAAGCTTTTTAATTGTTCAGTGAGAATTAATTTCTTCCAGAATCACTCTGGGCACCTACTTAAAATAATTCACATAAAGGGAAAAAATTGCAGAAAAACAATATCAAACTCTATCACTCTAAATAGGACTCTAAACTATTTATTTCCTGTACGAATGGTTTCTTAAAATGCAGAATCTGCCATAAAACCAGAACAGCCGCACACAGGAAATCAATGGTACTTTATCTTCTTAAATGGTTTTGAAGAACTTGAATGTCCAATCAGGTTTCATTACAAGCCACTAAAACTGATTTAGGGGATAGGCAGGATACGATCCGTGTTAGGGAACATTACCATTTCACCAGGAAAATCGGCAGTAATGAAAAGGCAGCTTTAATTAGAACCCTTGCTGGATTACTGGAAGCTTTAGAACAGTTTGCTTTGATGCTGAAGACCCAGTGGTCATTGGAGAATTGGATCTCTGAGAAAGAGACCCTGACAGCGATCCAGTCAGCAAGGTGGCAAGGAAACAGACCAGCATGGGGTGTCAGACACCAAGCTCTGCAGGGAGGTCAGTAAGATTCAGCTAAGGCAGTGTTTCCCAATCCGGTACTCAGGGACCCGCAAACAGTCCACATTTTTTTCCTACTGGGTACTGAGAGGGAGCCAAAATGTAGTCCACAGGGAGGAGCAAAAATGTGAACTGTCTGCAGGAGGGAGCAAAAATGTGAACTGTCTGCAGGAAGGAGCAAAAATGTGGACTGTCTGCAGGAGGGAGCAAAAATGTGAACTGTCTGCAGGAGGGAGCAAAAATGTGGACTGTCTGCAGGAGGGAGCAAAAATGTGAACTGTCTGCAGAAGGAGCAAAAATGTGGACTGTCTGCAGGAGGGAGCAAAAATGTGGACTGTCTGCAGGAGGGAGCAAAAATGTGGACTGTCTGCAGGAGAGAGCAAAAATGTGAACTGTCTGCAGGAGGGAGCAAAAATGTAGACTGTCTGCAGGAAGGAGCAAAAATGTGGACTGTCTGTAAGAGGGAGCAAAAATCTCTACTGTCTGGCATGGAGATTGGAGGGAGCAAAAACGTGGACTGGCTGTGGGACCCCGAGGACTGGATTGGGTTAGGGAGCTAGGGAGTCACAGATGGGGTAACCTGATGTGCGTGAATATCTGGGGGGAGTTATACATACTGTATATTACATTTATTACATTGTGGGGACCAAATGTTATTTTCACATTCTGAGGACCATCGTTTTCGCCCCCCACAGGGGGAATCTCAATTTTATAAAAGTCTGTGATTGCAATCAAAAAACTAAAAATTCCAAAAGTCTCATATTTTCTTTGGTTACTTATGGTCAAGGTTAGGGCTGGGTAGGGGTTAAGGGTCACATGTTGGCATTAGAGTTTTCCACATAGAAATGAATGGAGAGTCCCCACAAATATATAATTACAAACCTCTGTGTGTGTGTGAGTGTGGTTGTGTGTCTAGGTATTGTTCATAGAGAAACATTTACAGAGTCTATTTATCATACTGGAAATTACAGGTTTACAGTGGCATGACACATTTTGATAGTAAAAAAAGACATTAATCAACAGTAACAATAAATAATACATGGCAAAGAATGTCAGGGAAAAGACTGTGTGGAATTCCATAGTAATGGCTCAGAAATGAAGAGCATTGCAGAGAGGGTTGTAAAGTGAAGAAATAAATGTTCTGGGAATGTGCAGTTTTTATGAAATTCACTGACATTCAGTAGAAATGACAACTGAGACAAGACCTAAAAAGGGAGAGGGATGTGTCTGCTGCTACCTTTGTAGGTCTTTTTAATAACATATGTGCGTGCTTCTCATCCATCCTGCAACCCACACTTTATCCAGTAAAAGATTGCGGTGAATCTGGAGTATATACCGCAAATCTCTTGGTCACCGTGCCTCCCATTCATAATTTATTAAATTTACAAAAATGGCAAGTAACCCGAAGTGATGTGGTGCATCAGTGGACAGGCCTGTGGTGTCACGTCTCTGGGGTCATGGTTTCAATTCCCACCCTCTTGCTCGTGTTGGGGTTGGTGTGACAAACATCCATGACATATTTAGCTGCTGGAATGTGGTTCCTCTTTTCCCCGTAACGGCATCTGCTTCCCCGGTTGGTGCAGAAAGCTGCTAACAGTCATGTGCTTCGCTCTGGTGCCCTTAGCAGACAAAAAACTACATGCGTGGATCCACTGTATGGCAAAGCACCCTTGCAATTTTGCCCTGTTACCAAAACCAAATAGCTGTCAATAAAACCCTCGCTGTGAAGCCCTGGATTATGGGTAATGGTCGCCCCACATCTGTACCTATTCTACACACGGTGCTGTTATCGTCCGAGCGAATGTCGAGGAAAAAAAAAAAATTAAACAAGTAATACAGCAGCTACAAAAGATGCAATCTGCAGTGCCATCCAGAGAAAGATTATAATCTCCAGAAACATGAATATTAAGAATTGATTTTTCTCCGTAAGTCATTCGAATCATTTTCCATCATTCATCTGTCCTTCATTTGTCCTTCATACTTCCTTGGAAAGCCCTCCAGGTTGTACCCTGTCTCCTCAGCTTGCCGTGATAGATGCCATATCTCCATGACCCTTGCTGGGTAAGTGGATACCAGTATTATATATTTTATTTTCATCCATCCATCCACATGCTTTTCCTGGTATGGGTGGTGGAGGAGCCTGGAGCCTATCCCAGGCAGCACAGGGCACAGAACTGTGGCACACCCTGGGTAGGATGTGTTTTCACTTATATATTTGTGTTTATATATTGTGTGTGCTTTCTATATTGTTCAAGGCATGACTGGGAAAAAACAATCACTTTTTCTAAAGCTGTGTATTTACAACAATATATTAAAGCTTGTTAATGCAAATCTTCGCTAAAACTGAAAAGTATGTTTGTATTAGACCCATATCCCTCAGTCGCTCAGCTGAATGAAACGATTAAGTCTGCTGGAATTATCAAAAAAACACGCTGATTATAATTCACCTGACGTCAAATGAAATTCTTTTTTTCATTACAAACACTTCGCAAGAAGGAGAGAAGAAATTAATTTAATTTATTATGCTTCCATGCCTGCTAACGATCCTCCAGTTCTCTATTTTCAATTAGCATGCCTTAAATTGCAATGGAAGGGTTTTTTTTCTCTCTTTTTACAGAACAGTCATTTCCAGGCCTCCTGTAAAGTCAGGATCATGAATAAATCATGGGACAGAACTTCGCACCATTTCTATCCTCTTCAGCAGAAAAGATGACTTCACCAGGCCTTAATACATTCAGGACTCAGACCTCAGATGAACTCTGATAAATTCCAATGCCACAAAGGTGCCCCAGCGAGGTTCCAGGTGGCCTGCCTGGGGCCATCCTGGGGGCAACGGAGGCTCGTTCTTTATGTCCGAGGGAATGAAGCACAAAGCTTCAGACTGGGGCTGCACCTGGACATAATCAGACTGCAGCAAGGGGGGGGCAAAACACCCCAGACATCCTTTGAAAACCATTTCAACGGTTCAGCTGTGCCATGCTACGCACCGTACGTTACCGGATTAGATAAAAAGGCTGTGTGCGCGTGTGTGTGTGCGCGCTCGAGTCTGTGTGCGCGTGTGTCTGCCTGCACAATCCCTTTTGTTGTTGTTTATTACCACAGCGTCTCTCTCTCTCCCTGTGGGAGCAGGTGGTCCGTTATTAGCCGTGATCAGAGCAGATACTAAGGCAGTCAGCCGATGACATGGTGCCGAAATGGTTATTCAGTGGCAGCCCTGCTGCTCGTCTTGACAGCCCGTTCAGATGAAACCTGCGAGCTTTCGTTAGAGATATATTCCTCCCAATGGCGTGGAGTAGCAGTAGAAGGCGAATAGACCTATTTGACTCTACCAAGAATCCCCAGCTTGTGTCCACTGGGTAAGAGAGTCCAGGCCACAGCGGATGACTCATTATTCCCGCTCAGCTCAGTGTTTTGGGGGTTAGGGTCACCGACAAGCCCAGGATACTTAAGTGTGAGCTACTCTGACACAGATGAGGGTTGCGAGAGTCTGAGCCCAGACTTGTTATCATCAACATATCATACCGTGTTTGACGTGAAACGGGTAAAAATAAACACCTCGCTGAGCCAAAGAAGCGTATTTGATCAAACACCCACAATTGGGCAACAGTGGGACTGCTGAATTTTGTCAAAGAGAGTTTGCCTGCTGCCAGTAAATTATGCAGAGTCTTATCAGCACTGTGTCTTAAAACAATGACATGTGTGATACATCTACTCCAGATGACTATATCAAATCTGTTCTACGTTACAGAGCAGGATACGTTATCATTACAAAGATGGAAATCTTCGGAAATCTTCTCTTGAGAATTATCGAATCTTCAGGCACTAATCTGGATCATAATACATCTTCGTTTTTACAGCCCGGAGATGAGCAGGCAGTATATCATTTAAATAAATTAACGAACAAGTGTGTTTTTTTAAACACACGGATGTTACCGTAAGAATTAATTAGCTATTAAAACGTTAATAACTCTGCCGGCTAGGAACCGCTCATAATCGCGCTACAAACATCTGCAGGCGAGCAACATTTGACGGTTAGGCTGATATCTAGGCGATGTGCATAATTTAGCATCTGCATTACCACCAGAGTGGCCTGGGACTTCACCATGCCATGTGACGTGATGCAGAGCATTACACCAAGTCGCAAAAAGGCACGTTCGCGCAAAGAGACGCCAAATCGTGAAAAACGGCAGCCGAGCCCCGTCTGAGGACCCAGAGCGGTATAACAGTCATCCATAAATACTGTCGAACGAGCCTTTCCGAGACGTGACACTTAATTATCCTTGCCAAAAATACCCCAAGTTCATGCGAAGCCAGTCCCCGATGTGTCCAGCAAAGATGTCGACATTCTAGAGGTGTAAGACTCCAGGCTCCTAATTACCTTCTGAACAACCTTTGAGTGTAAAAACGTTCCCCTTCCCCGTTAACGGCTCATGCACTGCCTTTGATTACAAAACAAACAGGCAAACAAACACAGGCCAGGGCTGTTATGAACTTCAAGTCTTACATAAAGTGGTGCATGTCAGTGTACTTAGTGTGCACGCTTGCTGTGATGGAGTGGCACTATTTTTAGTACTGAACAGCACAGTCTGACCTCCCCCAGGCATTAATTGGGCTGTTAAAGGGAAGCATTGCCAAGCATAGCAATCCTCATTTGTGTTTGCTTATAGTTTAAAACCCATGCAGCAAACATCTGGCAACAGCTACTATGATGCACAACAAACCATATTCTGCATTACTGTACTGAGGCAATTAGGAGCGGATTAATACAGAATAATATTATACGAACTAATGATTATTAAAAGACTGTCTTGACAATGCTCTACAAGAACAATAATGCATTTTCCCCTCCTTTTAATGTTACTGGAAGTCAACATGTGAAATTTAAACAGGCCTTTGCTGTGTGATGTAGATTCCAATGCAAGTTCCACAGTTGGAAATGGAGAAAGCACGCATTCTTTCCTCTGGAAAATTATAAAAAATCATACTGGACTGATGAACTGGAACACTGAGCCGTAAGTAGGACCATATTCCATATTACATGGCACAGCAAGACTGACTCCAATGATCGTTTAAGATGTCATGACACCATTTCAATCAGCTGTAGCTGCATAAATCCATACATTTAACCTCTTAACGATTTCACAAACCGCTGGGGATGTCTGCGCCAGTGTCTTCTTTCTGGCATCCTAGTCACTTGTTTTGAAAACAAAATAAATGGCTAGCAAGTTGTTTCATGATCTCCTAAATAAGGAAGGCATTTATTTAATATTTCGTATCATGCCAATAGGGGGGCCCCAAACCTCGAGGGCCCCACACAAATGTATGGTGAGAAATGCTGTCGCTCGGGATAATAAACACAGTTGATGTATATAAGAGCACGAGATATTTGTGTTAAAATGCATTCGCCCCCTTAGGAGTTATACGCCCCCTTATAGGACATTATATTTAATTATTATGCCACAACTGCACCATCAAAATGGAATTTACCGGGATTCTCTACGGGCTGCAAAAAGTAAATGTGATATAGCATAACACATCTTAAATGTTTGAAAATGAAGACCAGAGGGGGGCACCTCAGTGGGTAGTCTCACAAATACAAGGGGCCAGTTTTAATCTTGCCTCAGCTCCATGTGTGTGGAGTTTCCTATTCTCTTTGTGTTCCCCCCGTGTTGTATGGGGTCCCTCCCACAGCCCAGTGACGTGCAGCCATGCTAATCCTCACCCTTAAACTAGCTGAAGGGTATCTGTGCTCTGTGATGCACTGGCATCCTGTCCAGGGTGGACCCCACCTGCTTGGGGTGATCTGCTGGCCCACCATGATCTAGACCAGGATGAGTGGTTAGAAGATGGATAAAAAAATAATAAAATAACTGATTGCATAAGTATTCATTCTGCTCTTGGAAGCATTTGCAACAATCATAGATGGACTCTTGGGGTAAATCTCTGCCAGGTTTGCATGCAAATGTCCAGTGCTTATCACAGTAGGGTTCAGATGTAAGCTGTACCGTCATCCCTCCAGTACACTGACTCTTCTGGTTATTAAGCTATTCCAACATGGCTTTGTCTGCATGCTTTGGGTCTTTGTCCAGGTGGAAAATAAATCCTCTTCCAAGCCTGAGGTCTCCTGCAGATTGCAGTCAGGTCTCTCGGTATATTTCACCACGCTGTTTGCTTTGCAGTCCCTGAAGCAGAGAAGCATTCCCATAATGCCACACAGCTGCCACCATGCTTTATGGCTAAGAATAGTGTTTTTTTGGATGCTGTGCAGCATTATGCGTCCTCAAAGCATACAGCCCGCCATTAAGGACAAAAAAAGTTCCATTTAGGTGTCATCGCAACACTGAATCTTCCTCAACTTGGCCTCATAGTGTCCCATATTATCTTTGAACAAACTGCAGTTCAGGGTTTTTTTCCCCCCAACAATGGTTGTCTTTTTGACAACGTTCCCTAACACCCGGCCATAAAAATTCCCAAGTTTATCCTATAAACAGTGCCTCGTATTTCTGTTACGGAAGCTTGATGTCACCGGCCTCCTGGTGACCTCTCTTCTTGCAAAGATACTCAAATTCTAGATGCTTTCTGACTGAATCCTTCCACATTTGCTTATGGTAACCATGCACTGGCGGATTTCAGTATCTGTGAAATGTTCTTATATCCTTTATCTGACAGGTGATGTTCTGGAAATTTATCCCAGAATTGCTTTGACTGTTCCTTTATAAGGTACCTTTTATTGTGCTTTGTTGCAGCATCCAGCAGACAAGTATATAACTGCCCATAGATGGAGACCCCTTAAATTACCTTGTAACTTACGAAGATATTGAAGAAGTTATTGAAGTGTTAGTGTGTTATAGTAAAAATTAATTTAAAGTACCTTGTTTTAAAAAGTACCTAATTAGTAATCACTGTGATATTAACAGTACCATGTGTTCATCAGACCGATTCTAGTTTGATTCCATGTTGTGGTACAATATCATTTAGAAACGGACAACGGGGATGCATATCTTTTTCACAGCTACTTCAGAGTCACAATTTACACTCACTGGTTTCATGGCACAATGCCTGAGATGTTAATTACAGCGGACAGAGGTACGCCTAAAACGCCAAGAAAGTAGCCCTCGGATATCCTTCCCAGCAGATGCCACACGGATGAGTCATGACCCCCTGAACCCTTTTAGTGGAGGTTGAAGACTCACTATAAAGGCACCATAAACAGTAATGTCACTTTTAATTTAGCCACCATTCACGCTCAAACTCATCACATCTGCTCTTCTAGAATTTATCTCTGTGTAGGTACTCTGTGCCTTTGGATATGTTAGGGGGGGAGCAGGGGGTGTCAACGCAACCCTACTGGCAATATAGTTTGATAAATTTCTGCCAAGATGAGATCATCAAATGCCTTCCAACACTGCACATATTATTAGAAGAGTGTCATTAATCATGTGTTGCAGGGCTGTTTGGGGTAATGAGATTCCAAAAGTGGAATTTATTATGCTGGGGTGGCACTAAGCACTCTGTTTATTACATAGAAATCTTGACTTCATACTCAGAATCTAAAGGCTTGGCCCAAGTATATATCCACTTGCTGTGTAATTTTGCAAAAATCAGAACTTGAATATACAGCCTGTTTTCTATTGTTTACAATTGACTCCCACTATTTAAAGAACTGACCAGTGTCTCACTAAACATTTTGCCTTATGTTGCTCTGTTGTTACATTATTATTATCTAAGACACACGTAATAACCCAATCAAATCACAGACGCTAATTAGGGTCTGCCGGACCACAAATGTTAAATACGTATAACATCATCGCCAATATCTGTCCGCATGCGATGTGATTTGCTGAGTATCCAGGTAAACGAAGGTGTTTGTGATACAGGCATACGCGAGTGCACAGAAGACACATGGGGGAGTAGCGCATCCCTGGATCTGCCAAGAAATCGTGACATCGACACACCGCCGCCGCGCCCCCCCCCCCGCGGGCGGGGGGGCGGCGCGCCGCCTCCCTCCCGCCCCCGGCGGGCGCCGCCGCCCCCCCCCCTCCCCCCCCCCCCCCCCCCCCCCCCCCCCCC
>JABFEA020000110.1:18791164-18808947 GCA_019775915.2 Cyphomyrus plagiostoma | reverse complement strand
GGCCCTCCCTGCCGCGCCCACGACGTCGGGCCCACGCCCCACCGCCCGCGCCCCCCCCCCCCCCCCCTTCCAGCTGGGCAAGTTGGAGCGGACCACCACCTTAGTAGCTTAAGACATGGTTTCCCACCACAAGGATTGGGACAGAGTGTTACACAAACAGACAGGTGTCTCCCTACTCTTAATGAGGTCTGATTAAGAGAGGGAGGGAGGGGGGGAGAAAGGGAGGTGGGGAAGGAGTATTCCACAGGGAGAGGAGCTGTTGGTACTTCTGCACTGTTGTTGTTTGTTTCTGCATTTTTTATATGCTATATATTGGTACTGCTTTATTTATTTATTTATTTGTTTATCTATCTGCATGTCACACTTCAGCAATAGCGAATCCCATTTCTATCTGCCCAGTAAGGCTCATTTTAAATGAAATCTGGGTTATAGTCACTCTCATATTTATTGCAATTTAGGATATAGGCATTTTATTCTGCATATTTCACATTTCGAACAGTGTATTTCTGTGGGATATAAAAGAAAATAGATGGCCGGATAGATATCACTGGCGATCTTATTCAACCGAGAACAAACTTTTTAGAATGACTTTCTGAAGTTAGAGCCAACATGGAGATCTAATTTAAAGCAGAATTTAAAGACATCTGTTTGCACTGCCAGGGATTCTGTAACTTTTCAGAAATGTAAATCACCTTTAGAGAGAGAGCAATTACTGCATGACCAGATTTGTTAATTTAAATATAACTTATTTAACTCTGCTGGCTTGGGTAAATATATACACCTTTACTTTCCTGCAACCTCCAACATGGTATTGTTAAAAATTAATTTTAGAAATTAGAAATTCCTGCTATGCTTGGGAGGCTGCGATATGTATTTTCCCACATTTCATCCACCTACACGAAGCGTACATATACAAAATACCAGCAGTGTTTAAGGGACATTCTGTACTCACACTACTATACGTTCTGTGGATCACACTCGTGGTATCTGCTTACGTAGACTCTATGAGCCCAAAAAATAATCCCTTCCTGCTGAATTTTTGTCGGGTAAGCAAATACAAAGTTCCCAGGTACTTCATAAGATTATGTGCTTGCCCTCTTTATGAAAATAAAATTATACAATCAGATGTTATTATGTATAATTCTGAATATCTTGCATATCTTACACTGAAATGAATTAAAGAAAATTTGGCCTAAAAATAATTAGAGAGTAAAAAGTTACTTTTCTCAATACCAATTATAACACGTAATTAAAAATGTACAAACGTCACCATCATCCCCTTTTTGTAAAATACAAGAGAATCACCTGGGTCAGCTTCACAGCTGTGGGGTTGATGGTTCGATACCTGCCCCAGATCCATGTGTGTGCTGAGTTTGCATTTTCTCTTTGTGTTTGTACAGATTCGCTCTAGGCAATCCAGTTCTGGTGAACTGGCTTCTGGAAATTTCCCTTATACGATTTAATGTGCTCCTTGCAATATTGTGATATCCCATCCAGAGAGATCCGCCCACTGTGCTCAACCCCGTAGTGGATAATCAGTTATAGATGATGGATGAAAGTATCTCAGAATCAACTCATTATAACCTCTCTGCAGGTGTTCAGAAACCCTGAAATTATAATTTTCCTACCAGACAGTCATAACATAAAATATAAATATCATCATTCATAACTTAAATGTGAATGATCTCTAATCTAATCCGTTATGATGCTATATGCATAATGGTTATTTTTCCTATAAGAATGTTAGTAAATTGTGATGCCACCACATTACAACACTAATTTTGTTATGGGCTGTGATACAGTGGTGCGGCAGTAAGTGAAAGTGATATATAGGGTTGTTTGCATCAATACCCCAAGACTGAATACCAGAGCCCAACCAGCTATGAGTTTTGTGCCCTATTACCAGTCCAATTCCTGGGCCTACCTAGCCCAATAAATAATTCATGCAAAACTATTAAATCACAGAGAGTATTTCAGTACTGTTTTGTAAGCTGTCAAATAATCCTTGAACACGGTTTCAATGCAAATCTGTCACAGCAAAACATCAATGTTCAATGAAGGGTATAACATCACAACAAAACAGGGAAATAAAGAACCATCATTAAGCATTTATGGCTTACTGTTTTACTGTTTCTCCTTCATAGTAATGGCTACGTGAAGCAAATGCAGTAAAACAGGACATATGCTGCTAAGGAATGCTGGGAATCTACCACTGTGGCAGCACTGGTCCACACATCATGGTGTTCCTGCTTCATCTGTACAAGAAAAGCATTCAATAGTTCCAGATGTGAGAGCATTACACTGTCTTACTGGCATCAAATACAAGGTGCTGCCCTGTGTTAATTACCTCAGAACATGAGCTATTAAAAAAAAAAGCTCAGGAGAAATTTGGATGAAGTGTCTTGGCAAACATCTATATTTAATTATTTTTTGTTGCAAATGGTGACCATGGACAATCATAGGGTTTGTTCTCCTCATTACTAAGCAAAATGTGATGAAAGCAGTACAGAAGTATTGAAAATCGTTTTTGTAATATTTCACAATGGCACTAAATGAATTGTAAATTCTCCTTCTAAAAGGCTAATTATTTTGTGTAGATTGTGATGCATATTTAGACCATCCGTCATGCGTTTCCTGAAAGACTCATGAAAAGGGGAATTTGGGATCAGAAAAGTTACTGGGTGCCAATGTGAGCAATGCACATCCATCCGCTATACCCACTTGTCCTGTTCGGGGTCATGGGGGTCTGGAGAACATCCTGAAAGCTACAGGTGCAAGGCAGGGGATAACCCAGGATGGAGTGCTAACCCATCACAGGGCACACTAGCGTTCTATTGGACTGTGTGGTGGGGGACCAGACCACCTAGAGGAAACCCCAGGACAAGATCAGAAGAACACGGAGGAAGGAGACTCAAACCTTGGTTCCAGAGGTGTGCAGCAACGATGCTAAGCGCTGCACCACCATGCCACCTCTATAACAAGACAATAAAACATGTCATGTTTCCAAACGTATGGCTCTGCTTGGGTACTATCTTGGTGACCCATCTGGTAACTGTTAGCAAATTATGTGAGTATGACTCTTTCATCTTTATAAAGAACTACTGTACATTTGAAATCATGCACTGCTGAAATGTTTGTGGGACACCCATGCTGGGGGTGTAATAAAATACCACAAACCATCAGAGTTTGCACCCGATCTCTAATATTGGCAAACATTCTGATACTAAATGTACAGAAGTTCTCGTTATCGTGATGTTTGGCTTATCAAGCATCCATCTGTCATGTATTGAAAAGCAATACAGTATTTCAATCAACTAGGTCATTTCTGGGGAAATGGGAAATACAGAGAGTGTATAAAAATATCCAAGATGTTGGAAAAAAAACAAATGCTTCACTCATAAACTTTCTTATACCCCAGAGGGTTCATTTCAATATATATTTCAATGCATATCAAATGTGTCTTTCAGAATGTGTTCTTAAATATCAGCTGAACTTTAAATGTGAAACGCAACGATTTATTATGCAGGACGCAACACACCGCAGGGTCAACGTTTGTGATGGAATGGGCCGTCAAACGTGCAGGTCATGGAAGTGACATCGACGACCAGGCAGTGACAGCAGAGGGACACCTCCACTCACAGACAGTTACATCCCCTCATTAAAAATCCAGCCACTATTTGTCCAGTATCCATTTATAACCTTCTCCACCCATTATTATTCAAATAATTATATATTATTATCATAAAAATTAAACCAGCCATTCTACCGGAAAAATAACACCTGCTTTCAGGTTTCCTGTGAATAAAGACGAATAATGTTTTATTCTCTTCCTAAAGATGAATGGGTCATGATTTACTGAACTGAGATGCAGGTTAGCTATGATTACTGTATAGCATTTTTTTGTTGTTGTGCTCGTGTCTGTAATCAGGCAGTACATCTATTTAATGCATAATTAATGACACTGAATGAAACGGTACTTCTCGGTGAATTCAATTTTTAATTTTGTGTTACTATAAAAATCAGCTATTTTGTTATATCAAATGCTGGCAGTGCATTGGTACCAGGATTAGATGATAACTATGTTTTCATTTTGAATATGAAAAGGAGCTCTTCCTATATTTTTGCCAGAAGGGAAATAAACCATCAATGCAATTCTTGATGATTGTATTTGTTTTCTTCCTATTTTTAGGAACAAAATTATAGACGAAATTCAAATAAGTGAAATAAAAAAAAAAACAATCCAATAAAAACGAAAAATAAAATCCCTTTCTGGTTCTAAGATTATCGACAGAAGTGCTGGTCAGACTAATCAGCGGCATATAATTATAAATGGAGCCTTCAGAATTTCTGATTTTCTAGGACGTGATGAAGAAAAATGGTTCTGGAAGCTCCTCCTCGACGTTCCAGTAAATAACAGCTGATTCCCCTCTGTGTCTGTCTCTGTGTCTGTCACTGTGTCTGTCTCTGTGTCTGTCTCTGTGTCTGTCTCTGTGTCTGTCTCTGTGTCTGTCACTGTGTCTGCATACTCAGAACAAGGCCAGCAAAGCAGCTCACAGGGCTGCACTGTCGCCTCATGTCTCACGACTGGGAATCAGAATCAGGCCTCTACTCAGTGTATGAGGACTTTAAGTCTCCTCCCTGTGTCGTGCTACTGTTCCCTGGTCCTACCCGCACAGAGTGAGTATGTGCCTTGTGATGGAGTGGCACCCCGTTCGGGGTGTACCCCAGCCTTGTGGCCTATGCACCCCACCACCATGACCCTGAGCAGGAGAAACAGTTAGGAGATAAGTGGATATTCAAAACATCAGCCCATTATGAATGTGCTTGATAACGCTGTATATTCCATTTATTGCACTCAGATCACTTGTGCACCCTCTGAATAGGTCTGATTGGTTAAGAAAGGGCTGAGAAAATACACTCGTCCCTGTGATTGCCACACCACAAGTGCCATTAAGGCCATGGTGACTTCATAAATCCGATTCACAGCAAAAGAGAGATTTCAGCCGTAAGTACAATGAGGTCGTCCGCGGGCCATCTATGGTCAAGTGCTATAATGGCTTTTTACGGTGTTTCCTACAACATGCAACACACTGGAGCTACGTGAGCTATTCACTGAGTCCACCACAGAGCCACCCAGGTATCCACACGGCCTAATTGAGATGCTGAGCCTTCAGCACAAAGCTTCTGTCCTGGTTTAGAACGACACACACTGATTAAGATCAAGCCTTTTAAGCTCTAAGCCCAAGATCTGTCCTGCGATTTTTAATCAATTTGCAGTTCTTTCCTTTACGAGATCAGCAGGCTGAAATTTATGCAGCAGTTTAACTGACAAATGCAATCCAAATGTTTCTAATAGCCCTAAATAGTCCTTGCAGTCATAATTTAGCAGGGAAAAATAAAATAAATTCTGAGAATAATTGTTTACAAAAAATATCCAAAACATATACAGATCAGTCATAACATTCAAAACCACCAGCCTATTGTTGTGTAGGACCCTCTCATACTGCCAAAACAGACTCATGGAGGCATGGAGTCCACAAGACCTCTGAAGGTGCCTTGTGGTATCTGGCAACAGAACGTTAGCAGCAGGTCCTTTAAGTCCGTATGTTGTGAGGTGGGGCCTCCATGGATCGGACTCGTTTGTCCACTACATCCCACAGATACTGGATCAGATTGAGATCTGGGGAATCTGGAGGCCAAGTCAACACCTTGAACTATTTTTCCTCAATGTTCCTCAAACCATTCCTGACCAGTTTTTGCAGTGTGGCAGGGTGCATGGTCCTGCTGGAAGAGGCCTCTGCCATCGGGGAATACTGTTGCCAGAGAGGGGTGGACTTGGTCTGCAGCACTGTTTAGGTAGGTGGTACATGTCAAAGCAACATCCATATGAATGCCAGGACCCATGGTTTCCCAGTAGAACGTTGCTCAGAGCAACACACTGTCTCTACCGGCTTGCCTTCTTCCTATAGTGCATCCTGGTGCCACCTCTTCCTCAGGAAAACGACACACACTCACCCGTCCATCCATATGAGGTAGCAGATAATGTGACCCATCAGACCAGGCCACCTTCTTCCATTGCTCTATGCTCCAGTTTTAGTGCTCATAAGTGTGCTGTAGGTGCTTTTAGCGGCGGACAGGGGTCAGCGTGGGCACTATGACACTGTGTCAGGTCTGTAGCTGTGCAGCCCCTTATTCAGCAAGCTGCCAAGCACTTACTGCACCCAGTCATCTCGCCATCACAAATTCATTCAAATCCTTACACTTGCCCATTTTTCCTGCTTCCAGCACATCAGCTTCAAAAACTGTTCACTTACCTAATATATAATTGTACCTTGGACAGATGGCATTGTAATCAGACAATCAATGTCATTCACTTTACCTGTAAGTAGTTTTAACGTTATGGCCGATCAGTGACTCATACCAGAAACATGTACAAATATATGCAAATACATACAGATAGTATTAGCATGTATTGTCAGAATTGAAATAGATATGTATATAGTAGCAGTGTTGTTAGAATTTGTATGTGTTTATATATAATGTCAACACGACAAATTGACTGAATTTATAGATGGCAAACTCTCAAACGGATTACACACATGCTGCACAAATGGCTATACCTATTCAACGGCACTCAGGAAATCCACTGGACTGCAGAACACTGTTGAGAGAATTACATCCTCAAGGAGTGTTTTGATGATGACGGTTCTTGCATGAATCTACAGTGACCCTGTGATCTTGATTTCAGCGTGAAGCAGGAATCCCTTCACTCCTTTCGTTCCTTTCAATTTGTTGCAAGGGTACGTCAGGTGTAATTCTGTGCACTGTCCACCAGGGGTCGAAGCCAGGTGAGGCTAAATTACTATAAATGCAGCCCAGCCTCATTCCCTATTCTGCATGGAGCTGCAGGATTAGCGAATGGGATAACGGCAAGTTCTGACGCAAAGACACAATCTGTTTGTATATTCATATTCCGGAAACCTGTATTAAAACCCCTGAACGAATCATAACGAACAAAACTGAAAGCTAACCATTATTCTGATGTTACATAAAAGAAAACTCCAACTCTAAACATCAAAATTAGAGACCATAATTATTTGCAATTTTTCATTCAAAGTGAGTATTATAATTACATTTTATTTATTTTGCAGACACTTTCATCCAAAGTGATGCAGACTCGAGAAGGCAAGACCAGCAGGTTCCTGGAGCAATTGAGGGTTAAGAGCTTTGATCAGGTGCTCAGTGGTGAAATCACTGTTGGATTTGAGTCCAATCTTAACCCACTGAACCACACAGCGCCCCAATCACAACTACAATATCAAATTATAGCACTTTTCAGTAAAAACTTTGGTTTTATTTGTGAGTGACAACTTTTTGGGTTGCTTCATTCCACGTTACAAGCCACGTGATGTAAACCAGCCTCCCTTGCATAGCTAAATCTGCGACTCTCTTATCTTGGCGCACACAGAGTCGGCTTAGAGTGCTAAGGCGTCGCGCGTGAGCCGCTGTGCCGCGCCCGCAGTTTAAAGCGGTTTACAGACCTAGAGGGATTGTTTCCGGGGACTGCTTCGCCCTTTTGTTGCCCGTTAGCATTTAGGGGAACGGGAGTGGAGCAGATGATTTACCAGCACCACAGTATGACGGGAACGACTGCAATTAGTCCCCATTATGCTAACAAATCAGCTCTATGGTATTCCGCCGCACATTTGCCTAATGTGGTAGGTAATGAAGCATATTGCGAGCAAAATGGGGCTGGTCATTATGTCGGGCTTCCGTTTCGACTCCCACGTGCGAGAGCCAGTCCGCGTATCGCTGGGCATTGCCCCGCTGTCGTCAAAGGGAAAGTCAGGCCCCGAGTCATCGAGGCAGCCTGTGCCTAGGCGGACAGATGGACGGGAGCAGCTGCTGTCCTACAGGTTGGGGACGAACCTGGACAAGGACCAGGTACCCAAACGGAAAGTAATAACAATAGTAATAATAAGGTATCAGAAATGGCAAAAAGCCACATTCTGACAGCAAGGTGAGGAGCAACTGCAGATGGGCAGAGAGAAATTACAGATGGGTGATGCAATTACAGCACTTTGAAGGCCTTAATAACAGCATTGCCCCCCCCATTGCCTGCCCCCCCCCGGTTCTGCACCGCTAGCTCCTCCCGAGTCACCCGCTGGCTCTGCGTTTCCGCGGCAGCCTGCCCCGACACCTGACATCAATCCTGCGTCGTTCCAGTTTGTCCAGGGACTCTCAATGTAATCCCAGAGTCTCACTAATTCATTTTCTCCAGGATTGCAATGCCGGTTCGTGCAGTGAGGCATTCTGACTCTCTGACTCGGGGATATCGACTGCCGATACCTTGATTGGGGTGTGTTTTGCTCTCAGCTTATTTTGAGCACTGATAAGCGCACGTCTTTAAAAAAAGAAAAAGCCAAGCATTAATGACTTCTTACCCCCCCCCCCCCAAAATGACCTTAAATCAAGGACACTACCAGATACAGAGAACATCCTTCAGAAGCTTTAATATGGTTTTTGTCTTACATGGGACATAGAGATAGTAATGGATGTAGGTATATGAGGATATGATGACTCTTATTTTCTTTATTTTTTATATTTTTTTTAAAGGCAGGCTTCTTCCGAAGGCTGGAATCGATAAACACTCTTTGCCTCAGCCGACAGGTTAAGAACAAATGAAATAAGCATTTTTGCACTTGATGTATTTTTTTTGGCGCTTGATGTCAAGTGAATTTCATGTGTCATCAACATCCTGTTTCTCAAAGCATTGTAATTTATGATATTAAATTCTGTTTGATATTGTTACTAACAAACCACAACCCAGATCCCAGCATGAAAGACAAGTGTAATTCTTTGCATTTCATTAGAAATTACAGTATTAATGAATAATCCAATATTTGACATGTGATCTGACCCAAGAAAAAGTCACCAAACCAGCTCCTTTGATTATGCAATCCATCCGATGTGGAAATATTCTACTTATCGATCACTCACAAAACACACTATGATAGTACACATGCTGTGTCAGTCCGCAAGGCGATGGATTGTTTAGGATCTGAGAGCTGGTGTTCTTCAGGGGGGCTACAGCTTAATTTTGAGCTGAGAATCCTATCAAAATTTCCTCTGTGACAAAAAGGTGAAACTTTGGTGAGAAAGGTGAGAATGTTAAAATAACCCCTGTCCTCACTCGGGGGATAGTAATTCATTCATTTACTGTCGGAAGATGTAACAATATAAAATGACCTGTTTTTCATTTATACTGGGGTGCTTTTATCCAAAACAATAGATTTTTGCGAAAGCAAGGTCATAATTTGAAGGTGGATTTGAATCAACAACCTTCTGGTTAGATCCCTAGCCCATTGGGTGACACACAACTATGTTCACATATTACAAATTGCTTGTACAGATAACCAAATTAATCATTAGCTTTAAATCTCAATCGGGGTTAATTATGTTGACAAAATAATGAAGAAAATAATTAGCTTCTTTAATATCTGTGCATGCCCCAGTGTTTATGAGTAATGTAGTGTACAATGCATTTTGATTTATGGATAGCAGTAAACTACTGGAAATCACACATTAAGGCAGCAGCTAGTTTTAAGTTTTTTTCCAGTAAAAAAACAACATTAAAAATGCATCCAGCTCACATGTTAAAGTATATTTCTGTACATTAAATTAGAAATTCCATCAGCTAGTAACAAAAAAATGAAACTTTTGCATATGCCGTAGGTATCTATAATGGCACACTGTAAGATCTTCTACAAGCAATGAGTTTAGGGTTATTTTTTTATATATATTAGCCAAGAAATCATCAGACAGAACCTTGAAACACACCATCCAGTAACCTCAGCAAAATCAGGAACATTAAATGTGCACTGTGTGTTATTGAACACTTTAATGTTCGCTGCAGCTAGTGACATAAACTGGCTTTTCTAAAACGAATCTATTAATTTTATGTTAATGGGAACCACTTTTATGACATGTAGCTCTAAACATCTCACATCTAAAAGCATCTAACTTCCCATTAACTTCCCTGTTACATTTATAACATTTATATTCCCACTTTTGACTGGTGTTTCAGTGCACCTTTTGTGGAACAATGAAGGTCAAAATTGACTCCTCCCATACAAAACAAATCTCCATGTGGTCTATGGGTCCCAGCATGCTTTGCTGCGATACTCATCAATCTATTGACGCCGTGATGTGTACTACATGTCTGAGGTTTCACTTTGTAGAGGTGAAAACTCATTACTTGATTTCATTTTGCCGTCCTGGCGAAGAGTGGCGCCAAACTTTTTGTGGGGTCACCTTGAGTCCGCCTTTTTCCCTTGAGTGAAGTCTTTAGTAAAAGCAGCGCACGCCACCTTTGAACAATACGGAGACATTGAGACGGCATGTGCGAGCACTCCACCCTCTGCCCTGTTGTCATGCAGCTCCCCGTAACCGCCACTGGCATCCGTAGCAACAGCCAATCAGGTCTACTGAGCTAAAAATTCCGCAGCACAGGTGAGGAGGGCTGCTGTACCCCGAGGCCGCCTTCAAAATGGCACGGCAACAACCAGGGCCTGTTAAGTGATAAAACATGGCAGCTCTGGACCCGCAGACCGCTCCAAGTTTCTGGGGGGTTTTAGAACCCCTTTGCTCCCACAACAACCTACTCTATTACCTCACACAGGAGCCTGGCCCCAGTCTAATGCAGCCAGTCGCTGGAGAAAATGAAAACGGAAATGGCTATTTTCTCTTGGCTGCCGTCTCATACAGCCGGTTATCAAAAACTGCCTTTGCGAGACGTTCCCTGAAGAATTGCCGAAATGTCTGAATATTTCTCGTGCCTAAATATTGCGCGGTAAATCGTATGGATGCGCGTGAACGTGGCCAGACTGAAATTACCTCAAGGACACATTGCGTACTTGCAATGTGAAGGCTCTAATCTAAAAATGAATAATCTTACCATACAATCAACTGGGCTCAATTACTTACAAATGAGTCAGCTCATCAGTCAGTACATGTAACTGCACACTTATCCACCGACTTACGCGGACTTCTGTAAAATATAACTCTGTAAGTCTGCTTCCCTGTTTTATCGGTGGTGATTGGTGATACCAGTTCATGGGTTATTGGGCAACGCAAGAACATCAGCAGCCAAGAGAATATATGGGATATTTGGACACTTCCACCAAGATGATTGCAGGATCCCCTAGTGCAGAAAGACACTGCTGTCCCATTAAAATCAGGATATATGGGCCGCATGGGCCAGGGGCAAGTGGAGTACAGCAGTGGTTTCTGTCCCTCCTATCATCGGTACATTAACCTCTCTTGTGAATTAGGTAATTGGCTGGAATCCAGCAAGCCCTATTGACTATACATGATGGAGAGACAGTGCCACACAGCTTCCCATATACAGGTTTCATTAGTGACAATCAAGACCAATAATAATAATAATAATAATAATAATAATAATAATAATAATAATAATAATAATAGTCACAGAGTGGTACATATAGCCAGGTACATGACTGAATTTCTTCCTACTGCAAATTACTAACTCTTCATTTCAAATTTTGCATCTGCTTCAGAGCTGTTTGAAAAGGAAGCGTACGTTATAACATGGCAGAAACACGTAGACCGAACACGACCAACGTCACACTGCAGGAAGCGATTCCCGGTGTCATGCCCTGGCCCAAGGTCAAGGGTCAACAGCAGCTGTACCTCTTCACCAACAGCCTCAAAGACGGGATCGTCCATCTCACACGGTTTGTGGTGTTTGCACTTACCTAAAAGGGAAATAGAAAGAAAGAGTTTCATGAGACATAATGTAAATCAGAAGAAAATAGCATGACCGGCTCTTAATTACATATAATGCTCAGTATTATTGTAATACATATTTACATACAAATATTTAAATACGCAAATCCAGTAAAGTACCTAAAATCCAAAATTAATATATTCTCTTTTTCACAATATGAAATACATCTTGCAGAAAGGCTCAGCACATAAAATGTTAACAAACAATTAATCTTTGAGTTCTAATCTTTGATTTTATTTATCAAAAGAGAGACAAACAATTCAAAGTTAAAATGGAAGAACAGCTAGAGGGTACGCACCATAAAGCATAATGTAATTTCTGTACATACTGTGTTTGATCTTGAGCTTTATGCCCTTTATAAACGGTATTATTGACCGTCAGTAGAAACCAAAACAAATCAGAGTATGGATCCGTTTACAAGGTGAAGCCTTATTGGCTGGCAGACATGGATTCTGTTTGGTTGCCAAAATCACAGGGCCATTGCTGTCCTCTATGAGAGTATGCCACTGCGTTCCAGAAGACTCCGTCTGTCAGTTGACAGCTGGGAAACGGAACTGCCTTGGAGCTCTAACTCAAAAGAGCCAATTTCTATATACTTTTAGTATTATTCAGGACCTGGTGTATGACTTCAAAATAATTTGTTTTCTTTTGTACAGGAATTCATTGTTTTGCTGGGTCAAACGATGCCCATAAGCTTAATAGACTTCAAGCTACAACTACCTCTAAAAACTTGATTCTGACCATATATGGCAAGCAAATTAAAGACTATTATATATGCAAATAAATTATTAAAGTTGTGATAGTCAGGCTTAAAGAAACGCATTATTTACATTAATGACAGTTCCATAAACTGCCTGTTTTAATTCACTTTACTTAATTCAGGAAGCAGAATGATTAGTTTTTTTGTCACTTTTACCATAATCACAGCAATTGTCGCTTCACTAAAAAGCATTAATCATCGCTAACGCTCATCGAGGACCTGGATGCCCTGTCAGAAAAGTCAAAAGCTATTTCTGTCAAAGCCCAGTATCTTCTCAACCTGGGGCTGCTCTCTCATTTCAGTGAAGTCGCGAAATGCTGGCAATTTGATAGGCGCACATGACTGCGCAAACATAAACAGAAATGAGACGTGCCACTCTGAGGGCGGGCTGGGGGAGTGCCGCTATTGATTGAAATAGTTACAGCAATATTTCCGGCCCATTGCACTTTTGGGCGCGGTGAATGGCATCCATTGTGAGAAGTCCGTCTGAACTTTGACAAAGTGGAAGCAGAACCATAAATGTAGTTCAAGCTGTGAGCACAGAGAATAATTAATCACTTACGATCGTTCCCACCTGTATAGTTCAGATAGGAAAAAAATAGCTCCACTTGTATATTAACAGAAAGAATTTCAACAAACACAGCTTGTGTACAATTTATAGAGGATGAATGTTTGCCTTAACAAAAACCCATATTAAAGAGCCCTGGGACATTTTTTATGGCGTCAGACAGAAAAGGAAATTAATAATTTTGATTAATTAAGCCATTTGTTTTTCTTGGCAATCGCAGCAGTTTAAGGTGGAGAGCGGGCTGTCACCGAGTGCTGGGGTACGAACAGCCGAAGCAAGACCTGCCCTGGGGCTCCATGTCCAATGTTTATGGCACATATTGCTAATTGAAAGCGACGTGGCAGAAACCTTCAGAGGCGGTGTGGCGGCAGGATAGCATCTGTGAGGGCGAGTGGCTGGCCGCCATGTGAACGGAGCAGGGCGGCCAAGGCAATGGCACACGACCGCAGCTCCATCAGGAAACTGTGCTCCCTGTGACCACAGGCGGGGCCAGAAGAAACGCGAAGAGAGTACTAGTGAGGTGAAGTCAACTGGCCTTTACTGTCAGGCCGTCCGTAACCTCCTGAGACCCCACCCATTCATTTATGTCCATTGTAGTGGACATTTTGTTTTTGCATCTATCTTTTCACCGATGTAAGGAAACATATTTATTCCTGTTATACACTAAAGAGGACATGCTGTGAAATTAAAAAATAAAAAGAAATTTGAAAAAAGATGTCTTATTTCCTCCAATGACATAGAAAATCACAATTAACCTAAAACCGAAGGACACTTTTTTCCTTGGGCCTCAAGAGGATATACAAGTATACAGTGGCACAAAATAACATTCCCCCAGGACCATGGTGCGACACACAGACAGCAAGCGTGAAGAAGAGGGCTTGCACAGTATTCACAATACTCAGTATTCACACCTAGAAATGGGCGTTTCACTGGTCTGTGGCCCCGCGGGTTAAGATCAAGCGCCCATGCTTGGATTGCTGCTGATTCAAATCCCATGGTTGGCAGAGTGATTTCACTGTTTGGTCCTTCAGCAAGGCCCTTTACACCAATTACTGCAGGGACTGGCTGACCGAACTTTCTTCATTGTATGTCCCTTTAGATAAAAGCATCTGTTAAATAAAAAATGTAAACAGAACGTAAGGCTAGAAATAGAATTGCCAAGAGTTGAAGAATTTGTCAAGGGGAAGCTGTATAGGGAAGAAACAGGGGAGATCATTATTCTCAAAAGACCGCAGTGACTGGAGGGCCAGTTACTGATGACAGAGGTACAGGGCATTATACATATAATCAACTACACTCCAGTACCACTGGATCCAGCCAGACTCGTTACACACTCTGCGGCCAAAAAGCAGTTTGAAAATTAATTTCATGCCTGATTTAAAACACCCAACTACTTCAATGCACCTCTGCTGGATATTATAAACATCCACTGGTAATATAATCTTAGATTCCTGAGAAGGAATATAATGGCTCCAAAGAGCCAGGAATCAGGCTCAGCACAGCTGGATGACTTTAATAGATGGGACTGGTTTCAGACGGCCTGCACTGTGCTGTGTCATGGCCAGCGGCAGGAAGAGCAGCTAGCCAGCAGCACCCCGAACGCTGGCGATGGAGCTACGCGCCCCGTCTGCTTCAGTGTTGGTGCCACCATTATTGGTCATGGTAAGATCCCAATCCACGGTACTTACTGCCGCAGCTTCACATTGTGCATCCAAAGCTAAATGACAAGGGGCCTCCTCAAACATCACAGCCCGCATGAAGCCCACTAGTCAACTCTGCGTGGTCTCCTTAGGAGATCGCCATGAAAGCGTTCACACAAATAGCAATACGGCCACCAAAAAAAAGCACAACTCAAGTGCTTCCTCCAAACCACAACAGATCCTAAATCCAGCTCCGGACCTCTGACATCCCTCACGGGGTGACGCTCAAAGTCTCTTCTCTTTTGGCTTTTGGTGGAATACGTGTCTCCTCTCAAAAGTTGCAGCATCCCAGATGGTCCTTAAGAAAGGACTCAAAACTCAACCCTTTCAACCACAAATCAGTGCTGAAAGGCTGAATTCATTTCTTAATGAGACAGTCCTCTTCAGTGCTCTGTGTATTTGTATCTTCCACTGTTGACTCAGTGGCTGAGTGCTGTAATGCTTATAGTTACAGACAGCAGCGGTATATGTCTGCAAGCATCTGTGCTGCCACACTCATGCATTTGAACACATCCTATTCCAATCTCCATTAGAATCAATTTTTTTTCCTCTTCTAGAATGAACTAATATTTGGTATGTCTTTAGATAGAAACGACTGGTCATCTTGTAATGAGGCGTTTTCTTAAAAGAGGGCACTTCTGTTACGGCATCGTGTGAATGTGCACCTGCCGCTCATGTAAGGTCTAAGTGTGTGGAAAATATCAGAAAGGTCTGAAAATATACAAAGGCCTTCAGTAAGAGTGAGACCCTCCAATCAGAATGTGTTCCTTCTAAGGTCCTTCTAAGGTTTCTAACTGTCTTGTGCTGCCCTAACCTTCGTACTCTTGTATGAAATGCTGCTGTCTTCTAGACTGGCAGTGGTGACCTAATGGTTAGGGACACGCACTTGTAATTGAAAGATTGCTTCTTAGAATCCCTGACCAGCAAAGCACCAGTAAGTTACAGCTCTGAATTAGGTGCCCTCTACTGTCATGTAATGTGACATACGGGTCAAATACAGAGGAGACACTTTATTGTCGTGCGGCTTGGGTTTGCCAACAATGACAACTAATCACTTTCCCTAGAAATCTTCCCTACCTTATGTCACCTGCATCCCCTTCAATCAATATGGTAGTAATCTATCTTTATTTATGTAAATCTATCAGCCAGTGTTCCTTCAATGAGCGGTTCCACAGCGGGTGTTGTGTTAGGCCTCTCAGAAGGTCACCTGGTTTGAATGGGCCCTTGAGCAACAAGCAATGCTCCAGGGGCACCGAAAGAATGGCTGACCCTGTGCTCTAACTCCAAGCTGACTCTCACCTCTATATGTGTGCTTGAATGGAGAGCAAGCCAGAATATGTGAAAAGTGACACAATCCAATGGACCTGTTCTCATACTCGTACAAATGGCAAATAAAGCTTCATTTTATGTTCTGCTGGTCTTGGCGTTCAGTGCTGCTCCCAACAGCAATGAGAATGAAAGAATTCCATTACACATCTCCGAAACAGGCTTTCTTCCACAATGCAGCGTGCAGTATTTACTCTTCCATACAGTATCGCATCTTAAGATACCTTTCAGACTACTTTCAGCTCATGACCAGCGCACAGTTCACCCGGGTCTCCTTATCTCACCTTAAGATCTATGCCTCCATCTTCCGATCTTCCTGCCAGACGGACGAGGACAACATAAATGTCATATGAATATGCATTTTTATGGCTGGCACACGATTTAGCGGCCCTATTTAAATTTCCTTTCAGCTTCGACCTTTTCGGTATTCATTTTTTTTTGAGAGGGGGGTGGGGATCGGGGATGCTTATCAGCCAGTACGCAAACTGCATCTCAACCTGGGAGCGGATCTGTGACCATACTATGTGAAGCATGGGGACTTCTTACAGGGCACGCACTTCAAGAGCGGCCTGTGCTGCAGGCTTCACACGCTCACCTCCTAAACGATTAGTGTCACACTGTCAGAATCCTGGCGCAGGCAGTTCCCATAAGGGTATAGATTCGATGCATCTCTGAAGATTCTGACATTCTGGAGGCACGGAACAGTGCAGCAACCTAACAAAGTTTCACACCACGCTGATCCGCTTCACTTCCTATGATGCTGCCAGGAATATTCCACAGGTTTATATTGTACTTCAAAGAATTAACGAAGATGCTACTTTTCACCTGGGAACATGTTCCTATGGATTACTGAAAAGTGTGTGTGCCTGCGTGTGTGTGTGTGCCTTTGTGTGTGCGTGTGTGTATGTATGTGCCTGTGTGTGTGTGTGTGCCTGTGTGTGTGTGTGTATACATATTTCCTGCAGAGGTCATCACATTAATATGCACAATTCTTCCACTCTACACAAATATCTATGAATTTTGACTTTTAATGTCATGATTAGAATTCAGACACATTCGTTCACAATTGAACATATGACGTGGTTATTTTCAACACTTTCAACACTTATGGCTACCATAAGAGTAGCCTTTATTAAATGCATAAGATGAATAAGAAAATGTGATGACATTGAGTTGTAAGAATTAAGTCTTTATCGTGCAAAACCTAATATAAAAGAATACCAATGGAGTAACTAAGTCATACTCTTAGTCAATATTATACCCAGGCACAGCTGAATTCATGAATCTGATTGGTCAGTAGGGTGTTCATTAATTTTCTATAAACACACATATAGTGCCACTTTAGCAAATCACAGAAGTAAATCAATGCACTATTAGGCCTATAATCTTTAATTCAAACTGTAAAATTTTACAAGTAACGGAAACTACATTACATTAAATCATTAGTGGGAAAAAAGTAGTTCTACCAATAAAAGTGTTTTCAGTTTGTAAAAGTGAAAATAATATCTTTAGGTATAAACTTGTAAGCCAAATATATATTCGCACATAAGAACATAAGAACTATACAAACGAGAGGAGGCCATTCGGCCCATCAAGCTCGCTTGGGGAGAACTTAAC
>JABFEA020000110.1:18762061-18791064 GCA_019775915.2 Cyphomyrus plagiostoma | reverse complement strand
TCAGAAGGTACCACACCTTCAGATAAGGATTTTTGAAACAGTAAAGTTAAGGGTCGGCAAATAATATCCCTCATCTCAAATTATATGATATGGTTCTTTGCCCCTACAGTTATGCCCTGTGCATTTACCTTTACAGTACATATGTCATCACTCCACCTACCGCCCTTCCCATGTAATTATAAAGCATCTCCTGGTAACTATGTGATGCCCATTATATATTAATTAATATTGCGGAAGTTGCTGGATTGAAGCTAGATTTACACTGCAAAGGTTTACCATTTATCCAACTGAGGGTTGTAGCCAGACGTGACAAAATATGAAAGGACAGGGCCATATTCAAAAAATGCGCTTCCAAAAAACATCAAAACTGTAATACCAAAACCACATAATTCAAAACAAGAAAAACGCAGATAAGTCCTCCTTTAAGATAATAACAAGTGAGGCTTTTCTCTCCAAGGGAAATGGATCTAGAAGTATTTGTCTTCAAATGTCATGCATAATTAAGTCACACAGCATCGTGTACATAAGGGATTTGTTTTTTAAAACAACAAAGCCAACAGAACTCTATAAAAGCTGTTCTGTAAATCTGGCTGCAGTCCTACTGACGGCCCCAGATGCATGGCAGGTGCATCACAGAGGGGGGTACACATTAAAACACAGATACAAGTCTACAGACCATAAATATAAATGTATAAATGCACTTCCCATTAGGGCATGTGACATTAGGGCATGTGTGTGTGTGTATATATACACACACACACACACACACACACACGTACATGGGGAATAGTATTGGACACATCACGATATTATCTGCATTATAATTCCACAAATATCACCTAACATGTGACCATCAGGTCATATGACAAACTGTGATTAAGCTTTTGCGAGACGGGATAAGAGTGTGGGGATGGACGTGGGCGTGTGCATAAGCGTTTGCAAGTGCGTGTGTGTGGGCGTGCGCATGGGCGTGTGCGTAGGAAAGCAGGCCAGCATCAGGTGATGAGCCTCTTCATTGACTTGCAGGCAGTTTATCTCCTTTTTTTGGTTTCCCAGCCCAGACAGAATAGAATAAAAAAGCGATACGTTATTGATCCCTCTCCCATCTTGCTCTCCATGAGACATACTGGGGTCATACTGCAACAAGGGTGCCACTAGAGATTGTGGGCCCCTGAAGCAATAGGGGATTAAGGATCTTACTTAGAAGCTCATCAGTGGAATCAGTCTTCTGGCCCTGGGATTTGATCCAACGACCATCCAATGGAAGGTACAGCATCTAATCCTTGACAAGACCACATATTGGACACTTGTATTCCAAGACCCACATTGCTTTCCCTGCTTGTAATCCTATATTCTACTTCCTCTCCCGATCTGCTAAAACTCCCCAATCACTACTGAACCCCATGTACCGCCACACCATCTCTGCATCACACGGACTCTCACTTGGTCCCAGCGGATGGAAGCCTCCCAGGTCCCTTCAGGTAAAAGCATCAGAAAAGTAATTATGCTGCACTTCAAGGCACTAAAAATAATGAGAAAAACCCCATTTGCATTTAATAAACATGAAAGTGTAGAATTAAAAGCCAGAATGAAAGTAGACTGGGGACTGACTCTCCTACGGCACATTTTCCTGATACCCAGGAAACCACAAGAAGTCATAGATTAGCAACAAGCTCTGTAAAAACAAAATGCTCCTACTGAATCAAGAAACTCGGATTCAATAAGAAACTGAAATTAAGAATGGACAACCTATTAAAAGAAATATTTTCAAAGAAAAAAATATCATTACTGCTCTTGCTTTTTATCAAAACAGGTTTCCTCTGCGGACATCTCTGCCGTAGGAATACAGAATACAGACAGCATTTCATGTTTGTATTTTAGTTTTTTAATTCATTTTGTTTAATATAATTTTGGCAGGATGGGTTAAATTAATGTTATTGTATCCTTGATTTTTTCATATGAAAAGAAAATACATACAATTTTCAGTTTCACTGTGGTCACTTGGTGATTTAATTTGGCCTCAAATAATAGATGCATGTACATGTTGGAGACCAGATATCAGTCTTACATGCTAATGATTTGACAGACAAAGTCACACAAATAATGTAATATAAATGTTTTTATACTCATATCCTCCTGAGACCCCACACATTCATTTATGTCCATTGTAGTGGACATTTTATTTTTGCATCTTTTCACTGATGTAAGGAAACATATTTATTTCTGTTGTACTGAAATTAAAAATAAAAATAAATTTGGTCTCAGGAGGATATACCAGTCAAAAGTCTGGACTCATACTGAAAGTCATTTCAATGCCTTTGAAATGTCATTTCTCAACCAGATAATAACCCTAAGCACATCCACCCTGAGGTTCTGTACTATATTATCTTGTGAACAAGAAAAGAGATGGAGTGCAGAGACATGTTCGCTGGTCCCCACAATCCCCGACCTAAACTCTACAAGGCTGGTGTGGGATGAGCTGGATCGAAGAAAAAGTTCCTTGCATCCAACTTGTGCCCAGAACTTGTAGAAACTCCTTCAGGAGTATTGGAGAAGCAATCCAGGTGGCTACATCAGGAAGCTGGTGGCCATCAAAGCACACGAGGGCTATTTTAAAGAGTTTTTTTTTTAATTGAAATGCTGAACACCTCTCTTGGTCGTTACACTATTTGATACATAATACTTCATTGCGCTGATAGCTAAATTAGAGACAAACGCATTAAAAGCAGGGTTGTCCAGACTTTTAACTGGCACTATAAGTTCACTTGCAATAAAATTACAACTTCAACATTGAGTGGAAAAATATTGTATTTTTTATTTTAATTTTTACCATAGCTTGGTACAAAACCAAAGCAAGAGCTCATGGCAATTTGAGGGTTCCGGTGATTCATATGCACCCACTGATGCTACAAAGTTTGTAAATCCTTTGCAATTTTCTGTATTTTTGCATAAATAATAATAACACGATCACGATGACACAGATGTATACTCCCTAAATGAGTCAGGACCTCCCGCCCTCACACCTGATTTTCATTCCATTGACAGAAACTCCTGTCTCATTTCCCCTTCAAATGAACTGATAATCCGCATACTGCTCAGAAACTAAAGCAGCACAAAGGACAGTTTTAACGGTACAAACCAGCGCAAACGCAGGACACATGATTGCGATCGGGGGGCAACTTCACGCTAATGATGTCACCATACAAACAAACATTTATATCTGAGAAACTAAAACAGCACAAACAAAAATTTTAATGGCACAATCCGGCACAAACACGACTGAGACCAGTTTGGTTTTGATCCTAAACATATGGGGGGGGGGGGGGCAGCTTCACGCAGGTCCGGCACCTCACGCGCCTTTTGCGTGCATGCTGCATGTCCGTTACAGCCGAACAGAACTACAGCTAAATGCAGCCCTGGGGACCAAATTGTTTGTCCATTATAAGCGAAATTCCATTATATGTGAGTCCACTATATTTCATGCTTTTTCTGCATGTTCTTAAAGGCGCGTAGCCGGGGCCAGCAGACCTCGTCCGTTATAGACGATATTCCGTTATAAGTCCACCATAACGGGATTTTACCGTATAGGTTATATTTATGCAAAAAATAAAGAGAAACACAAAAATTTGGAACGCCACTGTAAAAAACACCAGCACTGTGTCCACAGTTAATTATTGCATAATTGTGTCTGTTCTGGAGCAAGACACTGCATACACATAGCAGCCTGACACTGGGAACAGCGAGATGTAAAGAGGTAAAGGTGAGATCTACTAGAGTAGGCAGCTAGTGAGCTCGCTTTTTACTGCTTTCATTATTCCAGGTTTTCATTGTTGATTTCATTTCTACTATCCACAGAAGCATGCAATCAAGATCTATGCGCATTCTCTTCATGAAATAAATGAAGGATTTTTTTGGTGTTCCTTTTATTGATGTATACAGGAATGCCAAATAAGGATCATATTCTAGATCCTCAGACTCTACCTGTGAAAACCTGAACTCAGTGTACCAACAGCACTGATACAAAGAAAACATTGTAACTCATCTTTTGTTTTAAAATAATATCTACAGGCTGTTTAAAAAAATTAGGTATATTTACTAAATTCCCCATTGTTTTTTGTTTGGTACATGCTTTCAGTTGCAATAAAAAACATAATTTTGAGCACTAAACTGAATCAAATTAATTTTATTTATATTCCCTAAACTAAATTAACTATTTTTATGTTACAAGTGAAAATGAAAGCACTGTAGTGCAGACATGCTGTGCTTTGCCTGGACATGCAAAAAATTTCCTTTGGTAATTAACTTTTGTTTATTTAGCATCGCCTCATTAGCTACATTAGCTCATTAGCATCGGACCAAACCTGCAAATTATGCAAATATTAGCATGTTTCGCACGTTTGTTGTCACCTTGTTATAAATATTACTAATCAATGTGCAAATGCCTGTCTGAATGGGAGGGCAATATTCAGGGGTCACATGATGACAGTCCTGATACTGCAGTCCGGCACACAGCACCCTCTGTCTCTGTAGGTATATACACATCCAATTACTAAACACTACCAAAGCAATTAAGGACTTGATTATCCAATCAGGCTGCAGGGTGGGCTGAATGGGCTGCAGGGTGGGCTGAATGCCCAGCTTCTTATAGATCAATGTGCCTCACCAAGGATCTTTAATGACTTTGCAATGGTTTGCATAAGATATATAACAAATGGTATGATCCGTGCATTGGACCAAGGGAATCGATTTTGTTGGGACAGAGAAATGTCCATTATCGGCCTAATAACACCATCATTTAGCACAGTGATTTTCCTATAAGGGCTTCACGTCTACCCAAACTCATTAAGTCCACCCTCCCTGAGTCAACACAACGCTAAAAGAAAACGCGGCAAGCTTGACATGCAAGCTGGCAGCTCTGTTCCGTTACCAAGCAGATGCTGTGATGGAGCCCTCTAGGGTTGAGGTAGACCAAAATTATCCCTCCAAATCCAATTTCCAGCAAAAGACCTTGAAAAGTCAGGTGTAAGAGAAGAATAAGCAAACATAACTTCTTATTGATTTAGTGTATTGACATTTTTTAAGGATAATGTTTGTGCTTCGTATATAAGATTTCTATCTTTCATTGCTCTGTTAGATGGGTACAAGGTTGCTCCCCACGTGACACAAACTCCACTTTATGAAAGACTTGCTGGAAAAACATAGGTTACACAGAAAGAACCATTTAAAGAAGAATAGCATTTCACATCTAAAAGCATAAAAGTCTATTACCATTTTTAATTAGCAAAATCTAATAAGCAAATATAATTGAATAACCTAACGGCAAGTCAGAAGGTCAAAATTATAATTGCCAACAAAAACACTGTGAAACGGGTTGACATTTCTGAATGTGAATAAGGCGGATGGACTCAAAACCCTGCAAACAGTCCTCGTCGAGTCAGGCCTCATCTATATTCTGGCCCACACCTCTTCCCCAAATTTGCCCTTGTCACAACGTGTAACTCCGCAAAGGCCGCTGCACGTCAGGCCAGATTTGAATTCACACATTAAGGAGTTACTTCATAGACCCCTGTGATCCACGCATAAATGACCCATTTAGTCTGACTCACAGAGACACGGAAGTTCATTAACGGTTTCACCGTCAAAGTGGTTGTCAGATATAGGTTTCCACTGCCATGGTTTGCGCAGAGACACAAGATGTGGAAATGATGTTATAATTCCACTATTTTTAATGCGTGTCCTGACAGCTGAATTTCTAAAGTACTATGGAGATGGAAATGGCCCCAACTAAAACAACCCTCTCGCTCATCACAAATAAAAAAATACAGACACTTTAGCATAATTTTTAATGGGACAGTAAATTATATAAGACACCTAGATGACTCCTTATATATTTTTGACTGCCTATTGAAAACTGGTCCATTCAGCAGCCTGAGGCTTTTAAAAAATTAAAAAGGATAAACCACCATTTTCGGTACGCAGGACTTCTTATTGCAATGTGGCCAGTCGTGCTGAATTGCAGCTTTATGCGCAGGGGACAGCGGCATGCAGGACACAGGCCGTGAGCACGGTAGCATGAAAGATTCAACAAGGTCATGTTCATTTCAAACAACCTATGGCTGAAGATCTAATGAGATCATTCAGACCAACTTGCGTATTTATAATCAGAGATGCACATAACTTGTGCACATGACAATAAATTACAATGAATTTGGAATAAGGCTGCCACTAACGACTGTTTTTTATAGATTAATCTATCGCCTATTTTATCGATTGGTCGATTAAACGATTAACTTTCCTCCAGAAGAACTTGACCGTTCAAGCTCATTTTATTCTGACAACACCAAACTGGGGTGGCGTGGTGGTGCAGCGATTAGCACTGTTGCCTTACTCCTCTGGGATCTGGGTTTGACCCTCCGCCTGGGCTCCCTGTGTTTGGAGTTTGCATGTTCTCCCTGTGTCGTCGTGGGGTTTCCCCCCCACAGTCTAAAGATATGCTGAGGCTGATTGGAGCTCCTAAATTGCCCATAGGTGTGCACATGTGAGTGGTTGGTGTGTGAGTGTCCCCTGCAATGGGCTAGCCCCCCTGTCCAGGGTTCTTCCCTGCCTTGTGCCCATAGGCTCCAGGATAAGTGGGTTGGAAAATGTATGGACAACAAACTGTATGCCATTGCGGGGCATTAGATGATGTACACACTATTCAGCAACATTATTTTCACCCACAATTCGATAAGTAATTTAGTGGTATGCTTAAAAATATTAAAGAGATGCGTTTTCTGATGCCCAAAAGTTAGTAAATTTGACGTATCCTTATGTTTAATAAATTAAGTTAGCGGAGCATGCCACTTGCGACACCAGCGATAAGCACGGAAGTGAAGGAAGGGACAGATTAACACTTTTAAAAGAAGAGATAGTGTAATTAAATAAGGTAAAAAAGATTATGATGGTGTGGCGCTGCTTTTTGCAGATTAAAATTTTTTTCAGTTCAATTGTTTTCTTTTATTTAGTGTTCATTTTCGTTTGAGTTTAAGGTTATTATAACTACCCTGGTCCCAACAAGTCTAGTACTCATGCATAGTGCTTGTACCGCCGTGGTAGGAAATCACACTTTGCACAGTGGAAAACCGCTGATTTTTTCGTGATGATTTGAACTACTCACATAATTATGTGGTGATATTAAAGGATTTGTTCTCATGACAGTCAGATGCATATATCGTATTTGTGGCATTACATTAAAAAAGTGCCGCAGGCATTGCGTTATATGGCAAATGCATACTTGCTCACTAGTTATGTGCATCTCAACTTATTTATTTGAGACCAGAACCTACATCAGCTGTAAACTGGTCTCCTAGACATTGTAGTTACATTATCCAGCAGATTAATTAGGTCCCATGTCAACTGTGAAAACCCTTATATTTAAAAGCACACAGGCTCAGATGTGCAAAAGATGCTGCCCCTTCAAGATCAGAAGACTTGCAGGCACTTCCATGCTCAGGAATATAGTTCCTCCTACTGGCAAGGATTACCCATTGAATTAGCGACTCATTTCCTGAACTGGAAGCAGTTTGCCTGGCTAATCGCAAACCAAACTAGTGGTAGGTGCACAGAAGCTGCCCTGATTGTTAAACACACATCCATACGCCCCCAGCATTTATTCAGCTGTGATATTCCACTCCCCCGCCTCCCAACTTCAAAACAATCCATTAAAAAAGGTGGCCGAATTTCCCTCTTTCTTCCTGCCTGGCTAAGGCTACGGCCACTGCAAGCCTGTCACTAGCTTTAGTTACAAAGACCCCTTTGTGTCTCCGCTGGCTCTGATGGCAAGAAAGTGTAAATAATCAAGTGACATTTCAAATAAAGCATGCGGAAATTCAAAGGAGGTAAGGTCTTAAAAATAGAGCAATAACTATGTTATCCATGAACATTTAAGGCACCAGTACTTCATTCCATACTTTTATTGGATGATGGGTGAGTTTTAGCACGAGCTGGTAAGATTTGTATTCAGTCTAAAAACTGGGCTGCTTCAGACAGGGGGTATAATGTGGCCGGGCAGCAGAAAAAAAGCTAGAGTCTAGTAATTCTACTGTTTATAGGGCCCTTATTGTGTTCTAGCCAAAGCATTAAAGGCCTGTTTTGTATTTACACAGAAATGCCGATAAGGCAGTAAACTAGCCAATCAGGCACGAGAACCAGCCTATTACACAAAATCATAATATTATATCAGTGGGGTTTCAAGGAGGTCCTGTTTCATATCCTGAAGCTTCACCGTATTACAACTATGCACTAACATAGTTAGTTAAGTTTGTTAACACAGGGCACCCAGATAGACAGAAGTGGACACTGAAGAATCACGTCTTCGGAAAGTGGAAAGACTTCAGGGCCTTAAATCCCATCCAAGGGTGAAGATTCAAGCTCCTGATAATTTAAGCTCAGAGCTCCAGAAGGATGAAATTACAGTGATACCTACCAACGCATTGTTCCTCTTCCCATCGGAATTACAATTATGAAATAATTAACCGTGCACAACAGCAGAAACGGCAATCAAGATCTTTCATGTAAATCTGCAAAAATAAACACCCAGTAGCTCAGTCAAGGTATGGTTACAAACCTTAGTGAACAATCCTCCAGGAAAACTTGATCAAATTAGTTTTGTTCACCAGTTAAGTCTTTAGGCTCCAAAGAATTCTGAGTGTGCATGCTCCAAATTCAAGATAAAGACTGAAGCAGTAACCCTCCACCCTGTACCATATTTTGATTAGTAATCATCCAGAGCAAAATTAATAGAGATTGCGACACTGGAAAGAAGTATAGGTTCGCACAATACACCAATAAAGAAAATAATATGACAGGTTTACCTCTTTATTGTAAAAACATACATTGACATTATGCTTATGAATCCTGTGCCCTAATTCTGAATTATCAGGCAATGTGACAATATAACATACAAGCTACTTATGCCCCAAATACCCTTATCACCTTAAAGGTAATCACCCCCTGCTACCATCTTGTTCATTTAAATATTAATTGTATTTGAATCAGCTATGCACTGGAAATTCTGTTATAGAGGATGGATGGATGATTTTGTAGTTAGATCACATGAGATAGATAACAAAAAAATAACATAAGATGAAATAAACTTTAATGATTTTGTGCATACAGCAATAGTGAGGCTAAATTGAGGTACAATGAGATATCTGTTGAGAAAAGTGATCGGTAAACCCATCAGACTCTCAAAACTTGCTGGAAGGAATTTAGTAGGATTTTAGCACTGATCCTCAGGACATGCAAAGAGGATCCCAAGCTTGATCCCTCTCAGCTGCATGTAAGTGAGAGGTCAACCACTGAACACTCAGCACTGTGTCTCTCAATTAGGCAGAGCTGATGTCTCTCTAGTGCCTAGCAACCGACGTCATTCCGTCATGCCTCGTCGTAATTTAGTCTGGCTGCAGCTGGCGACAGAGCTTGTTTCAGCACAGGTGTGATATTAACATCTGTTGCACTATTGTTTTTGCACATTTTCAACCTAATTATTTCCAATATGTCATGGTCTTTTTTTTTTTTAAATCAGCCACAAAGTAAGATCAATCACTCCTGATTTCTGAGTACCAACACTGGTGTTTAAATATCAGACCAGTAAGACAAACAAAATCACAGGGATGCTTCTCTTAGTAGCAATCGATGATTTGAAAAGAAGAAAAAAAAAACCTTTAACTCAATTCCCCTTTCGCATGCAAAGCTGCTCTGGAGGATCTGACCTTCAGACTGGAGGGGTAATGATGAATTTTTCAAAACCTCTTAAATTATTCATGGTGTTTTAGTCCACATCATTTCCATCACTGATTCATATGTACTTGAGAGGCAGTTTATGGACTTGCTGCATTATTCATCAGGCCAAAAAGATGTCTCCATATCTATTTTACAGGAGTCAAACACATAAAGAGGACATAATTACATTACTCGATCTTGTAATAGGTATTTGGTAAATAAAATCTCTTGCGAGAACAGGCACATATTGTACAGTGGGGAGGGGGGGGGAATTGTCCTGGGGAGGGGTAAAATCAGGTGACGCCCACTCAGTCAATTCATGTGTTTCTTGTTCCCAGGCATTATGTGACGTTGAGGTGACTAAGTCCTCACTTCTATGACCTGACTCCTGCAGTGGCTTTGGTGCCCATCCTCAAAGTCCCTGTTGCTTCCTCCTATTCCTGTGTCACATGACTTTACATATGTCACACTAAAAGCAGTTGCAGCAGATCTTCTCAGTCCAGACCAAACCTTCACTGGATGACGGAGTCCCCGAGCAAAGAATGGTTCAGTGCCATCTGTCATGCACCAATCAACTGATGTTTGCTGGTTCACCACAAACATAATGAACTAGTTACAAAGTGCCTGCTATTTTTACTTATTGCTGCTATGTATTTATTCTTAATTATGTATTTGAAACCACATGCATGCTGGATTACCCAGTATCTTAATCCTTCATGTGCATATTCGGCAGACTTAAATATATTTCATTGTTCTGCTACATATTGGACTACGTAGTCATGGATTGGACTTGTCGCACCAACCCATCCAGCAGATGCTCAACACTTACCTGACCATCCACATGATAGGAAAGTAAATGGGAATCATCAGACCAGGTGACCCTCCATACCAGCAGCTCTTGCGGTCACCATTACTCTAAGGTCCAGTTCCAATGCCTGTTTGTTCATTTTAGGCACATTTGTCGGTGAACAGGGGTCAACATAAGCACTCTGATTGGCTTGCACCTATGTAGACCAATGAGTAACCGGCCTCAATGCCCTGTGTGTCATGACACAATACCCCTGTGATAGTCAAAGAAAATCATCTGGCATTTGTCCCACAGAAGCCCTTCTCTTGGTTTGTACCAGATGTGATAACCTATAGCCACAAATATGGGTCCTGGCCACCCAACACCCTGTCAGTGGTTCACCGTCTTTCCCTCCATTAGCCATTTTCAGTAGGTGCTCACTACGACTGATTGAGAGCACCCCACAAGCCTTGCCATTTCAGACACGCTCTGGCCCAGTTGTCTGGCCTTAATAATTTGTCCCTTGTCAAAGTCACTCAGATCTTTATCATCTGAACTCAACATTTTTACTATGAATATTGACTGCTAGCTTACAATCTAATATACTAAACCTCAACATGCACCATTTCTACAAGAAATTCAACACAATTCATTTCACAAAGAGGCAAACAGTGATTTTTCTCCAGCTTTTATTTCTATTTATTCATCGTATTTGTCATACTCTAATAGCTATTTGTTATGGCTACTTTGCTATTGCACTTTTTCTATGTCACAAACAAGTATTTAAATGCATAAACGTGTCGTGATTATGTGTGGATGAACTGCACTCCACCATAATGGTGAGAGGCACTTTCTGACCTCCTGTAGTGAATGAAACAAAGAATGGATGGTGATATGAAAAGTAAATGAGCGTCATGTGGGGGGGTGAATGAGTCGGTCATAACAGGTTATCAGGTTGTTATTAAAAGGAATCCTATGCAATGATTCAACTAAGTTGTTTAATCACATGAGAATATATATGCCTTGTTTTGTATTGGTTGTCTTGACGATCAGCATATCGAACGTTTTAAGATAGCATTTGTGTATCTTGATATACAAACTCTTTGGTTTGGTGTTTCTCATCTTCCATTGAGTGTTATGAGAAGTAAATATTCAAGACTAAACTATGTTAAGATTCCAACGGGAAACAGTGAAAACATGCTGCCAATGACCCAAAGACCAGGAAATCAACACATGAAAAAAACAGCTTTTGCTAGTTATTTAGTCAAGTCTCCCACTGCAATAAACACAAAGAGCAGCATGTAAAATTACCATAATTTGCTTTGTGCGAGTCCCAGATAAAAGCGGTCATCTGCCACCACAGGGTGCCCCTTGGGATCAGCCTGGATGAGGCACCGTTTGTGCTCCACTGACTCTCTGGATGGGGCTCAGATCTGCACTGCGCTGACGCCCTTCCTCACGGCACAATGCCATGCCTTAGAAGTCTTTCATTATCGTTGTCGCTACCGTTTCCAAAATTAAAACCAAAATAAAGGGGTTTAGGGGTACAGGCCTTCATCTGCCCATCTGCTCGGCCCTCCTCAGGTCATGTGACGCTGGCTGATGGTGATGGTGGCGTTGGGCTTCCTCTCCCTGCCATCTGGTCTGTCCCGCTAATCCAGCTCTCTCGCTACAGCCGCATCTCGCCCATAATGCCATACTTATTCTTTTCCCCCTGTCTTGCCAGTTGTCAGGTCAGTTTATAACCGCCTGCTCTCATCGCCTCCACATTCCACCTGCAAGGATCAACACGGCCAGCACTGGCCTTAGCAGAAACAGACAAGCAGTGGGCTCCACAAGGCACGGCCGATGAATCTGGTTAATTCCTAGACCTGATAAGGCCTTCAGCATGACAGGCAAGTGCCGTACATATCCAGGGAGAAAATAATAGCCAGAGATGGCTGTGTTTGCTTGGTTCATGACAGATGATGTGAAAACAGGCATTTGAAAGAGGGTAATTGATAAATCCATGGTATATTCACAGTGCCTGAGAGAGGGTCGGCCAGAAGCTGCTGCCTTTCCCACTGATAGCTCTGAAAATGGAAATTCTGACACCTGACGCCAGCGTTACATTCATTCCCATATCACTGACGAGCCACCAACTCGTGCTTTCTAAAAATCATGTCCCGTCTCACCCCCAGGCAGAATAAATAAATAAGTAAATTAATGAATAATGGAAACTCACAAGAGCCAGCGGCCCCCTCCGAGTGACTATCTGTGGGACGTACCACGAGACAAACTCCCTTCGCTTCTCACCACGCCGATTCTTTTTAACGTGGGGGGCATAGGTGGGGCAATAAATCAGGCAGAAGTGTTAACCTTATCATTAGCCAATGATATGATTAGATTCGGTGATTGACAGGAGAGGGCCAATCAACTTTAACCTTTTCCTAGTAACAGAAAAAAGGGGGTTTCGCTACCCACAATGCACTGGGCAGCACCTGGGGAGCTTGAGGTACTGTTAGAAGCAACAAAGCTGACGAAAGCAAGGAACATCACAGACAAGAGATAACCAAAGCTCTTTGTGTATTCCAGCAAAAAGCGACATAGAGCATTTAAATGTTCACACACAGGGTTATAAGTCTGTACATCAGTGAAGGGCATTCATTTTCAGAGTAAGCAGAACTAATGTTTGCTATATACTGGCAGTTGAGCCTGGCCCTAGAAAAAGCAGAAATAAGAACAAGATGTGCCTAATGTACAGCATGAGTTCATGTCTGTGTCTGTTTGGTGTTTACAGAGAAATAAATTCTGCATCACTAATGGGTGAGATCATTTCTCCATAAACCTAATGGCCTCATAAATCAAAAACAGTAACAATATTTTAAACCACAATCTTTATTTGTGGCATTTTTTAAAATAATGCATATTTATCGTTGCCTCTGACTCTGTACTGGATAAGTGGAGATCAGAGGATACATAACAAAACTCAAGGGACCACAAAATTCAAGCTATATTGGCCATATGCAGCTGGGCTGGCTGGGGTCATGAAAGTCTGAAGACAGTGCAAAACTGGACAATATGCAGTGCAGTAAGTGATGTATGACGAGTGCCCTGGTCTTGGGTAATGCCCATGTTGCATCATCACGAATGGTAATAAACACTGTTATTAAAATATGACTCATAGATAAATAGGAACCTGTCTGCCTGTCCGTTCCTGCCATCCTACTCCAACACAGTCCTCCTTCAGTACTCTTCCTTTGCTCCATAAGTTACTCACATTAGTGATGTCAAGTTCAGTGCCAAATGCTGGGACCTGGGCAACTCTGCCAGCCGCGTACCTGCCATACCCCTCTCCGTGCCTCATTTTCACGTGCCCTCCATTCCCTCTACTCCGTTGTCTGTCACTGCTGTAAGGAGCCCAAAAATCAGCCCCCCCCGCCGGCAATCTTTCTTTCAGGCTCGAGGCTGGAGGGGGGTCTCACTTTTTGTTAGATTCTGATGAGCATAACAGGGTCTTTAAGGCTGCAAAAGCAGTTTCCTGTTCAGCTCCCCCGACCGTCCAGCTCGTCTTCACACTTGAATAGTCAGAACCTGCAGTCCGTCCACCAGGCATCACTTTGGGAATTCAAAGCCCAGACCTTCCTGTCCGACCGAATGGGTTCTTACCCCGCACGACTCGCCATTCTCCGCACGTATGGCCCTAGCACTAGTAATCCATAGTATCTTCTTGGCAATCGCCCAGTGATGAACAGTACAATCCCTCAAAGACCTCTGAGCCCAGGAATGCATCAGCTCCTAACTATTGAAATGATGTTAGCAGCAGAAGTCTGACGAATGCCCACCTGAAGCTCCACGTACATCTCAAAGCCCATGTCAGCTGTATACAGAATCCCTCCATTTCCGCATCCCTCCGGCATTGTCATCCCAAGGGAACTGCAAGCCCGGAGACAGTTCACCAAACCAAAGTACCACCATAAGCGTTTATGCAAAAGCTTTCAGTTTCTTCCTACTGAATCGTCACATTGTCAGCGCACAAGTACATTTCATTTTAAGTCTAGCGATGCTCCCTGCAAAAAAAAATAACACATTAAATCAAAACAAAAAGAAATTACTGTCATAAGTGAGTGTAAAAGTAAATCATAGTAGGTGTGTGTCTCTGTGTTGCAAGCAGCCCAGTGAGCTGCTTGGCGCTTCCTCTAATGAGAGGGAGACGAAATTCGTTTGAAATGCCAAACGAATAATGCCACAGGTGTCTGCACTCCCAGTCGCGCCGCAACACTCCAGCGAGCCATGCGGCCATGTTCCGGACGGATGTACAACGTCAGGAGTGTCCTGTCAAAACAGATGCTTCACCAAGCTGACAAAATGGGGAACTTCCAAGCTAACTAGCAAATTGTTGCAATCGCGCTACAATTTTTCTTGTGCCAGTGGCTATTTGCAAGTCTCGAGGCCAGGCTATTATTGTTGTGTTCTGTGCATCAACTTCTCAAAGCAAACTCACAGAAGTCACAGAACTACAAAGCTCAATATCAGGCCTCCACTGAGGTGGCATGACCATGTCCTCGCTACGTAGCTAAACCTTCCACGGCGAGGAAATGCAGCAAAGTGAAAGTATGCGATTCAGGCCTCCTCTGAAAGTAGACTTTTCTTTTTCAAATGAATGTTTTTCACTCAAATCACAGGAAAACGGGGGTTTGCTCAGTGGATGCCATCGGGGCCTTTTAACGGAAGTAGCTAAAGTTGAAATAGCCAGCTTCTTTGTTCCGCCGACAGCCGTGAAATGCGGCGCGTTCACGAGGCTGAGAGCAGGACCTCTCGCCATCAACATTTAATGAGAAAACACTAAGCGCCTCAGGCTTGACTCATTCCGTTTTCATTTGTTCCTGGGATGCTAAATTGCATTTATCTATTTTACCTTGCTACCATTTGCCCAGATATTCTACTCTATGCCACTGGATATGCACGGATGCTTCCCCCCATCTGCCTCCTGGGACTCAGGTCCAGAGATGACAGTAAATAAGGAGATACAAGGGCCCGTGCTTGATGCGATCGCACCCTAATGGCGTTTGTGCTTCCAGCACACATTTATCCAGCAGCGCCCGTGGTCACCCGAGCGGGACGCCTTCGGACAGCGTTTGTTTTACTATGGGGAAACAAAGAAAGTTATTCTTCTTGAACTTAAAAGTGCTTACTACAAATGCATCACACCTGTTTACCTATAGCTAGGATCATATGCACCCAAATACCCATAAAACTTGCGTAAAGACTTTTCCAGTGCATTTCAGGTCAGGAAAGTGAAAATCCAAACCAGGATTTTGTTTCAACCAACCAGTTGAGTATAATGGGTCATAGTCACTCAGTGTACTCAACTGGTTGGTTGAAACAAAATCCAAGTTTGGATTTTGACTTTCTGAACCCGAAATATCCACCTCTGCCTATGCTAGGATGTACCAATACATCTAAACCACGTCTTTAACCCGTCGGAGGAAAGTTATGCTGTATGTTGGTGTGATACTATTATTGTAGCATATTATGTGTCCAGCTCCACTGTTCATGTCTAGCCTGTGCTTTAATACCATCTGCTACAGGTTAGTATTCACAGACCCACATAAACATCACTTTGCTTCATCTTATATCAAAGCAGAATAACTACCTTATGTGCCACTACAGTCCCCAAACCCTCCCAAATCCAGGACTGCTAAAACAAATCATTAAAAGGAAAGAGATAAACAGACAAAATTCTAAGGACATATTGATCAGTTTTCAAATTTGTTTTAGAAGTTACATGGTGCTCAAAGGAATTCAAATGAAGTGGAGCAGGTTACGTGCAATACATAGAAACTAAAAGAGGGCTATTGATATTCAAATTCTATGGGTTTGACCGAACTGCTTCCAGTCTTTATGTGTGGAGAAACAGCTCAGAAGAACACATTGGGACGAGTCTGAAGACTCTTTATTCACTTCAGGAGGATGACACCGTCACTGGTTACGGAGAATGTATTTGGCTACATTTGAAGGGAGACGGCAAGTGATTTACTGTTGAGTTCATTCAGACCGATGCTGAAATGCTGTCACACGGCACGTTAACCAGCTAAGGATTACACCATGACAGCTTTGGAGGGCAGTATGGAGTGGTGGTGTACATAAATACAGTGTGTATATACCGTGTGTGTAATGTGTGTGTATATATATATATATATATATTTTTTTTTTTTCTTTTAAGTATATTGTAAAAAAATAGGTTCTAATATAGGTCAAAATGATTTATAGTGAATATAGGTTTTTGCTGACGTTTTCTCAGAATGTGCGGCATTTAGATGGCTGGCTGAAATTGGATAAAGCCACAGCCAGGCTGCTCTTGTACAGGAGCACTTTGGGTTAAGTGCCTCACTCAGGCCCAGGGATCTGCGGCCTGTGCATACATGGGCAAAACGGCCATGGTGGCATCAGTGGTGTCATGGATAAACGCTTTGCTAAAACATTTTGCAGGCTTTTACATATGATATCTGTGATAACAATTGTATTTCAACCGAAATGTCTGTAAAAAAATCACCTTAGTGTGACCCCCGGGCAGAAGCAAAAGTGCAATCCATGCTGAAACCTGAAGCGATAACCTATAACTGGGGCTATTCAAATCACAGTCCTTAAGGACTGAGCCCGGCTGATTTTTTGCTTTGCCTTACCTGTGAGCTGGGAGCAAAGCCTCCGCCAATCAGAATCAGCAATTATTAAACCAACTACCTGGGAGAACTGAAAACAAGGCCCGGATTTGGAATTAGGGTCCAGATGTGAAGAGCACTGTCATCTTTTTATATGATGACATCCACATCTCATGAGCATTTTTGTCAAGTAGCTGCATGGCAATTTTGTCAAAATCTAACGTTGGGTAAGTGATCAAAATTTAGGCAAAGGCGTCGAAGGCAACGAAAACATGTATTTTCCCAGCTGATTTGTCCTGGATTCACTCTAAATATCACACTTGTGCATCTCATGTTAAATAATGAACGATGTAACTTTTTAACTTACATAAACATCAAGTACTGTACCACTTACACTGTAAACTTAAAAAGCAAATAAGGTTTTGAAAATCTTCAATATTTAATAAATAATTCCACATTTAACACATAAATAATAAATTACATTAATGTAAAATTATTCATTAGATCTATTTAAAATGAGTAAATATGTAAGCAGAGATAGTGTTTGAGGATTTGGGCTCTGTGTGTATGTCCTCATGTAACTTTAAACATTTATATCCAAAGCAGTGTACAATGGGGTCAGATTGTCCCGGGAGCACAAGGGGATTAAGGACCTTGCTCAGGGGCCCAAAGGCCCTACCAACCATGGGATTCGAACCAATGACTTTCTGATCACAAGCACAACATCTTAACCTGCCAAGTCACAGTCCACAACCCCGCCGTACACCATGCTGACAAACATACAAAACTGTGCACTTACGCTACACTGAGAGCTACTCCATACTGAGACTCATATACTCGATTCTAATCACAGGATTTTTCAGAAAATATTGAACACTGTTTTGCTGTAAACCACATTTAAAATGAATTATATGTAGGTGTACAGTTCATGGAACAGTATATTTGTCTACTAGCCACAACATTTAAATAAATTTCACTGGGGTCTGATGAGTGGGTCCTTGTGTGCCCACACACGAGACACTTGAGTAAGTTTAGAAGATTACTGCACATAATACTTTCGCTTAATACCAAGCATGATGTAACAGCTGTGATGAATTCCATGAAAGTCTGTCGTAAATATGCTACGGACCACATAGTTCCAGCTCACACGTTTGAATAGGAGGAGGGCAGGCACTGTACAGCTGTATACTGGTGTTTATAGTGTTTATATCACTGAGGCTTCTGGGAAAGAGGCTGCTGGATCAGCTCCTTACTTCAACTCTATTTAACCAAATTCAACGGCGGCAACTTGGCAGATACAGTAGATTCTGCCAAAGAGGACAAAGGGGCACCACTTCTTAAGCCAGTGAGCTCACTCAGCCTGGAAACCCCCTGAATTTGTGTTATTATTTATTATACCCTTATAAAATATGTGTGGGCCGTCAGCTACATGACACAGCTTGCACATCAATCATGTTTACTTAGGCTGGCTTAGGTCAATTTGCAAGTACTATTTAAAGGATTTGTATGAATTTTCAGTACCTTTCATTAAGAATCCACAAAACACATATCTACTGTACTTCAGGCTACTGTGAGAAAAAAACGAGCTGTTCCATGTCCACATTACACTTGGTTTCAATAATTGTGGTGTTAGTTTAACCAAGTGATATTAAAGCACCTGTTATATGTGTAATTTGCTCGATCGCGCTTGCAGATTTATTGCCCTTTTGCAGCATTTTTGGAAATCTGACTGAAGAGCAAGTACGCCTCGAAATACTGTAAAATTATAAAGAACTGTCCGCCTATCTTGTAACCCCTTATTGTTGTCAGGATCGTGGTGGGAGGCTGCCACTCCTCTCAGGCAGCATGCGGCATAAGGTGGGGGGCATACCCTTGGAAGGGATACTAATCCATCCCAGAGAACACACACAAGCACAATCTTACACTGTAAGGTGTCAGTTAACCACAATGCAAGCGTTTGGACCAGAGTACTCAGACGAAAACCTGTGCAACATGAAGAGCACACCAGAAATTCTACACACAACAGAGGCAGGACTGGAGCCCCCAATGGAGGGGCAAAGCAATGGTGCTACCTACTTATGTATAAGTACTAGCTTTTAAAAGGAAGAAAATGGCTTTTAAAATGTTTATTCAATCATCTTCAGAGATACAAGACGCGTATTGATCTGCCGTGTTTGCAGGCAAAAGCAATCAATAGCAGAGCATACGCAGCTTCAGGCCAATGATGTTACTCAGTGGTAATTCACCCTTAAATAGAATATGAGAATACACTCAATTCACAGATGCATTTTCCATTCGTGTTTTCACCAGCCCAGCCACCATCAGTGAAATCATCTTTTATGCCAACACTCAACATGTTCTGATGACATCACTCATCAGCACAGCTGCGCACACTGTAGACCAATTAGAATACCTTTTTTAAAATGATCATCAGTGTATTGAAACAATTGTTCATTTGAAGAAATGCGCTTGAATGATTATTTTGGCCAGGACAAGCATTTTAATGTTTATCAGAGTATCACAGGCACTGTGACATTTAATGGGTTTGAAGAAATGCAGCAAAATGCCAACAAGGACATCAGATTAGACTTTCACGTGACACAGAAAAAACTTTTTGAAGGTTTAATATTTGTCCTCACAAAAAATGCCAAGTGTTTTCTTGGCATTTACACATCAATTGCCCAGTGAAATTAACTGGAAAACATTCATTGTTGATCATCTGAAAAACAGGCCAATTGAATCTCAACTACAGTTACAGGTTATGGTGAATAAAATATGAGTTCCAATAAACATATTTACTAATTATTATTTGCCAGAATTTTAAAATATATACTGCACATCTTAAAAAAGTTATCAAGTTATTTATGTATAAGTTGGAATACATTCACTATGATAATTTCATATTCAAATAAAATCATCTAAATTGCCTTACTCAGAAAAAACTGGTATGGCACTATCAGTGAGAGTGTACACACAACGAAGTGGCAACACAACACATGCTGAGTCAATTCCGTGTGATTTGCCAGTGGCGGTCAAACAATTAGAAGTTTTATAGTGCCTGAAGGTCACTACATCCTGGCTGCATCCTGTACTGCCCCGCTATTCTGAAACACTGAAAGTATTATAAAAACAATGATGGCTAAAACGAGACTCTGCCTTAACAACCGATTTGCTACAGAAAATGTCCATTAAGAGAGAGCATTTCGTACTCAGTCAGGAACATCCTCCCCATAATCGATCAGGCCATTTTGATTGTAATGAAATGAAAGTAACGCTGACATACTGCTTACAGTGCAAATGCATTTAGCTTCACATCCCCTCGTGGAATTGGAGAGCTGATGTTTCAGGGACTCTCCATGCCTACATTCCCGCCTGCCTCTCCCTCCTACTTATGCTGCCGTAGCCATATCAACTTACATATTGCACCCACCTAACATTTTGCACTGTCTCCCCTACTTTGGCACACTTTATTCCCCTCACCCACCCTGAGGGGGAGCTGCCCGGAGACCTCCCCCCCCCCCCCAAATCATCAAGATATTCTGCCTCCCCTGCCTCCACTACCTGGAGCGTTCTTCCGGCCTGCCTGCCCTTCTGCCTGTGACGTCCTTCCTGCCCGCTCTGCTGCTATACCGCTGTTTGTCCTGCATCAGAAGCAGCACCAGCACCTGCCTGCCCTTACCTTCCTGTCCCCTGCTTCGAGACTCAAATCGTAAAATTGGGACAGTGTGAATTGGGACTTTGCCATCTTGTTCATTTGACTTCCACTGTTGGTCCCCGGAGGTTGGGCTCCCCCTTTGAGTCTGGTTCCTCTCAAGGTTTCTTCCTTCTAGGAAGTTTTTCCTTGCCAATGTCGCCTCTGGCTTGTACACTGCAGGTTTGGGCTGGGATAATGTAAAGCACTATGAGGCAATGTAATGTTGTGAAAATGCAGTATACAAATAATATTTAATAGAATTGAACTGAATTGAACCTAATTCAATTGAACTGAATTGAATTGAATTTACAATAGCAGCATGTTACACTGGATCATGCCACTTCAACAATGCAGTGAAGTACTTCAAAATATATGACTTCATTATTGTGTTTTCAGGGCTGTGTTTTGATCTCATTCAAACAAGGGGTCTACAGGTAGGGGAGCAGCAACTGTAACACACAGACATGTGAGATGCCCAACATGACTGGTTCAGTATCATGCACAATAAAGCCCCCATTGAGGACTAAGTAAGACAAAGAGGAAGTTTCAGGATCTTGTGATCGGAGATCATGAAATAGATTGGAAAATTATGCCCCACTTAACACAAGTAAAAATCTGTATGAAAAACCTGGATTCCATATTGAAATGCACATCTTTCATTTTAAGGGGGAAATGTAAACATTTTTGTGCAGTTTGGTCTCTACAATAAACCAATTTGACTGGCCAACTCAGCAGTAGTCTATCAGTCCGCATTTGTTACCTTCCAGTTAGCTTCTGTTTAGAAACACACAGCCAGCTGGACACAACAAATCAGTGCAGCTAACGCCATAAACACCCTCAACACTTCCTAATCATCGGTGCGATTCGCGGAAAGCAATCAAATACCAACCACATATAATCCTATTCATTCTGATAATGAACTGTGCTCTGAATAATTTCTATATGTTTTACACTATTCAAAAAACAGGTGAAACAAGCAAACGTGCTTTATTTTCCACTTGCACAAGAACAGGCACATTAGATGGCTTCTGTTTGCTGGCCCCACCTTGCTCTCCATAGCTTGGGGATCACAGTGGAGGATCAACTCATGTGCAGGTCCAGAAACACGTATCTAAGACTTATTGGTAAACCTGTAGTTTAAAAAGTGACAATACGAAGAGTAATTATTTCAGTAATTATTTCAGTTTCACATGCTGTGCTCCAACCACAGCGTTTAATTCCAAGAAGGCTTCTTTAACATAGGCTGTGAAACTGTTTAATATCTTACTCAGGACACCATTGGCAACCTAAGTTCATTATATTTCTTGTACAATCGATGGGGATGACATTTCGTCAAATATACCCAAAGGTTTTTAAATAAAAACTTTCGTGTGACCCACTACCCTGTATGAATAATTGGCTGAAAGATGGATGGACGTTGTTTTTTTTATATTTACACAGCAATTACATAAGCAGACAACAAACAATGTAGTGATTAAAAATTCAGACCAATCAGGAGCGCTTGAAGCTGGCTGGCTTTATTTTGAAGCTGTATACTGAAGCACTTCTAATTCTGCAGATAAATATTTCAACTAAAAGAACAAAGAGATATCTTTTGGGTAAACTGAGGGGATCCGCCATTACCTTTGGGGAAACAGCAAAAGAATCCATCACACAAGAAGAATCCCAAAGAAGGAGAGGGAACATGCAGTTCTGCATGTGGTTACAGGGTGAGTCGTGCCTTCAGAGTCTTGCACGGAAGCCGTGGCAGCATAACAATGAAATGAAACATTGCAATTCGCAGTGTTTAGCAATCTTCTGGTAAGGGGTAACAATTCAGCAGCAGTTTCTTTTGTGGGTTCACAAAACTATCTGGAATTACACGTGGAGTAGTGCTGAGTTTGCGTCTGTGCAGCGGGAAATCATCCACAGTGCATGTTGAAGCCTAGAATGCGCAGCGTGACTCATTTCGAGGAGTTTGGTCTGTCTCATCGTTCCCAGACACTGGCCGTGTCGTCATTGTCCTTGATTTCTGCTGCTTCACATGAAACCATCTATGTCATTCGCATTTTATTTAACATTAAGTTTTATCCAAAGAGATGCAGATTTTTTTTTTTTTTTTGGGGGGGGGGGGGGAGCAGGGTCTGCCAGTCCCTGGACCAAACTGGGATTAAGGGCCTTACTCCTCATCACAGTAGTAGAATCACTCTGATAACCCTGGGATTGGAACTGGAAACCTTCTGAGCATAGGAACAGTGCCCTAACCCACAGAGCCTCACAGCGCCCTCTAGAGTGATACCTCTGCCGGGGTCTAATACAAAAGACAGAACTGTGAAAATTCATTATGAACATGAGCCTAGTCATTCTTGCCGTACATCATTAAGCACATTAAAATTCACGCTGTGAACAGCAATCGGAGCTCCGCCTTCTTTGACGAAGAAGCCCACAGAAACCCGGCTGCCCCTCTGTACGGCTGATTTTTTATCACCGTTGTACGGGGAACTAATGCCGGGTATGAATTTGCCATGCCAGGCACCAAAGGGAAGTGTCCACCAAACATGAGAAACTTTTGTCAAATTTACCAGCAGCATGCTTGGAGTGCTAGAGTCAGGCTGGATATCACTCCAGTGGCACAGTCAGGTCTATTTTCATTAAAAGGTAGAGCAAACTGTGACAGCAAAACGAAATGAGAAACCATTGAAAAAGAGAACCTGTTACACCAGGAAAGAAAAACAGAGGATAAAAATAAAGGATTATCATAGCTTCCCGGACCATAGAGTGAACTTCAATCTGTTAAAACGTTTCATCGACATATAGTGACAACGCATATTCTTTTCACTGGAAGCCTGACATCTGGCTGCATATTTTGAGTACGAGAAGTCTGTATAAGTTTTCCGGAAAGGTCTTGGCATGGGATATGGAGTCACTGACTTAGTCATTTCAAGCCCAGTTGCGATGACAGTAATTTGACTCAACGTTTTGAGTACTCAGCAATGCACTCTGTCAACCAGTATCATGATTGAGAATTGATGCTTTTTAAAAATTTTTAGGTATCTAGGCTTGTCTGGAGTGTAAAGTCATGAGAATGAAATGTAAATATAACCTGCTGAAATGTTCTGAATATAAATATTGTACAATCCTGGGTAAATGACACCTTTGTCAGGTGACGGCCTGTCTGTGTCAATCACAGCATTTGCTCTCGGTATTTATTGTATTGTCAGTCAAACTCATCTGGCTCTCCATCACGTTGACGTCAGCATCGCAAGAGACCTTGCCACAAGGCACGCATGACTGTGCCCGACTGACAACGCCAAGTCCCCGACGAGCCTGACCATGCCCACCCATGCCAGCTGATTGAAGAGATGACTCCAGAGCCTGCTGTTAGCAGTACCCACCACCGACCGTTATACCAAAGGACCTTGGTTCTGTCTGTGATGCCCGCCAGAAACGCCACCCATATGCGCTGCTTGTTTTTATTAACAACAAAATAAAACTTCATGCAAACGGCCCAGAAGGTCAGTGGAGCTTAATGTCGAAACATCAAACTATATTCTTAAAAAAAAAAACAACAGCACAACAATCTGGGCAGCAGTGACAGCCTTCCAGGAGAAAATGTACATACGGCTCAGGTAACTATAGCAACTGCACAACTTACCGTTTAACAAGTAAACGCTTCTTCTTGCCCACAATAGGCTGCAGTCACCAGATGCCAAAATGGTCGTACATATTATACACACCTCTCCACCCTGACCTTGCAGTTAGAAGATGAACAGGTTACAGGTGTATTTATTATGTACTATATGTAAAGGGTTTTTCTTAAGTAAATATGTCTACCAGAGAACTGACAAATAGTTATAGAACCCAAGAAAGGTTAGAGGATCTGAGGTTTGCCAAATGACAAGCCACTTCTAACTTGCAAATGTGAAAGGAATCCACCATTGCAGATGTGAGCCTGCTTTTGAAATTTAAAAAAGCCTGATGTCATTTCAACTCATCATTAAACTCGGCTAAAGAAAACCTCCTTTACTCATATATCTGTAAGCCTACATGGGATCAAAACAAAATCCAGGAAAAATTTCTCGCCTGGAACACAGTGTAACATTCCCCATGCTTTCTATTCAGTCAATAATCCACTGTTTAAAACTTTATCATACAGCCTTTTTCATGTTTAACAAATACACATCTGTTGCTAACTGAACATCTGTGACCATTTGCATATTAATGAATAATTATGCTAATTTCACCAAAAAATGATCTAGTATCACAACAGGTTAAAGCTGTTTTTTTTTAAAATAAATTACACTTTTATAATTATATGTCCATTTTATATAGTACTTGAATAATCCCATAAACCCCACAAAATCCACTGATGGATGCATAGCACATTTCAATACCTGCAAGGAGAGAATTTGTTGTTGAATTTGTTGCCGCATAGACAATACTGAACACATGCAAAAAAACGTGTAAAAATTCCTCAAAAAGTTAATGATTCTAAATTTCATAAATGCCCAGGTCCCACTGTTTGCATTTTGACAAAGGTTTAAGATTTAGCATGGATTCATGATGAAAAGACCTTATAAAGGTCTTAAAAGCCTTACTTGGTATTCGGTGTACAGCTATCACTACTTACCGACAAAATCCAATGTCTGACGGAAACAGTTCCAAACATTGGTGAAAGTTTCTTGTGAAACTCTTGACCAATAACGGTAGTACATCTGTGACAGCTTAGCACAAAATCAGTCCTCCAATTTTTTATTTCCTGATATAACTTTCTGTCTTTGCAGTTACATATTTGATTTGACACACTTTAGAATACAAAACAGCCTGATTGAAAATCATATTTCTCACTCCTAAATCAGTCCGCCACAATTTTATTCTGTGACTAACTAGCTGCCACATTCGCTCATGCCATGTGCATCCCATACCATTATTCACAGAGAATGTGTCATCCACCCAAGACCTGTCATCTAATAGATACCCAACAGCTCCAGAGAAGGTGGTTATACTGTGGTCTGGTGAGGCACGCCGACTAGTGTAGGACCTCCACTCCCTGAAATAACGTTGCTAATTGCGTTCCACTGCTGTGGTGCTGCCAGCCGCAGTCGGGCACGTGAGCAGTCACTCTCGGGGGCACCTTCGCCAGCCAAGCCAAGGAGGCTGTCTGCCAAGCACAGGTGGCAAGAAGGAGCAGAGGGAGGCTTTGAAACGCAGGAACAAAGAGGAGAAACAGTGCAGTTAGCGGGATTATTGTACCGTACAACGAGCGTCTGGTCATCACTGACAGGAACATCAGAACCAGACAGAGCTACCTGCCGAACTTCAAAGGTGAAATACTGAAGAATCCATTAATTGCAAGGTCTGCCTTAAGTTCCTGAAGAACAAGAAAAACATTCTTCAATCTATAAATATTTACAAAATACTATAAATTTGGACGATTACCAAAAAATCATCAGAAGACAAACAACTGGGGGTTTGTATTTAGCAGGTAAACAGTCAGTTCACATTTCCCCCCCCCAAAGGTTCAGTTGTTGTTTACGCTGTCATTCTTTGGAGACATTTGACAGAGACACTCAGGCAGCTTAATCCCCTTCATAACATTCCATTATATTAAGACGCCTCTCCTTAAACCCAGACAGCTATATCAACACAGACGGCAGATGAACCCCCCCAACCTGCGAGACACCCCCAGACTGCCCTGCTCATCTCTCAGAATCACATGGAGAGCGCAACAAGGACAAGGTGTCCGATGCATTAACAGAGATACAGGGAGATACTTCTTGGGAAAATGCACGGGGCTCGGATGGGGGCAGGCCTTCCCAGGGGTCTGTGTGCCGGAGATAGGTGCACGTGCCAGGTAGGCTGAAGGATTTTCCGCCACTGGGGAGACGGATACCATAATAGGCAGGCGGACTGTCAGCGTGACAGAGACATGTGGCCCTTGAGTCGAAGCTATCCCTAGCTACTCCCTGAATAAAAACATTAACATAAGGAGGACAGGCAACCAAGACAGAGTCCCAGTTGAGCTGGTGACAGATCTAGTCCACGAGATGCGCACTGTGGACTGGCAGCCCACGGATATTTCTCAGCTGCGCCCGGCGGACAAAATCAACCCCCCTCATGCCGACCCCAAACCAGCTACTGCTGCCCGCTCTCGCCCCATCCACAGGAGAAGGGTATCAGCTTTCATCATGCATCAAACCCAAAGATCAGTGGTAGCGAGGGGCTCCATTAGTAATATGGAGACATTGCAGGTGCTCTTTGGACTGAGGCGCCCCGAATTTCCTCTTCAAAAGAACACAAGTCCGTCTTTCAGGTGCATCATCCTTCTTGCCTCAACTCCAGGTCTCAGTACCAACTAGGTCTCAGTAACAACTAGGTCTCAGTACCAACTAGCTCTCAGTGCCCAATTCAGTTTCTCACCCAGTCATTTCTTGTGAAGGGATCCGTTGAATATTCAGCAAAGACAACTTTCACTGTAACTCTTTAGAGAGTAATGGTTTCAAATTCAAGCCAATGGGGAGTAGGTTTATGGACTTTGTACATTTAATCGCAAAGGCCTTCCTCTTCTCTTGACAGTTAAATTGAATGTCGCTACATCTGGGAGTGATTCTTAGTAAAGCTATTGCCTCACATAGATTGCAACCAGACTCCTCATAGTTCCGAATACGGATACCAAACAGCTTTGTTTTACTTAGGCCTTAATTTATGTATGTCTTCACATGGGTAAATAGTTCATTAATGGCATGTTGCAACCTTTTTTCTGTTCCTTATACAGTTTTTTAATGATTAAAAATGATAAATGTATAATTTAAACATTCATATTGCAATCACAAACAAACCCATAATAGATCTCTATCTATGAAGAAACAATAATAATGAAATACTGCATTATTAATATGTATATTCATTCTAATCTCTGGCAAAGCAAACATATCTGTGTTTTTATGCATTTCTCCATTCAATAAAGAGTTTCAGTTGTGGCAGTAAGCCATGCTGAGAGAGCCTGCATTAGAAGAACATAGAATCATGTCAGTATTATATGAAAAGTCCTACCCATGCTGTGTAAAATCATTTGTAAGCTGTGGCTATGAAATATTTCTTAAAATATCTTTCCTATAACTCCTATAATGGATGGCAAACAGTTTTCTTACGTAAACAAGTCTTATTTGAACTTGTAAATGGAGTGCATTTGATTTGATGGACAGCTAAAATCAAACGTTATGTTAAGAGGCCGTGCAACTACTTTAGGTAAGCATGCATATTTGAAATGTTTATCCAGTGCAGGGATGGGATTCGAACCCCCAACTCAGGAGGTGTGAGGTAAAAGAGCTACACACTGATCCACCTACCTTAAGCATTTAAAGACATCTGGCAACAGCTATACTGAACCACATCTAACTGATACATGCTAAGTAACAGAGGAAGACCTTAATTTGGTTACCAATTGAGACATATAACAAAAATAACCCTCATAAATGTTGTTGGTGGGCCACTGGGGGATAGAATTTCCTGAGGACCAAACGCAATATCAACAAAGGTTCAGATTCAGTTTTAATAAAAGCTGGGTGTCAGGCTCAGTGCTTTGGCTGAATTTCAGTTCTATTCAGAAAGCCACAGTCGTCAGTCAGCATCAGTAACTGAATAAATAACTCCTCATGTCATCCCTTGGAAAGGCAGTCATCGTTCTGCAGCAAAATGGGCACCTCGCAGCATGCACTCTGGAGCCTAAACATTGGCAGTAAATGAAATCAGTGCCCCGACTGTGAACTTAACCGTTCTTGGTCCTCTTCTGTTCTGCGACTGTGTTTCATCACAATTCCAACAAAGAAAACTTGTGCGTTGCATGCTAGCCATGAACATACCTCAAGTGGATCCTATGTTACAGAATCAACAATGGGGGCATGTAATTAAGATGGTATGGTACAGACAGACTCAATCTTCATACCCTGAATTTAATGGACATACTGTACCACAAAGTCTATCGATACATTTACTGCCCATTGTTGCATCAATAGAGCAGCTTCACAAAATATCCTCACACCCAGACTGCATAGTCTCTAGAACAGTGGTTCTTAACCTTGTTGGAGGTACCGAACCCCACCAGTTTTATATGCGCATTCACTGAACCCCTCTTTAGTGA
>JABFEA020000110.1:18730010-18745264 GCA_019775915.2 Cyphomyrus plagiostoma | reverse complement strand
TACATCAGTGATCATGGAATATTTGATGACGCAAAAGCACACCTCAGTGAAGACATCTAAACACCACTGCTTTCTGACCTTCTCATTTGACTCCTCCAAACGCCGGAGACAGGGAGAGATGCTGGAGACCGCGTGCCGACAGCTCTGAGGCAGCGCTGCCATGCTTCTGAAGGTCCAAGGCAACATCTGAGCGTAAGAAACCATCTACCCTTGTGTTGATGCGAAAGTAAACAGGGCAAATCCGTCACTCATTTCCATATTCGAGCGTGAAATAGGCCACTATTGACTGTACCAGGATAACAGGAGTGCATTAAAAATACAGATCAGCAGAGCTTTCACCTGTATAAGAACAGACTCTATATCATTATCCTCCACTGGGGAACTGCTGTTATTTACCATATCTCAACAGCTGACCTCTACTTAATAAAACAACAATGCTAACGTTTGCTTTTGAACTTTAAAGAGCAGGGCAGGAATGGCATCAGTAAGAGCCGACCGTCAGGGCAGTCCTGGAGGACACAACTATGTTAGAAACACAACAAAAGCCAATCCTAGAAGCAGCTAGCAGCCAGCTGCAGACTGTAATTAGTCTATGTGGAGTCTGGCGCGAAGGACAAGTGAGGAGCCCATGGACAATGAAGATGTGTCCTCTTACACCCGCGGTGTGACCCATGGCAATGCTGGCTCTCTAGCTTCCTCAGGGAAACTGACACCCGGACCCAAAATCTATGAACACCTCATTTCATATTGTGTTAAATCTCCCCACTGATCATCTCCCTGGGTTTAACTGCAGTCGACATTCACATTTCCCTTGCGATGGAATCATTGTCTTTAAATGGATCCGTGTTGTTCTACAGCACCGTACAGGTCGACACCCCTCTCCCCGCTAGATGTGGGGGTTACTGTTCTATCACATCACACGACATCACCCTGGGTCTTCAGCGAATCAAGGTTCTGCTGCGCTTTGAGTCATGATCGAGTCCTCCTGCTTGTTCCATTCGTTATTCCCTTTTTTGAGTTTATTCCAGGGCATAATTAAACTCAAGAGAAATGCATAAATTCTGAGACAAATTATTTGAGCAGGACATTCAGCGAAGTTTTACAGTTATGAGGGTACTTGCTCTCGGTTCAGCAGTTATTTGTTGAATAATTGAAAATTGTGCCAATTGAAGTCAGAGGCATCCTCAGAAGCAGAGTTATGCTTTTCAATTTATTCTTTTGAAATATACACCAAAAATAATTAACAGAAACGATATTATTCAGCTTTGATATTCTGATTTTTTATATGTAAATTAAGCAACATGATTTAACATTTAATAACCACATTTTTAAAGTTTGAATACCTTGCATCTTACCAGAAAACTGAGCCTCACAGCTAAATCAGGAAGCCAGTAACATTTATCTTTGGCTCTGTTTCCCTCATTTATCTGCCTGTTATTTGCTGAAAACTACAGACCTTCAGTCACAAACAAATGAATGTCGCAATGAGATAACAATATAACAGCATTATGGGAGATAACAGCATTACACCAAGCCCACGTGGTATGATGAATGTTAGAAGATTCATCCATATTTCTAAGCACGTCTTCCCAAACCCATCACAGGACAGTTTGTGAATCTGATTCCATATTACATGTTCAGACATATTAGCACATCCATCCATCTCCCAGAACCATTATCCAGTACAGAGTCGTGGTGAGCCTATGGCAGATTCCAGGAAGGACAGGGAAATCTCAGAACTGGATTCCAGTCCATTGCAGGGCATTACATACACACACCAATCCAGAGATGCCACTTAGGCTAAATACATGTTAATGGACGCAGGGCGGGAACCAACAACAAAAAAAAAAAAATTCCACACACCCATAACTGGAGGAGGAAACAAACCTCATCACAGAACCCAACTCCCTGAGACACACGACCAGAACTTCAGCTGCTCCTTTGTGCCAAATACTATTAGTTTGTCCGGTGCTACACAAAGTGTAATTTGACTAGGTCAAATTAAAAAGGCAAATGTTTATATAATGTGCATGGGGTACCATAAATGACAATGCACCAAGTTGGCAACATGAGGCGATAAATAAACCCTCCTAAAAATCAAGGTTTTAAGTGCACACTTCCTAGTGGACAAAGCATCATTTTGATCCACACCTCAGAGGACAGCTTTTCGTCCAAATATCAAGTCCAAAATAGTAAAAAAATAGGTGACTAAACAAGGAAATTTTATTTTACTTAGGGGATCATTTCTGATAGCCCATTGGGCAGGCTGTTGCATTCTGGTAGCCCCACAGGAAAACTAGCCCTATAACCCTAACCCTCTCCAATTCATCACCACACTGTTCCTCCTAGGGGTGTGGGACTTGAAATTATTAGACTGTGAACGATTAAAATGTCTCCACAATCTACCTTTACGGAGAGGCCATTAGTATCACGCTACAGTCCGCATTCTATGAATTGCAGTTCTATGGCTCATACAAACATCCAAAGTTGTTTTGTTAGCCAAATTTTTAAACCTCCCTAGTGCTACATACCTGTTCTATTTGTAAGTTATAAACAGTGGTGGTTGAGGCATCAAACCCCCAACCCCCCCCCCAGCGTGCTGCCCCGTTCATACACGAGACCATTATTATGAAATCATGCATATAATAATATAAATAACCATCAGTAAGTTAATAACCTTGTAGGGTAGAATACAAAGTATACATTATATAAGCTAATAAAATCATGTCAATGGTGGTCACAGCATTAAAAACAATAAAACTATAAAACAAAAACCATAACAATCTGTTTTTCTTCAGCTATTTTATATACCTGACAAAAAGTGCATGGGCAACCTTCAGTGAGGGAAACCCAGAGCATGGCTAGCTGTGGGAATTGCAAAGTCACATGGGTAGACGTTAAACCACCATATCGTTTAAGTCATCTGGAGCACTGATGCATCATGGGTACATTAGTGGCCACATGCCAGAGTGCCCTCATCCATTGAACATGCTTAGGGAGCATCAGTCAAAGTCAGCAAACTGCTACACATGTCAGCAGTCCGTTGTGGCGAGTATCATATTCTTCATTGCTGGAGGGGTCAATGTCAGGACTCTTCGGAAGCAGGGGTGAAAGGAAGAATGATCTCCAAGCTGTACCCCACCCTGAATAAAGAGGCCCATCTCCAACAGAGAGCTCGTAGAGTGCAGGAGCACCTTCCTCCACAGACTCATTTTCCTGAGACGCACAATCAAGCACTTCTGCCGCTCCATTGTGCCAAATAACAGTCATTTGTTCAGTACTATTAGTCTCCATGTTCCTAACCCAACCTAGCATTGATGGCACTTACCCAGCCTTCTGACTGCTCACAGTATTGTTCTACCTGCAGAAAATTACACAACTTCCATAATTACAAGCATCTACTGTACCTCACTAGTGCCAGCTACACTGAGCTATATACAGGTCGTCGTCAACTTACCGCCTACGCAACTTACGGCTGATGGACTTCACAACCGTTCCGAGACGATCCAAAAATGCAGCCACGACTGCACCGCGTCTGCCAGTGCAAATGCTGCCCAGCGCGAACGTATGTCACTGTCTGCCGCAACTGCCGACGGTAATGAACTAGCACAATGGTGATAAAAAGGTTAAAAACACCAAACAACGTGGCCTAGTTATAATTTTATTATGCAGTGTACTACACATTTGATCATTTTTGCATATAAAATAAAGGGCCGACTTATGACTGGTCGAACCTGATCATGGCTGTAAGTTAATGACCTGCACTGCATTTTATTTATCAATAAAATTCTGTTCTCTCTCTTAATCACAGTGACAAGAGTGGTAACAGTATTAATGTATACATGCGAAGGCACCAAACTCACAGGTGATTTCAGGGACTGTAGAATCTAAATGAAGTCTCCTGAGTGCAGCATATTTACAGCAATATTGAAACATCAGTCCCCTCATGAATTATATCCAAGAAGTGAGGCGTTAATAATGTTTTTCAATGGGACCAGGCTGCTTTCAAAGCTAACAATGCTAAACAGCAGCTGATACACATTGTTATCCTTCTGGCACCTCGTCCTGACAAAGCGGACCTCAGTGGGGAAATGTAATTTCAATCTCCAAGACACTTTCAGGCACTGAGCCTATCAAAGCAAACAAAGCGGAAGAATTTTCAGAGGAATCAATGGTGCCGTGTGCCCTTTGTGTCATATTTCCAAGCAACGGCACCACTAAACTAGGAGCCCAATAAGCGACAAGTTCTGCTTGTTCTAAACATCTTACTTTTTCCCCTCTTTTATTTTCTCGCACCACTACGTGCCAGAACTTGGTAACCATTCGCTCTATTTATCCATGCATCACAGAGGCAGTGTGGGCGTGTGGCACAGCAGGTTACGATGCGCTGCGGGTGATCAGAACGTCACTAGTTCAAATCCCACAGCTAGCCGAGTGGCTTCATCTTTAGGCCCTTGAGACGGGCCCATTTGCTCCAGGGACGGTCCAACCTTGTTCACAACTGTACATTACCTCAGATAAAAGCATATGATGAATAAATTTTAATCGTATCATTTCATTTTTAAATATTAGATATTTTTCCCCCCAGGAGAAACCATAATTAATCCTCAATTCACCCCTGAACAGCAGACATGAAAAATATGCCCACAACATGCCCACATTTAAGAGAGAGAAAAATAAATAAATAAATGGATAGATAGAAGCTAATGTGCCTTTCTGCATCTTGCATGGCCTTTCCTCAGGAGAATTCCATTTCCCTGGCAGCAGAGCTTGATAATGGTTTACCTGGCCTGCCTGCATCTATCACCTTCTGCGGGATTGTTCTTTCAAGAGGAATTATCCCCCAAATTCATATATTTATAATATTAGTCATGCACACACAGATAGGAATCCTCACCGAATCGCCCCGTTTTGTATTCTTACTAATGGCATGAGATTATAAATTAATTCACGGGTGCAGGAATCAGAGGAATCGCTGAGCGGCTGCATCGCATCCAACGGTGGACGTTACACCAACCTTACTCTGGGTTCTCCACCTCACCCTCTTAACAATCGCATACTGTTCGTTTTTTTCATAGTGTGAAGGATTCATGGGAAACTGGGAAAGGGCCCCCTGTCTTTCCCCCCGAATATTACTGCAAAGGGAATGTATTTTAAAATACAACAAAAGGAAATGAAAAGAAATAGACAAAAGGCCCTCGTGCATGCAACTGCTGAAACCAGGAAGGACCTTCAAACTCCAAATAACTCACTCCATGGACCTGGGATGCCAATCACAAGTCAGATGCCAGTTGATGATGTCAGAGGAGTTCATTGGCTCCTTCACCCTGTACAGGGTACAGGTAAAAAAAAAAGGGGGGGGAGGGGCAGCGTGTGGCTCAGTGGGCTAAGCCTGTTTGCCTGTAATCATGAGGTCGTCTGCGGGTCCTTGAGCAAGGCCCTCAACCCCCAGCTTACTCCACAAAGAGCAAGTTGGCAGAAGTGTAAAGACAATTTCCCCACAGGGATCAATAAAGTACCTTTTATTATTAATAATGGATTCATATGGATTCATAGTGGATTGTATTGTGTAGCTCTCGATGATAAAACTTCATACCATTTCAAGGTAGAAGTGCAATTTAGCACAATGCTAAAAACACAATTGGAGAGCCGCGCCCCCATTGACACTTAAATACATAAATACATAAATGCTTAATGCCTTTTGTATTTTGATAGTAGAAGATTACAAGAAGATTCCAAATGTAAATTCCCAGAGTTTATTTTATTCCCTCACAGAACACATTGAATGCAGCACTAAAGATATGTCTTAATATTTTAATACAAGATGTCCTTTGAAGAAAGCTTTAATAGCCAAGATGAAGAGAGAGTCTTCAGGGTGCTCCCTAAATTAATAAACCCTAAGCACTATAAATAATGAATAAGCAATCGTAGAACAGGAGCTCAGTTTGATGTTCGGCAACACGGATGCTCCCACACACATGTTAATTAACCATGAGAAGACATTTCTGAGACCGACTGCATGACGGCTAAGTGGGTACTGCAGCTGCGTCACCTCACATCTCCCTGGTTGGGGATTTGAATACAAGTCCCGTCTTTTTGCGAGTGTGGAGTTTGCATGTTATCCCGTGTCACCCGCCCCATGTTCCACCTGCGGTCCAAAAATATGCAGCTAGACAAAAAAGAATCTCAAAATGGCACACTGTGTCTTAAAATATCCAGGGTGTTCCCCTACCTTCTGTCCCTTGCTTCTTGAGGAAGGTTCCAGACTACCTGGATAAAAGGGTGGAAGTCAATTGGCTGACTGGATGTATCTGAGACCTGGAAACCTACCCATTCAAATTCACTGCTTTGCACACTATCTGAAGAGCAAAACATAAAAACAATCATGCTGAAGAACCATTATGGTAAACAGGGGCGTTTCTAAGACCTTAAGATCTCAGGATTTAGCTCAGAGATTGTAGCACTATGAAGGGTTTTCAGAAACAGCCCCATACCCCTTCGTGATGCATGGAATTCTCAAACTGAGAGCATGACCACAAAAAGATCCGAACTAAACAAATCATTCGGGGCTTGTTCAGATTCAGTTGGGGCTTCAGGCCCCGAATGCCCCTGGCTTGTGACGCATCCGATGTTAACGAACACCAGACATCAAAGGGTTAAACACATAAGATGAACAAACATCATTTTGTTTCATCCGGGCAAATAACATTAACAATTCAAATAATAATGAATTAAAGTTCGACTACAACTCATTTTACGCGATGATGGAAGAAGTGAAACAAAAAAAAAAATAATGAAAGCACATAAGGAGAAATGCCATAAAGTAAACAGACAAGATCGTGTCCTGTGAACATAAGTGTTATCTAAGGGACCTGCATATTAAAGACGTTCAAGCGGAAAGAGCACAGCTGGTGACAGTCACTGCTGCAAGCAAGAGCGAGAGAGAGAGAGAGAGAATAACCTCCTACTGTAATTGGCAAACTGCAGACAATTGACTCTTTGCTCGGAGAACAAGATCTGGGCTTTGCTAGGATTAAAGAGTCAAACAGACGAAGAGCACAGGAACCGAAACAGTCAGCGCTTTGCGTTTTGAAGGAGGAATCGTTACAGGCAACTTTTATTTTCTTAATTTTACTCTCCAAGTGTAAAGAATGTGCTTTACGGATGGTCCACTGGGATTTTTCTTCTACTGTGATATCCAATTAACAAGCATTATGTCTCCTAGAAAACCACAGTAAGCAGTAAGAAGATAAGAGCAAAGGTCTACAGGGAGGCTTCCGGAAGAGCAAACGACTGTCTGCTCCATGTACCTCATCCACGTGATGGATCTAATCCGCTAACTTGGCCAATCCACTGACGTGTAGCAGGGCAGTCAAACTCCAAGGTGCTCTGCTGGCCTCGCTAATCTGTCCACTTCCCAGGCACTGTCAGGGAAAATCTAGCAAAACCGGCCCACCATTCGCCCTGATGTCTGCCACGCTATGATGCAGAGAGTCCTTACGCACTTTGAGCAGTGAACCGTCTGCGTAACTGTCCTTGAAGAGGCACTGGGTGTGCTTTCTCCAAATCCACGAGCTGTGGAAGAGAGGGATTATGGTATTATGAGTGCCAGAAGAAGAGTGTCGTGCAGTCGTTCAACACATGTGTGTGCTCTCACGTTGATGAGGGCATCAGCTCTGAAGGAAACCCTAAAGGAGAAAACCTACTCTCCGTGGGCTAGGATTTTCTGTCAGTCGCTGGTTCAAATCCTGTGCTTAGCACAGTGATGTACCTGTTGGACCCATAAGCAATGCCCTTAATACCAGTATCTCCAGTTACTGTCTGACCCTGCTCTCTGAATAAGGGTGTAGGTGTGGTTTCAACATCACCAACCCCCTAAACACTCACGGTGCTCACAAAATATTGATAGGGACAAGTCCCTACCATCCACACCCAAATCTACGCCGTTGTCTCTGATCCTCTGTATTTTGTTATGGACAAAAGTGTATGCTAAATATATAAAGGTAATGTAAATGTATCCCACACCTGTGGAACTACCCAGCGTGTGGGGGGGAAAGGGGGGATTTTTATATCTGCTGAAAACCTTTAGGCCAGAATGGATAACAACACAAGATTACATATTTCAGGGAGGCCTATTTCCAAAAAAACATAATAACTGCGGGATTGTCAAAAGAGACAGATCCTGCTTTGTCTCACTGCCGTATCTTTGGATGATTTGGCCCAACAAGGTCAAACACGCCTGTCACCTTTTCGCAGTTGCTCAGCCATCATAAATAATTGATCTGTTTCTGAGGATAACTATTACGATCAATCGCTTTGGTCATAAAAAAAAGAATTCCCTTGCATTTCAGGTTCTGCGGGGAAATTGCACTGTAAAATATGGAAATTGAGTCATGAACCTGGTACACCACCTCATACTGTGCAAAGACAATCTACCCAATTCATCATCTACTGTTCACTGACTTTCAGTCTCACTATTACAGCGTGGACTGGATGAACTGCATTTTATTATTTATTCGTTTACCTATTTATGTATGCATATAGTTTTACTTTTTCAGGGAAAAAATCCCTTGTAATTGCAGAATACATTACAAGAGGGAAGTTTCCAAAGAAAAAGAGTTACATAAGAGACATCACCACAAATAATACATCTCAGCTCCGAGCTCCTGTAACTGTGGCATAGAATAGACAATATCATATTCATGGCTTGAAACCTTCAAAAAGAAAAAAACACCGTAGACTTTCTCAGAATATCATGAAGCAAAGCCCACCATGTTTGATTTAAGTATTATTATTATTTTTAACAATACTTAATTGAATTTTCATTGAATTTTCCAGGGGTTAACAATACTTCATTGACAGATTCTAGTCCAATTTGAACGTTGCATTAAACACAAGAATCAGAACATCCCAGAGAACCCAGTCAAAGCCCAAGCTGGATAGTGGTGGAGAATCTGCAAGGATCCCCATCGTCAGATAGTTTGGCAGTATGGCAGGAACTGGACAGGAGGGTCTCAAAAGACTCAGAGCAGAAGCTGACGTCATCCCCGTGCGCGACACGCAGTTCACACAAACTGGTTACTCTAAACTGGTGTGGAAATCTGTGTGTGTACGTGAATCCTGCTGTGGACGATCCGATTCTATCACTTTTGCACCATCTGAATTTCAAGTTAGACTTTCATAACCAAGCAAGGCTGAATAGCTAAATATTCCAGAGCATCTGTTGCACAATGACAAGAAAAATCTTGAATCTTGCATCTTTGGTCAAACCCACATTATATCCTTTGCTTTCCAGCACAGGCCCTGAATTGTCCCACTTACTGAAACTATTCAGGCACCGGCACAATGGTCAGGAATAGGACTGTAGTTACATTTGAATGAATTCAATAACACGTGGAGTAAAAGATAAGTGCTCAAAGGACTTTTAAAGCTTCAAAATTCTGTGTGAATTCTTGGGGAAAAAATGTTTGTTGTCATACCAGGGCAAGATAAAATTAGCTTGTAAATCTGCATTACTCTAAGAAATCTTTTAAAAGAATATGTGAAACAACATGTGCAGTCATTCATATGGACAGTTAATGTGTGTACCAATTTGCCCTATTTTAGCCAACATGATGCTGCTGCAGAGTTCTGCACATTAAAATCATTAAATCGGAGAGCAAGGTTGGCAAAATTAATGAAGGCCAGCCTTTATCCAAAAGGTTCCTCATCTCTTTATTTCAAATGACCACTACGACTCATTGACTTTTTTTTTTGGTTAATTGAACACACGCATCTAGCCTTAATGACCTATAGCAGGACCAGAACAAAGCATTAGTCCCTCATGACTTCTAATTTGGGTATTTTTAGGAGCATTTTAATGGGACCACAGAAAACCCACAAGGTTAAGCAACGAAGTAACAATGACTCACCTTCTATGCCCCTTTTCATTCGACCATAAAAGGGGAACAAACAGAACTGTAGCTTAGTGCCATTCCTATCACAGTCCAAGCCATTCATTAACTCAGCCAGACAGACCCTTACGCTCAAAAAGACAAACTAAAGACAGGTATGAGCATCTCTTATGTGCTTACATTTACGAGCCTAACTTCTTATTGCAAATACCAAGCATACCTTTTTACAAAATGTCTGACGTCCTCTAACAAGAATAATGGTGCCCCCCCCCGGAGCCCCCCACCCCAGTATTATCTCCTCTATTCAAATTAATAAGACAGAAATGGAATGGGCAGCTGCTACACCTACAATGGCTGCATTTATCAGCCTTCGCCCAGAGACACGTTCCTCTGGCTTTGAAGAATACTAGTTTACAACAAAGCTGACCTTAATCCCCTAAATCTGAAGCTCGCGAAGACTGAGCCATCCACCAAAACCGTCTTAACCACACCTAGTTAATGCATTACTTTTTAATTAAGCTAATGGAACCATTCAATCATCTGGGCCCTAGAGCTTTCTAGAGCTTTCCCATTTCTGGGGTTTAAAGGCTAGATGTGGCCTGGAGTCGTGTCAGGTTTTTTAAAATACGCAAATTCTCCTCCCCACTTTCTGCAACCTCTCATCCTGTGCAGGGTCACGCCAGGGGAGGGGGGGGGTCCGGAGCCCATCCCAGAGGCTTTGGGTACAAGGTGGGGGACAGCCCAAGATGGGGCACCAACGCATCATTAGCACTTGCTGTTTTGGAACATTCATTAATTTTGAAATCCATCCATCCTTCCATTTTCTATACCCACTTGTCCTATACAGGGTTGTTAACCGCATAAAATGCACTGCGTAAAAATATTTGGTAAACTGAAGTAAAAATATAGTAGAACAATTATATTTATCAAATATTTATAATGAAATTATATCAGAGTTGGATAGAAGGATTACTCATTTCTTTCAGTGTTGCTCTTTCTCTCCCTCTACCTGGTTTCAAAAGCTAACAATCCACAGACATGAGGCTGTTTATGTACCAAGCTGACCTTCTCAATATGCAACAACACTGCAAATACACTATATGCTAGGGATAAGCAGCACTATCCAAGCCAGATAGTGACAAAGGTTAACAATTTCTTTGCTGGCAGTTCATTCATTTTAACTGAAATTATAAAAATAGTGAGTTTGGATGAATGAAGAGATCTGCATGAATAATTTAAGCCATTTGAATCTTCTCTGTGGGTTTGATAAAGGTACCTGATCCATACATCGACAAAACTGTTCAAGGCATTTTTTACAATAGAAAAAAATCAACACTACATCAGGGTCAGAGTGACAGAGATGTATAATATTTTACCTACATGTACAAATTCCTGTCTTCACCACAATATGTGAAATGAACACATGACATTTCATAAGGGAAAATAGGTTGTACGTATATAGTACACATTTTATAACTTAATTACATGTGGTACGAAATGATACCCAATAGATACAATATTTTCTTTGCCTTCATTTATTTTTCTGCATAGTCTTTGAACAGAACTGGAATACATTCCAAAAAGAATTATGATTGGACCACACTCAAACACGGTGAAACCTAATTAAGTGAAAGCACAGTCCATGAAAGTCTGAATTCCTTACAATAATTACACTCCAAAGTTAGTCTGAAGATTCCCAGAAAACATAAATGAGAGTTTAACCATTTACTTACTAACAAGAATCCAGCTTTTCTGGTCCTTCCATGTTACCAAAGTAATCACATAAGCATCTTGACAGATCTCAGTGTTGATCTGTATTTGACTGACCTACGAATTTTCGTGCTCACAAAAGGTATTCTTTTTGCTGTACTCAACACTGATGCCTTAAAGACTAGAACATCCTTCTCCTGGTGGACTAAAGTTTGGACTAAACTTTAACTCCAGCTAAACCTTCCATCCACAGATGAGCATCAGTGTCAATGTACTGTGGAGAAAACCTTCTCCAGTTCCTTTGCCTGGATGAAACGTAGCCCCTTTTGGCCCAGACATGACCACCCCTCCGGGAGAGACTGCCAGTCACAGCAAGAACATGACCAAAGGAAAGCACTGGGACCCAAACTTATCCTCCAACTCGTCCAGTAGACTCAGAACACACCGGTCCAGCTGCTCTTCTGACAAACCACAAACCCTTGCGTATCACATTCTTTCCCTAAATTTCCTTTTTCACGTCAGTCACACCAAAGCCGTTCAACAAGTCAAGTTCGATGACACATGCCCTCTTCAGCACTGAGGTAAACTTCAAAAATGAAGTGCATCTCCATGCTAAATCCCAGCTCAGGCGGATTTCAAACCACAAACCGTGAATGTACTGGTAGAGGTACTCTTTTAAGCTGTGACTTGTTGTGACATCACCTCAGGGGGAAGCTCACCCGGGTTAGAAATCCTGACTCACAAATGTGTCTGGATCTTGGTTTAATCTAGTCTATAAAGGCTCCCCCTCTTGCATAGGGACTCTAGCTTTGACACTGTTCCCTTTCTATTCAGGCTTGTTTGCCAGGATGTGATTTTTAATTCCTTCTACTCCATGAATCAACAGAGGGTTTTGCTGCAAAGATCAATGGTTTGGCTCCAAGTGACTCCAGGCAACATTTAGACCTTCTGACTTTTATACAGAAGGCTAATATGATTTAGAAGGTACTGGATCTTCTCAGAATTTAGGTTTTTTGACATGGTAGCATGTTGAGAGAGAACACGCTACATACTTTCCGTTTCCATCATTCTATCAGACATAGAGAGAAAAAAAACTTCATAATGATACAGGAAACCATGCATTCCTCGAAAGTCATTTGAGATAGACACACCGAAAAAGCTTTTAAATAAAAGACGAACATTGCAGAAGTAATGATGCTTGTGTTTCAGCGGGGCAGTATGTTGTCAGTTCGAATCCAGGGGTTGACAGAGTGATGTCACTGTTGTGCCCTAGAGTAAAGCCCTAAACCCCAACTGGCTCCAGTGATTGTCTGATCCTGCTTTCTCAAAGGTACATCACTTTGGATAAAAGTGATTGCTACATTAATTTGATAAAGTGTTAATGCTGCAGTAATGGCCAGACTTTAAGAATATTTTTTTCCTGTTAAGACTGGCTTTTGAGTGAATTCCAAGGGATTTACATGAATAAATCCTTAGTCAGGTAATGTAATGAAATAATTTTAAAAAGTACAGGTAGGTAAGGATACAGAGAAGGGTCAAAAATGAGGAGTTTCCAAGGCTGAGTATGGTATAATGTAAGTCATTATGGGAGGAAGAACATAGTAAGCATTCAGGTCTGGCTGGATTGTTAAGGAGTGGCAGGAATCACATGCTGTGTTTAATCTGGAAACGGGCAGATGGGCCAGCACTGCCCATCGTTGGGCTGGCCATTCACCATCTGGTTTCTAATTAAAAAAATGTTTCCAAAGCATCACGAGCAGCCCATTTTAAACAAGACCGTAGATGTCAATCCAGTATTCAACCGCGTAGCAAATATTCCAGTTTCCCAAAAGCAATTCATTCAAGAATGCATTCATCGAAGCAATTAGGCGATTGCTTATCTTTGTGAAATCAAATCTACTCCTATGCTGTAAACAGAGTTTTCATAATAAAAAATTTTACAAAAACATGACAAAATCTTTTCTAAAAGGTGGTAAGATGAAACAATCCTATTTATTTTTACATTAAATGTATATTCAAGCGCTTTCGACAGTTGGATGGATGGCTGGATAGAAAAGCCATTTGTGCTGCCCACACAGATGAAGCCTTGAAGTTTAAACTGAAGCTGCTGAACCTAGTTTTACAATTAATGTGTGATAATGATGCATTTAACTAATTTAACGTTTAACTACATTTATATTCCATAGGTAATGAAGTATAACAAAATTAATCAGCTCAAGCGCTTCCCTAAGACATTACCTGAGGCAGAAAAACACACATTTCCAAGTCTGAAAGCACTGATGGTGACATTATGGGGAATGGGGAATCTCAGGGTCATTACTTCAGGCATTAGGGTGATTTGTCCAGTAGTGGCATGGTTACCTCAAGGAGGGCAGTTGGCAAACTATTCAAAACAGCAGCATATCAGCGACTTCACAATGCACTGTGCTGTCATGCATGCGGTCGTCTATGACACTACTGCTAAATCTCATATGATACCAAAGGTGTGTATTAAAACAAAAGAAAAACATTTATAAATCAAATCAAAGCACCAAAACGACAATCGCATTTCGTCTCAGAATTGGTACAGTGAGATCAACCAGGCGCGTGAGATTTATTTAAATCTGTCAATCATACCCTTAACCATTTCAAAGAAAAGACAAGCTTCACTGACCATTTCAGCTGAAACTGTGACCTGATTTAGCATCCTGCTATTTATGAAATGTAAATGAGCAATGATAGCTAAAAAAGTAGCTCAGTCTAAAAACAACACAGTTAAAAAACAACTCAACATACTAAAACACAATACTCCTAAGATTATGTATCATTTAATACTAAAATACATGACTTGAAGCAAACACATCAATCTTATGTGCAAACACTAGTAAAAGTGCAAAACATGGTCCTCTAAATATCAATTCGACTGCATTGCCACAAGCAACAACCGTCCTTTAAGTTATATAGCAGTTATGTAAAGTTAAGCATTAATATTTTATAACGCTTTAAACCCAAGATACCTAAACTGATGTTAAAACATTTCAGTCAATGAACCAGCAAAACAATCTGTGCCGGAGCTTATAGCCAATGGTGCTGAGGGTTTAGTTAATATTAGCTGTGTTTTGAGTGCTGTAGGTAACCAAAAAAACAATGGAATCCACAGGCACTGAAAGGCTTTGAAGGGCTCCACTACATTTAGAAAACAATACTGTCAGCCAAATCCAAGGGAGTTAGGCCTGCCTTGACTTATGGATTCAGGAAACACCCCCATTCCGCTCATATAGCACAGAATACTGCATAAGCTACAGAGCTAATCAATCAGTGTCTGGACACCCATCCAAAGAAACGCGAGACCACCAGGCGGCATACATTTTGCTTTTGCCAATCAGACCAAGACCAAGATTCCAGCGACAAGTTCAACAAGCAGAATCACAGTTTATTATATGTCTGCCCCCATATGTTCCATATACTTCATCATGGTGCCACTTTAGCCTTTATCAAAGACCAAGGCCAATCATTGCCGGTGCAGACAGAGTGACAAAAGGCTAAACAGGCACGGCAGTATGGAATTGAGGGCGATCGGGCCGCGTAACTGCCATCTTACACGGGGCCTAGCGGGGCACTAACTGACGTCTTACACGGGGCCTAGAGGTTCACTAACTGCCGTCTTACACG
>JABFEA020000110.1:18703988-18729910 GCA_019775915.2 Cyphomyrus plagiostoma | reverse complement strand
GGGGCCTAGCGGGGCACTAACTGACGTCTTACACGGGGCCTAGAGGTTCACTAACTGCCGTCTTACACGGGGCCTAGTGGGCCACTAACTGCCGTCTTACACGGAGCCTAGTGGGCCACGTAACTGCCATCTTACACGAGGTCTAACGGGTCCCGTGACGGGCATCTTACACGGGGAGGCTGCCAGCTGGGCAAATGTGTTAGGAAGCCCGGAGTCCAGTGAAGAATCACCGCCATGCAGCAGCCGGCTACGCTGAAACTACAGCCTGACCACCACTGTGGAACATGAGGAACCCCTGAAGGTGTGGATGAGAACCTGGACCACGGGGACCGACTGGAAAACACTTTATAGAGTGGTTACACATTAAGGACACACACAAGAAGAAGAACCCAGTCACATGCGCTGCGGTGTGTGTCTCAGGACACTCACTGACCCATTTTCCTAATGTGAATATTAAGCACCATAACTTTAAATCAGAGAAGGACACCTCTTCTTCATAACTAAAGGTTTCATGGGTATACTGACGTACAACAAAAAGTCCATTGTCAACAGTCTATGTTATTAGAGAGATTTCCTCAACATCAGCATCAAACAGACTAAAGCATGTGGCACATTTAATTATTTTTTGACATATGAAGATTGAGATGAAAGATTCAATTTGCAAATGTAGTCATTTTCAATAAATCTGTTGCCTCTAATATTATTCTGGGCGGCAAGCAAATTATAGTTCATTATTTTCATTACTCGCTGGAAACACCTCATGTATTTCACTCACATATTAGATGGACGGATATTTTCATTTTCTAGTTTTTGCATACAAATTTAATATAGCTATTAATATATGTAGCGTTGGCAGAAAGCTAGCATAATTTTAATGTCGCCTTACTGAATATGGCAGTGACTACCTTGACACTAATATCTGACGACCAGCTAGCACTTTGCCGTCAAGACTGCCATGCTTTCCTCATGATTTTCTGAACCCTACAGATCAAAGTAAAGCATTTAAAATGAGTCCATGGCTGACTGCTCTGAGGGCTGCTAAGTAAAACGCTTACAGCTTACGTTTAAGCTTTTTTGATCTTCCAATCAATCAAATGAATGACTGAAACAAAATTCTTCGTATCATTGGCATAAAAGTTACATTATAAACAGAAAAGGTATTTCCACAAAATATAAGATATTACCATATACAAAACTTTGTGTTTGTTTATGAATAAAAACCATGGATAATATGCAGTAGGTGTGCAGTAGAGACACTGAAGCATACTTCAGTTAATTTACTCATGAATATTTTACAAAATATTCTGATAGATTTTGCCATTTGTTTACTGACCGATATGTTCTACTCTCCTAAAGAAAACAGAAAGTAAAACTCACACTGCAGAATATTAAAAATTGTTAAGCTTGAAAATAAATCAGTCAAAATAAAGACCAGTCAATCACGGGGACATGTGTACTGGAGAGAATATCTTCTTTAATAAGGTATTGGATCCAAATGGTCTCCCTATCAACCAACCCTTTATTAGGAATGTTCATCTATCTTATTGCAGACTATTCAGCCTCTCTCAGAGAGTACAGGGTACGAGGCAGGAGGCGGCTCGTGTGGGAAGCCAGCCAATCATGAGTCGGGTATACACACAATGGGTGATTTACACACTAACCATCCATTTTGTTTTTCTGGACTGCAGTAGCGAAGTGGAGTAGCCAGAGGAAATCTATACATCAGGGGAGAACATGAAAACTCCACACACAGAACAGGGACCGGATTCAGCCCCCCAGCGCTGGAGATATGAGGCGCCGGGGCTTCCCACTGAGCGTCACACCACTCATGATTAAAGCATGAGCTTCCAAAAAGAAACCGGCAAGCAGAGCTGGGTGAGAGCTGCTACATTTCAGTGTGCATTCGACCACTAGGGTTTGGTTGGGCTAAAATTTTCCCTCCAATATTTCCTTGCAGTAAAACTTCACTTCCTGTAGCAATTCTGCCTTAGCCTTGTGCATCATCCACTCCACTATTGGCAAACTGCAATTCATTTGTTTGACTAATTTCTTTGGAATATTTGAGCCTGAAATCTCTCTAAGACAGCCATGTATGGCTCACATCTCAGAAGGAATCTGGCAGGGACCTATGGCCGTAAAATCAATGCAATTAACGTGCTGTGAAAAGCTGCTGGTGAAATGCGTTTTTTAGAATTCTTGACTTTCTTGTTCCTTTCCCTCTTGTTCCATTTAGCCTTAGAAATTGCCTTTTAAATTCCTTAATACTCTTGTCATGCCAGGATTTTAAATGTTGTAATACAACACAGCAAATATATATTTCCTCACAGTTAGATATTCTGTTTTAGAATTTTTTAACAACCTGAACATTTTGTTTTATTTTTAGAGGCCTATAAGATTATGTGTGCGTACATTAGCCTCTTTCAAAAGGATTTATTTATTTATTTTCTATCGAGCTACTTATAGTCTGTGAGTGTTTGAGTTGAAATTGCCAACAATCACATATACTGCAGAGGGTAAGAAATTATACAGCAGAATGTGCACATTTCCAGATCAAAGAGGAAAACTTTCACTAGTACAGACCCTTGGAACTGGAGTTGTCAGCATTAAAATTAGTACAGTTTAAGAAAGTAAGAACGGACATTTCTTTTTTGTTAAAAGAAGTACATTTTCATTTGTGCATCTTTGGGAATATATACATTTTACACGTGTAACATGGTTTTCCTGTGACATGAATTTTTAAATATTAGATCAGCTGTTTAGTAATTCAGATTGGAAAGGAATTTAATAGAGGCAGGACAGATATATATATATATTTGATAAGAGTTGGCTCAAGTGGGTAGGGATTGGGGATTCAAATCCCACCTCCGTTTTGTGTGCGTGAAGTTGGCCTGTTTTCCCCAAATTATATAGATGTCCTGCTGTAGACCAAAGGCATGAAGTTAGGGTAAAAGTTGTCACTAAATTACCCACAGTGTATGACTGCATATGATCTGGTGTGTACGTGTCCTGTGATGGACTGGCATCCCGTCCCGGTCCCTTACAGTCCTAACCTGATTAGGCTGGGGTTTGAATCCTGACTCCAGTCTGTATCTGTGGTTTGCATCTTCCCATGTGGCACATAGGCTTGCCCGCCTAGTCCACAGACATTCAGATGCCTGAATGAGCATCTCAAAAATACCTGCAGTGGGTGTGTCTTGTGTCAGGTGGGTTAGGATTCATGTACTGCAGGTAATCAGAAGGTGGCTGGTTCAAATCCCACAGCTGGAAAACCAATGGCACCACTGGGCCCCTGAGCAAGGCCTGCGGCACACTGGCAGACCTGGTGCTGTCACCCCCAAGCTTGGTCTTACCTGCATATGTGTCTGTGCGTCTCAGGAAGGGCAGGATGGGGTAGATGAAAAGGAAATTTGCCCCAAGTTTCAGGTCCACAGCTGGAAGATGGTTGACTTATAAAATCTAAATAAAATGGTTTCCACTCTATACAAGTGCAATAACAATTTGTTTAAAGCTAATAAAACAATTAAAGAAAATCAAGTTTTGAAAATACTTTGGGATACTGGGAACATTACCCCGGCTACATCCCTTAACTTAATATTCGTACGAAAAGCATTCTTCACTGGTTTTTAAAATACAGTATTACAAATGCTATGCAAAAGCAGGAGAGAATCCACCTTGTACCACTGGCAATTAATGCAAAACTGTACAAATCAACTTTAAGTCCAACTTAGCTCAGTCATAAGTGAACTACAGTTATACTTTACTGTTGAATATACAGTAATTATGACAGTGGTTCAGTTCCATGTCATAACCACATATATATAGAGAGTGGAAAGATCAAACTAATATGCAAAACCCTCAAAATAAGTAGTGCATGTATAAATACATGTTTTCCTGCCAAAGAAAATTTAATAGCTGCTTATGTGACTATATTGCTCCCTTGCCTCTAAAAAAACAAGGCAAAATGTAAAATTGATAGGCAAATCTTGCAAATGGAAAATGGTACATAATGGTACATATATCAGTCCTTCTTGGCCAACATGAGGAAATCTATGGGTAAGAGATACTTGGCATTGCAAAGACAGTCCTCTGCAAGGAGGACTGTTTAAGGTGGGGGGGGGGAGGGGTGATCATACAAGGAGTCATAATTCATACATAGAGGCTAACCATATCCTTAGCCAATGATGTATTTGGAATCGGTGAGTGACAGGATAGGGGGCACTGTAGAGGCCAATCAGCTTTCATCTTGGGGCAGGGACACTATGGTTCCGCCCTGGAAGACGGCCCTAGTCCTCAATCATTCACTGCTGCAGTTGAATCTTTCATTTCATCTCAAAGTTAATATCAAAGGAAAACCCACAACAACTCCCATCTCATTCAGATCTTTTCTATTAATATCAGCCACTCAGCAGTAGAGGGGTGTGGGGCCTGGTGATTTAACACAGTGCACCTTCAGGCCCTGATGAAGCGACTCGAAAGAGAAAATGAGCCTTTATCAAAGATCTCCCCAATGCTCGCTAATCCAGGATAGAGCCTTCAAGGGTACGGAGGAGGCGCGGGGGCGGCTGCCAAGAAATTTGCCAGCCCTGTTGTTTTGCCTCATTCCCCTTCCCCATTTTCCCTGGAGGAAGAGCTGTGTAATTTGTGCTGTTTAAGTGTTAACAGCTCCCACGCCAGAACGACTATGAGACTTTAATACGGCAGCTTCATCAGTCTTCAGCCCTAAATGTGTGTGCAAATGTGTATCTGTCTGATGCATCTTCGATCACCATATGTTATGTAATCGATATATTATACTGATAAGGCATGACAGTCATCAATTCATCCATGCATTCTACAAGAACTTACCAGGGCAGGAGGAGGGTGGAGCCTAACTCTGGTGTCAACCTCATGGTTGGGCTACACCCTGGACAGGATGCCAGTCCATCGCAGGGCACACACAAGTTACCCCCTACACATGCATGGGCAAAAAGTATCTGGTGCCACACTAAAGAAATAAACAGAAGAGTGGACTATAACAGAATGACAAAACCTACACACATTTATGCACCATGGAAGCAAAATTGACCTCAGTGCCATACCTGACAGGTATAAATGCAAAACAAGCTTCTATATGATACAGGCTACAGACATCTAGCTGAGCGAACTAGCATAAAATCAGCTGTACTGTATATACACACAACATTACATAAATCCCTTTTTGAGTCTCACCAAGTTCCTACAACAGTAGACCCAATTCTATAAAAAAAAATACATTTGTCAATATCACTGTACCAGTAGAGCTGACCAGAGGTCATTCCAGCCGCCAAAGAGCACATTTTGTTTCAATAACATAACGGATGGCACATTCTGGGAACACAACGAACTCCAAGATCGTATTGATCAATTTCCCCCCCTGTTCGCCCAAACTGCACTTTCCAGCGCGATGAAAGGTGAGAACGTACATCAAAATGACTTTGGAGAGCTTGGCTTATGTTTACGAAGTATTATGTCAGCATGCTAGGTGTCACGTCCAGTGAAGGATTGGGTGCGGAATCATGTACATGGAATTCACCAAGGTATCCCTCCCAAAGTAAATTATATACAGACGTGGCAGTAAAACTTGCCAGTATCTGCCACATGAGGTGTAAGAAGTGATAATTCCTATTTGCCACCATAAAATCAATTGCCATGAACCCTCAGCAAAATTTGATTGGCCAAGAATAACCAATAAATACAGGGTTTCTTGCTGCCATTTTCCCTCACACTAAACCCAATAAGACAAGTCAACAAACGAAACATGTCAGAATCTCCCTCATATCCAGTGGTACATAATATAATACAGAGCCTTGTTATTTCAAAATAAAGTCACATACTTCTGAAATATTTACCCTGCCTTAGCATTAAATTAGCCTCCAGATGGCTAACCTTGCACTTGTTGACACGGCATGCCCAATACGGTCCCTGTCTAAGTCACTGCAAATTGCCTTATATGTGTGTTAAATTATACTCGGTCCATGAGCAGAGCAAAATGATCACGGGCTCAATAGTGAAAATGGTTGTGCTGATGGATTAAACACTCAGAAATGTTTGGAATGCTTTTTCATTTAAAAGGAAAAAGTCCTGTTTTCATATCTTGGTCTTTTCCTGAATGCCCTTCATGTAACAGAAAAGTATATATTAGTCTAGATAGCAGAAGTTGTTTCGTATCTGTATATGTTTGAATCAACAAATTAGACTAACAACAATATATTAAATAAATGAATTTCAGGGGCATTTCTTACACAAATTTTTGCATTATATTTTGTTAATTGTGTATTTATGCCACTGTGATTATATCCTCTATCCAAATGTATTTCTTAATACCACACAGATTTTTAACATTACCCTCTTTTGATGTGGATTCACTCACCAGTCACAAAAAAGGCCGAACACGAGATGTTTTGTCTAACCAGATTGTTTTGGCTGATAAGATGCATCAGTTGCCATCCAGACAGCAGGAGCACCCTGCAGACCAACGCCGCGCTCAGCACCCTGCAGACCGACGCCGCGCTCAGCACCCTGCAGACCGACGCCGCGCTCAGCACCCTGCAGACCCACGCCGCGCTCAGCACCCTGCAGACCGACGCCGCGCTCAGCACCCTGCAGACCGACGCCGCGCTCAACACCCCTGCAGACCCACGCCGCGCTCAGCACCCCTGCAGACCCACGCCGCGCTCAGCACCCCTTTAGTGAACCTAATCAGAGTTCAGAGCCAGAGAATGTGACGCTCACTGCAGCGTCAGATGTGCCAGCAAAATAAGGAAAGTGATCACATTGCAGGAGAGGAATAGTCAGGCACCATATCTATCAGTCCTTCTCCAAAAATCATGGGAGCTTGACGCTTGGTAACAGAATGGCAATTTTAAAGGCTGACTGCTATTGGTATAAAATGAAATAGAATAAAACAGTAAACATAAAATGCAATAAACTGTATTTATGTAAGTTTATGCTTATATGTCAGTATGATGTAAAATGTGGAGAAGAGTAGGGTTAAATTGCATAAAAGTGGCATGATAGCTGTGAAGACTCCTCGTTTAGTGAACCTGAGGGTAGAATAGCACATGCTGTGTATTGTGCAGATTTGCCATAGTATAAAGTAGGACTGAGACGGTACGCGTAATCCTCATGTACCATATAACACGTCATTTTTGGTTCAGTACGCACATTGAAACAAATTATTTCATTTACTGACAAAAAACCTAAACTCACAAGTTGATGTTCAACTCAAAACATTATGCTAATTATGGCTGTGTGTTGGTCAGCAGTTTGGGACATTGATAAGACTTAGGCTCTGCTGAACCAAACTCAGATATATTGCTAGAAACACATCCAATTGAGACGACAGCATCTGAGTGTGTGTATGAGCAGGGCAACGCAGAAACAGCTCCTGTAAGCTAGTCGCCTTTTAAGTGCCTCTCAAAATGTTCAGTCCAAGCTATAAAACAATCACAGCAATAGAGGAGTTTATCGCTATAGATATGCAACCATACTTGGTATTAGAGAACACAGGATTTAGATGGAATTTAGTTCATCAAGATTGTTATGATGGTGTTTTTTTTTTTAAATTCTAAATATTAATTTTTTCAGTGTGCAGATAAGTGACTTTTTATACAGATATGTCAGACTCTTTGCCTTTCGTTTACAACTGTTCTTAATCATGATTGCACTTTGCAATCTGATTTTTGGTCCTGTGTGAAACTTGAAGAAATCAGATGGTTAATTGTGGTTTTAAGCTTTTCCTGACATGACAAACATTTGCCAAAATAAATCTGGGGTTGAACAGGTTATCTTAGTCAGTGCTGACAAAACGCTTGCATTCTGAATTCTCTGTGGATTATCACTGCGTGGATTTTTCATGCACTGCATTTTACTGCATTACTGGATGGGTTGCTTTGCACTCACCTGCTCTCCCGGTGAGTTGCCCTGCTGTTTTGACTGTGTCATCTGCCTACCTGCCCTATTGCCTTCTCTTATTTGTTCAATAAATGCCGCGTTTGTTTCTATGGCTGTCTGCACTTGTGCACCATTGCCAGTACAGACAAACAGTAACTGAGATAGTGACGTATGCAAAACATGTCATTGGCAACACACTTGGTCTTAAATGATATCAAACTTGTATCAAGCACTTGTTATATGGATATCAAGGAAAATTATATCCAGGGTGACCAAATAATCCATGTCAGAAAGGACACTTAGAGCTACTTCAGGTTTTACAGTACAAAATACTTTAAGTTTCCGGTGCTTGGCTACATAATTCAGGGGGTGGTCTTCGTACCTGGATTAATGAGTTATCTGGATTTAATTGTTTACGATTTGACTAGATCCAGGACTTCTCTGCTCTTCCAAACTCATGCTAGATTGGTTGTCACAGCAACCAGTCCAAAAGCTCAAGCCTGCCAGGAGCTGGTTTATTTGATGTAAACAAGATTAGAGCACAGATATAAACAGAGCTCTGTCAACTCAGGAAACCCATCCAACCATCGCCCAGCCTTACCTACAAGAGCAATCAATTGCAATCGGAGTGATCATATTAAGAGCAGCAGTTTTTTTTCTTCAACAGAACTGTATAGCATAATATTACGGTACAAATACAAACACCAGGGCCACTTGCAATTGCATCACCTACCTTTTCCAACTCATTTCAGAATTAAACAGATGTCTGCTTGGACACCTGCAAATTTTTTACTTTTGTCCTTGATATCAGGTTAATATATACAATTTTAAAAACAAATCATTTCATCATATTTATAATTCAATGTTGTGATGGGTTTTCATGGTTGTACCACCTGGCATGGAAACTAGACAAAAAGTTTCAAACATACATTTCTGGCAAACTACTTTTTTGTTAGTTAGTTAAATACCAGTTTTTGTAGTTTTCTTACTGTGCTTATTTGTTCAGAGGGATGCACTACCTGACATTTTTGGACTTGATGATATAAAAACATTGTTTGAAAGTTGTTTGATATATTCATATCAAAGAGGTTTCTTACTTATAATGTCAGGCATTCCATGTATTTATAACAAGGTTACAAGAAGATTAATGGAAGCAGACAACAATATGCATGTCCTTCACTGCATAACCTTTCCTTAGATTTCTTGTATTCCTCCAGCCACAGCTAGTTCTGCTCTGGGTGAAGGACTGTGCCCTCGCTTTTGTCATTTTTGGCAGGCAATCATACACTTGCCAGTCATAGTTTCAAGTGTCTACATATGTAGCCTAATCAGCATCCACAGAAATGTGCAGTTATCTCAGACGATTTAATCCAGTTTGATTAATCTGATTCTCCAATGACACTGAAAAACCAAAATAGCCATATAGCCATGTCACAATTAGACAATCCCAGTTGAGTCCTTTGATCCTGGATGTTTTCAAGTGAGGAATACCCCCACCCAGTTCTCCTAGTGCTTTTATTGGTTTATTTCCTTGATTGGAAATCTTATCCAGCTGTTTCACATTAACATTAGTGACATATGCACGAGTAAGGAGACTGGCTAATCAGCACACAGTAAGAACTCAAAACTTAAATGAATCCAAATTCTTTCAACTGGAATGATAGTTTACAAATCCTGTCCTCCCTGAAATGAATTACAGCAGAACCTTGGAACTTAAAACGCCACTTAACTCAACCAACTCGGACATTGAATGGGCCTGTTGTTTGTTTTTTTCGACTTCGACTGAAATCTGGATCTTGGCCATTCCTGCTAAAACTTCCTCGAAGTACATTCACCTCTACCAATTCAGACCTCGGTTGAGAAAAATCTAGCCGCAACTTGACCAAAAACTTGGGACATAACAAAACAAAACAGACCTGCTAAAATTTGAAAGGATGGAAACGTTTCTCCCCTTCCAAACAATATCTTCTCCATCTCTCCTCCTCTCCACCTGCCACTTCCAGCTCACCTCAGTACAAGTAAAATGTTCATAAATGATCTATTTCATGTTTATTGACTTTATATGCATGCTTTTTCATGTGTTTATTAGTTTTACATTGATTGTTAATGCTTTTTATCATTAGATAGGTAGGTAGATTGCCTATTTAAACCTATTATTTGGTGGTCTGGAATGGCTCAAATTCATTTAAGTTATTTCTTATGAGGAAATTTGACTTGGACTTCAACCAAATTGCACCTCGACCAACCTTCTAGAACAAATTAAGTTTGTGATCCAAGATGCCACTGTATCAGTTCGCCCTAATTAGATCGCAATAATTATTGATATCATTTTATCGCCCAGCCCTGGGATATCTTTGCCAGGGCATAAACCTTACATTGGTACCTGTATAAAATTTACCACAATTGTGCATTAGTTATTAGCATCTTCAAATTCAGGTACCGTAAAATCAGCTGCATCGTCAAAATCAGTGAACTGTCAGCCATTTGAAAGTTCAAAATCTCCTAAGAGTTAATCCATAATTCATAAATGTTAGAGGCGGTTAAAGGCACAGACACCTACATAGGTTGTCTACATATCTCCACCTACAATTTTCTGAATGCCTGCAAAGCAATAATAACTTACTTACTTGGCTGTTATAAGTGCCTTAAGGAAATGCAAAGATCAAACATGCCAAAATAAAAAGCACTCTAAAAAAAACTAAGAAAACAACAATGAACAAAAAAAAAAATATTGAATCTGGTCAGACAGATACAACAAAAAGACCAGGATCACATGACATAAATTTTTATTTGCGGCAGATGTCCAAATCGACATACAGGTGAGGATCAGGGAACAGTCTCATTACACTGCCAGCCAAGGGCTTTGAACCAACAACCTTCTGATCATGAGTCCTACCCCTCAACGCCACACATTGTCTACATGTAAAGGATCTGATTAGTATTATTGAAATATTGTATAGTTGAAATTTTTTCATCTTTGTGAGTCCAAGTCACGCTACTGTAGACCTCCTGCCAAATGCAAACATTGTGATGAAACCCAACAGTTATGCAAATAAATTGACAATACAGCCTGTTATCATAAAGCTCCCAGACAAATTGGAAAGCATTCAGCAGTTGCAGATTCAGTGGTTTTGGGGAGTAGTCATTGTCAGGGGTGGACAATTACAGTTCAAAGGTGGTCTCCCAGTGAGACCCCAGCAGCTCTTTCTGTGGTCACCCACATATGGCCTGGGAGACCTCTGTTGGGTGACCACATACAAAGAATCTGGTCGCCTACCTTACGAAAACACTAGATAATTTTCAAAGTTCACAACTATTCTTCTTGTCTTGTTTTGTGTTTTTGTTGCTTCAAGTACATGTAGGTTTGCAGGTATTGAAATTTATAATTTTTCTGTCTCAGTAATATGCTGATGGCTGAGTACTGATAGGTTGACTTTGTTCAAGTCAAATATACTAGTATCCGTTGTCTGGTGGTCACAGCATTGACAAATATCCAATTATTGATACCTGCCAGAAAAATAATTTTCTATTGAAAACCAGGATTGAAAAATATACATTACATTGGCAGACAGACGATACACATTATTTCTTCTGACAACCAAGACAAAACACCACGTGAAACACGGCAATCCACAAAATGTTGAATATACATGTACACGAAATGTACACAGTCCACACACGACGTAATTAATGACTCTCATGACTGTTACCTCGATCGGTTCTCGCGAATAATCTACAATCCATTGACGACACGCGAATAATCTACAAACTGCTGACAACACGTGAATGAAAGACCGTTCCAAGTCTAGCCATGCAAAAAAAAACATAGCGAAAACTTCTGTACTCGTGGCACAGGGGCTTGGGAAATCGGACGAAGTCTTGCCCAGGTACATGAATCAGACACCGGTATACTAGTACATGACTTTGCACAATACTATCACTACACTGTAATCCCTGTGTAGTGCGAGACTCACCAGTCTACGTTCGGCACTGCTCAGGAATCTCCGTTCATCTTCGGCGGGCATCGTGTAGACTAACGATAATACTTTCTCAAATCATCAATCACAATCGGCCATCATCGTGCATAATCTGCCAAAATTGTTTGAAATTATTTTCCGTAGATTTATTCAGTATACACTAGGCGACGAAAACCTTTGAAGAAAATTAACTTGGTCACCCGCACATCGATATTTTTGGGTCGTACCGCGGTTACTCTACGTAACCATAAGCACACAGTTGAAAACCGGTCGTCCCGGGTGCGGACCGAATTGTCCACCCCTGATTGTGACAGTTTAATATATAATTGTGGCTGCATTATAATTAAGAATCGAGAAAGAAAACATTGTCTTTACATAGTCATAAAGAGTGTACAAACTTCTCAGTAACAAATGGTTATCTAGGAAACCATATTATAATCAGACTATATGGAACTCATCCATATTAAATCAAGTTGTGCTGAGCTAGTGTGCAGTTCTTAAAATCCATTAGTTAAAAATAGAGCCCAACTAATTTATAATGTTCCAAAAAACTCATCAGTGCATCAATCAATTTATTTTGGAATATTCTGGAGACATTTCAGGCATGGTACATTTCTGAATATCACTTGCATTTGCAAATAGCTGTTATCCAAAAGGCAAATAAAACATTCAAATATGGTTTCATTGTTGGTTTTTTGGTAAATTCATACTGACCAGGAAAATTTGTTGATGTTTCTGGGTGAGATTCACTTATAGACAGCTATCGCTTTACAACTTAGCTATCTGCGTCATTCGTGGATAACCTCTCTATAGACCAGGGGTGGGGAACCTGATCCATGGAGGGCCGGTGTGAGTGCGGACTTTTGGGATGGATTTGAAGACTGGAGTTGACGACTCCAGTCCTGGGGACTCGCTGTTATTGGCTGACAGAGAGGTCACCCCAAAAGGCTCCACCCGCACCGGCTCTCCGTGGTTCAGGTTCCCCATCTCTGCTTTAAACCTTCTATACAATGGCATTACTTATTTCCACAATACACCAAGATAACTGAAATTCTAACATTTTCAGGAGTGCAGATTGGTTTGCATTGTACATAAAATTGCCTTTGAATGACAAAGAAAAGCTTAAATTTGGTCCATTTGCACAAACAATTACACTTTGAATTTCAGGAACCAGACCAGCACCCAAAGTACTCACACCCTTTGCCTGGGGTCACCATATCTGTTTCAGCTGCAATCAAGCCACCCACAATAATTTATAAAAACATATGCATGGACATGAACTACTTCAATCTTGCATTTTTTGCACACTTCTGCTACTAGAATTCAGTATCTGTCAAAATATTGCATCCATTCAAACTAGTACTGTTACTACTTTTGTCGACTGCACTGTATGTTGTCTTTTACTGTAATATTGTGTTGTCGCTCTTGTGTTGATCTCTCTCTCTCTCTCTCTCTCTCTCTCTCTCTGCGCTCTGTATAGTGCGGTCCTGCCTGCACTTGTGTAATCTCGTGTTGTTTCTGTTTTTGTTCTTTTTTGTTGCATGTGTGTATGACTGAAATGACAATAACCCTACTTGACTTGACAAAGCAAAATGGTGGTTATTGAAAAACAACCCAAGGAAATACAAAGCTATCAGCACCAGATTACCTTCTGAAGCACCTGAACTAGCTTGTCACTTCAAAAGCGTGACAGAAAAGATTGTCTGTGTCAAGCCAAGGTTGCAGTCCAAGATCAGATCGACCTCCAGTTGCGCTCACGGGAGAACGTGCTATTCTAACAGCCAGACAGCTATCCAAATGAACAATGAATCGTTCATTCCAGTCTATCAAGTGTTTAAAGGTTGCTACGATGAATCGGTGTATTAGCCTTGTGAATTAGGCTAGCGTGACGATGTCAACGAAGACAGTTCTAGAAGAACTAGCCAGAGTTCTGTTAGTGACTTTATTTAATGCTCTGGCAGTCCCATTTCGCCATGCGGAAAAGCAGCACAGCACAGCTGCAAAATAAAAGTTGAAGTTTGCTGAATAGTGTACTGTGAACACTACTGAACAAAAGCTTTACACAAAAAATGCCTCACAGCAAAAAATGTCACCGTGCACTTGAAAATACCAAGCCTGTTGGCCTTTACCATATAAGTCTTTGGGGGCAAGCAAAATTCAGTGTACAACTTTGTTCCGTAAAAATGTAGAAAAAATGACAAACTGGTTTCATCCTTGAAGTTTTTTTAAAGAATGTCAACATTTATTTTACCGCTGATTTATTAACACAGAATTTTTAAAGGGAAAAAATTAGCCAAGTAAAAATATTTCTGTTATTTAATTGTTTAATGCAATTAAAAAGTTTGAAAACAAACTTCCAATGTGATCCTCTAAATCACACCTGAAGCCAAATTCAGCTGGCGTGAGAGAACACTGTTAGTTTTATTAAAATCTAATTAGCATACGAATGGACCTCCATTCATTTCAATACTTGCCTACTTACAATGCTTTCTCATTGATAAACAGCTCGACACACTCAAATATTCATGAGAATAAAAACCTCCATATTTTCATAAAGGTATCTCATTGGCAGTCTAGATTATTGAAACACCTGCATAAACAGACTTACCCTGAATAGGTTTATTGTCTTCTTTGGTTGCATGGTTGGCTGAGGCTAAATACAAAGGTATTTTCAAAGTTTGAGGAGGCACGGTTTCAGACTTGAAGATTAACACACCATGTACAGCCATATACTTGTAGCTCTTTGGTGAACAACTATGACATGAAATATAAGTATAAAAGGTGTCCTTATAACTGCCAGTAGCTACAAGGGACGGCAGACTTTCCAGGCGCCCACCCGTCACAAAAGATGTACCTTGGACAGGGAATTGGGTGTGGGGATCTCTCCATATTTTTAAACGGCTGGGTGCAGAGGAATCAACTCCCCTCAGTATGACCAGCAACGTTATCGCAGGGCTGCAGTTGCTGTTCACAGACTCTAGTTTCAAATTCTGACAGCGGCGCACTTGCTCATAAATATTACTACTGTTGCAATGCAGCTTGGATGTCACCCGAAAGTCCATTTATCGCGTCTACCAGGATGTTAGTTGTGGTTTCCATCGGTCCTGCTGCTTTTACAATATCTGTGATGGCATCACGTCCTTCAAATGAGGTGTGCATACAATGAAAGAGAACCTAACACCAGCTGATGATCTGCAGCTCTGCTCTGTCCATTATTCCCTAAAAAACTGCGTTAGCTACCTGGCTGACATTATTCCTACTCTAACTGGCCTGTTTTTGTAAACAGTAAGTCAATACTGCATACTGCAGTAACCGAGTTTCCGGGTAGGCTTAAAGTTGTTTGTAGGTTGCTGGGTTGAGACCCAGATGGGTACAGTGCTATGGGTTCCCTGACAGATTAAAAGATTAATAATTAATTATAATTGTGTGCATGTATACCTTTGGGAGTTGGGGTTGTACTCCAAAGGTTACGCTCCAGTCTTATTCTGTTTTGTTCCCCCCCCCCCCAAAAAAAAAAATGTCCTAGAGGGTAAAGTGGGCATGCATGGTGCACCCCTAACATATCCACACGATGTGCCAATACCTCGTTAAGAAATGTATGTGTATGTCGACATCAACAGCCGAGTTACGCTAGAATGTTCTAGGAGTGAAGGGTACAAAACCAAAACGCACATTACAGTAGTGTAATTACATCCAGACCAGCTGGCGTAACTCTAATTAAATGTCAGATTGTCGTTAATCATTTATATGCTAGCATATGCAAGTTCATTTCAGTGTTTTCACAAACATGATGACAGAAGTTATCGAACCAAAATTTATTTGCAGTCAGCGGTACTGCAAATTACGTTAATATATAAATGTTTTGAAATTGAAACACATTCATAAATCTATCCATCCAAATCTCATTGCAAAGGCACCATATGGCTAATATTACATGGACACCAGCTTGTTCAACATACATGCCAAAACCAACAGTATTAAGATGAACTTGGTCCACCATTCGTTGCTGTTCTGGGAAGGTGGTAGAACATTGCTGGTGGGATCTGCTGCCATTCATATCACAGTGCGGCTGGGAACTTGGGTCCCTTTCTGTGAGTTTGTGTGACTGATCATTTCACACCTGATCTTACTCCAGATGTTTCCATTTTATTGTCACGTCAGTCATGGTCGACCAGGGCAGCTCTAACAGGGCATAAGCACAGCAAACTGACTTGTCAGGAAAGATGGTGCTGAAGTGAATGTCTGCGACCTCTGTATGACTGCTCAGTCTACTGCCAAGGCGTTCAGCCGGAGACCGCATTACTGCATGCTTAAATATACACCTGTGCAAGCAATCGGTGTAGCTTAATTAGGAATTTTGTTAAATTATTATGTATGGGCACACACACACACACACACAAACACTCCTCACTCAATGACCAATTTACGTTCCTACGGCTAGGTCGTTAGGCGAGACTGTCGATAGGCAAGGAGCTGGCCCTTACTGATGTTTCAAATATACGGTACTGGTAGTGGGTTTGTTTCATCCATCTTTGAAATTGTTTTAGTGTCACCTTTGCAGAATTTATAACATTTTTACTACATTTATTAAACTTTATATAGTAGTGTACTGTATACTGTAATAAACATAATAGAGGAAACAAGCTCTAATATACATTAGCTAGGTTTGCATACTGTAAATACAGGTAATTGGACAGTTCTGGACAGTAGCGTAGTTAAATCTTGACCGAGACTGAGACTGAGAAAGGATGATGCGAGAGATGTTCAGATGCCACGCTGCCGATTCCATGGCCAAAGCTCTTGTACAGCGTACAATACCGACAGGTCGGAGAGCTGGTCGTAAGTCTGGGCGGTCGTTAATCAAGATGGCCGTGAAGTGAGGAGTGCCTGCATGAATATTATATATCGACGAACACCCTGTCCAGGATAAGCCCCACTCTGTGCTTCCTGGGATAGGCAGCCTCTTTATGTCCCTGTACTGAGTAAGCAGTTACGGGAGAACGAATGGGGGGCTATTACTGCACACCATCTTATTTCACAATTATACACTGATGTCATAATTAAGCAATTTTTCTACAGGCCATCATTTCACAGTTCACAGTACATTATTTTGGTCATCTGGCCGCTTCTGCTCTGAAGTTTATCGACCAGCAGATTTATGTTCCTCTTTAAAAATCCATCGCTTTACTGTAGCTAGAGGTATCTGCTCTTTGGTCTTAGGTGACCATGCTGAGTATTAAAATCCCCTCATTATTTTCCTGATATAATTGCTATACATTTGGATTGAGTGACATTAACTTACAGAGGCAGAGTCACCTCATTAGTGTTGGAAGACTGGCCACAGTTTGTTCTCCTTACTATTCTACACCTCTATATCAGTGGTCCTCAACCTTTTTGCACCGCAACCCAATTCTTACCATACCAGCTCAGTCATGACCCGATATCAAGTATAGATTTAAATTAAATCTATGATCAAGTGCACAGTGCACTCTCATTCTGATTGGTGGTGTCAGTGAATTATAAATTAGGCATCTGTGGTTTGGTTTCTTGGATTGGTTGAGTGTTCACTAGTTTTATGCTAAGCATTTGCAGACACAAGACTGCAAATATAAGACCTTTATAAAGGTTAATTTTTGGACTGGGGCTGGGAAATCTGATCGCTGATCAGCATAGGAGCTTGCCAGTTTTAAAATGCTTACATTTCTAACTCTGCCCCATGAACCTATCAGAACTTGCCATGACCCAAATGTGGGTTGTGACTCATGAGTTGAGAATCGCTGCACATTGTCATATACCCTTTATTTAGATATAGAAACCCATTCCGACTTCACAGGGCACCTTCTATCAAGCCAGATGGTGCAGAAACCAGTTAACAGAGTAACCTGAAACTTGTTCCAATGCTTTAAGCCCAATGCTAAGGAAACTCTTACCCTACAGACTCCAATAATACAAGGATGTGTCTCCTCGAAATTAAACCTGTTTGCCTAATGTGTGCTTTACTTTGTATTTCATGCTTCAACTTGCACAATCTGTGTATGAATATGTCAACTTCGTTGAGTTTCTTAACGACTTTCTTGGGTGTCAGTGTCAGTTTAAAACAATGTTCGAAGACATTCAGAAACAGAAAAATGCCCCCCTGGGAATAAAAAAGGACACATTGATAGATATAACTGAAAAATAAACAATGTCAATTGGCGTTTAGCTGCATTTCTGTGCAGTGAATGTGTCTGAAGTCCTCTGTGATAATTATCTGCTAGTCAGTAAGGTGGCTCCAGAGCAAAGCCATGAGCTTTCAGCCATGACAAGATGACAGGCGGGGGCCCACGTAGCTTCTCCGCACTGGTGACACCCAGCCGGCCCCGAATGAATCAACCTGCTAGGAATATATCATCTCTGCTGGATGTCTCAGCTGGATACTTCGAGAAACACCTGGTCATTTGCACGCACGTCTGTTTGGCACACAGTAACCTGGTACATGGCACTGGCCATGGTACACTCATGGTATTTGCATCATATGCTTACATTTCACTTTACAGTTTGTTTGCTCTGCACTGTGTTTACACATTTGTTCTCATGAATATACTGGTATTTATTATCTTACTGACATTACTCTGCATTTAGCACCTTAAATTTTTCTGTTTGAGGCCATCCCAAAAACCTGCACCCCCACCGGCTCTTCATGGATCAGGTTCCCCACATGCTGTATAGTGGAACTTACTGTTTACATTTGGTAGTAAGCTCTGGCACCTTGAAACACAGCTTGCATACTCTTGGTGACCAGCTGGGGTAAGTCCCACATGCCTCCAGCACACGCAGATACACAGACAAATGCAACAACAAGAAAAGTCAACTTTCGCTAGAGGTATCTGCTCTTTGGTCTTAGGTGACCATGCTGAGTATTAAAATCCCCTCATTATTTTCCTGATATAATTGCTATACATTTGGATTGAGTGACATTAACTTACAGAGGCAGAGTCACCTCATTAGTGTTGGAAGACTGGCCACAGTTTGTTCTCCTTACTATTCTACACCTCTATATCAGTGGTCCTCAACCTTTTTGCACCGCAACCCAATTCTTACCATACCAGCTCAGTCATGACCCGACCATGGGCACCTTGAAACACAGCTTGCATACTCTTGGTGACCAGCTGGGGTAAGTCCCACATGCCTCCAGCACACACAGATACACAGACAAATGCAACAACAAGACAAGTCAACTTTCGCTCACTTGGCAGTGACATCTCAACCTGGCGGCACTGCGTGGGATTAGGGAGTCCGTACTCCCAGGGACGATGGTGAGCTTTCGCTCACCTGGCAGTGATGTCTCACCTGGTGGCACCGCATCGCGTTTGGGAACTCCTACTACCCGTGTCGATGACGGCAGCTCTGAGCCACATCCGTAATACAGTATGCGGCACTTATTCAGTGTCAGAATAACACATTAAATCAAGCTAAATTGTGGGTTTCCGTTATAGAGGGGCCCGGAACTATCATAAAAACACCTATGTATGTCTAAAAATGCCATAAATATTCTAACCCTAAACTCAGTTGGCTAATCCTAATTTAGGGACTTAGGATGTTGGAAAGTATGAAATATGCTATTAAATCAAGTTAACCTGTGTTTTCCAGATATACACGGGCCCTGAACAATCATAAAAGCAGGTTTTTATGTCTGAAGAAGCCCTAACCTTTGTAACCCTAACCCTAGATACAGTTGGCTAACCCTAATTTTGGGATTTAGGGTGACACAACAGGCTGTTAGAAAGTATGAAATATGATATTAATGCAGAGACACCACAGAGACACTCATCTTTCTCTTTTGAAATGTTTCCCTCTCCACCCGAAGGTCACATTTTTCAATGGGGAAAGACCCTTAGAAATAGTGACTTCACATTTTCATTTGAATATACTAATGGAGATGATGCTATTGTTGTATAATGACTACCATATAGTCACTTGTTAATGATTAAAAAAAAAAAATTAAAACCATCATGAAGATGAAGAAATGGTACTTTGTTAAACTTGGCACACGGACAGCGAGCCCTTTGGGCACTTCTTGAATAGATCTTCCAGCATGACCCGGCGCCCTGAGATCACAGCCAATAAGGCCAGGGTGGCATTCAAAGTGGGAATTCTTCGGTAACTGTACCAGATGGTGAGCTGAACGGCATTAGCACACTGTCCAGGGAATGGAAGATTTGCTTCTCCAAAACTGTTTCCCTCTGCATGGAGGGTTTGCGTACACATAGGAAACAGAAATTTGAACAACATTCTTCAGCATCCATGTGGAGTGACGCAAATGGTGGTAAAAGCATAAACATTTGCTTCAGATTAAACCTTACAAGTTTGCAGTAAGTTTTGCATAAAAAATAACGGATTGATGTATTGTTACACATAAATAACTTATGTATTTCTACATTATATATATATATATATATATATATTAATGTTTGACCCTGACCTTAAGTTATTACATTGCATTAAAAGCACAAGCCACAATGACAAAACACAACAGCAAATCCAGAGAACAGAATTATCCTTTCTGTACTCATCTTTTAACCTCAATAAAAAAAAAATCATTAAAAGTCTTACACCACAACAGATTAATATTTGCCACCACAAGGCAGCATATCAATGTGTCCTGTAATAAGGTTAAACTGCTGGTTCCCACTGTAGATGAGAGCTGAAATAGTACCTTGGGAGCCCATTTCAAAGTGCGGTCAGGGAGTGAAAGTTATTTGCGGCTGCGAAAGAACTTTCACCTCAAATGTCGAGCGAATTTCAGAGCTGTCAGACTGATGGAGTGGCGCTCCACGTGGTTACGCGATTCTCCTACGCCTCCTGTATCTTAATGACCACACCGGTCTCTAATACCAGAGACAATAAAGGCTTTCAAAGGACATCGATTCTCCTGCCACTAGTGAGGACTAGTGAGGTAATGAATTATTTAACACAGAGAACATTTTGTTCCATATGTATAAAATGGCGGGAAACTTGCTGGCTAATTCTACATAGAAAAACAGCTTAAGAGGGCACAAAAAAAAACAAAAGTGATTCAGCCATGAAAACTGTTACTCCTGCCTTAATTTTTTTACTTGTATTCAGTGTGATAATTACATTGGCACAAGTGATAAAAAGAATTCTGGGAAAGAACAATACAAATACAGACAAAACCCTGAATCACATAGTCCATATGCCCTGAAACGTGTAATCAAAGTCTTTTGCGGCTTCATTTAACAGTGATTATTTTCCAAAACTTGTTCCAGGCATCCCAGCTCCTTTCGTTAAAAAGTTCTGAAGTTGAATAAACCATCTGGATTTTGCTTGTCACAAGCTTTCCAGTGACATCCTGAGTTCAAACAGAATACAGCTGTGTATGCTGCATTTATACACGTAGTTCAGAGTAAACCAGTGTACCTCGGATTGTGAACAGTCATTCTTTTGACTGATCGGTATTCCATTCTGAGATCTGCTTAAATAAATGTATTCATTTTCCCAACTGGGTTGATTAGAAATCATTAGATGTTTGTTTATATAACATTATAGCAGATTAGTTTTTTTTTTAATACTGTTTCTTTATATGTTTGCAGCTATAAGGAACAAATTCATAAAAAAAACACATTTTCTTCACAAAATGGACCAAAAATGGATTGGAATGAAACACAAAAACAGGAATATGTAATTACAATCTGAAAGGTACAAAAAGCATTGGAGAGGAGTACCACTTGGGGGGACGTTCTGGTGGTGGGAATATCCATTCACCCATCCATCTTCAGATCACTCATCCTGTGCAGGTCTAGATCTTGTGCAACATGGGGCAGGAGCTGAGGTACAGGCTGAATGGGGTACCTGTGCATTGCAAGGTGCATGCATACACATGCACACACACATGCACACACACGCACACGCACGCACACACATGCACACACACACACACATGTGCACGCACACACATGCACACACACACACACACACACACATGCACACACACACACACACACACACACGTGCACGCACACACATTCACGCACACACATGCACACACACACACGCACACGCACGCACACACATGTTTGTATTCATGTCATTGCAGTCACAAATTTTTATAAAATTGAGTCTGCCCTTGTGGGGCCTGAAAAACTATTGGGCAATTTAGAGACATCAATTAGCTTAACAGCAGGAGAAAATTGGGGTAAAGCAGCAGCTGAACATAGAGAGAGCACACAAACGGCACACTGAAAATATGTGGCGGGATTCGACACCAAAAGCCTGGAGCTGCAAGGCCCAGTGTTAGGGACATGGTTCAGCAACAACAAAATATTAATTCGAGCAGAAAATGAAACTGAAGCAAACTGATAATCCCCCTGGCCTTAAATTTTGCTGAAATGTAAACACCAGCAAAATATATAAATTGTCTCTTACACGCTATTCTCCGGTGGCACTGTTTCCACCCAAAATCTCTGCTTACATTTTCAGGGTTTGAATGCTGGCTCTGTCGCACAATCCTAGCATGAGAAATATAAGAGGAGCAGATTCAAAACAAGTCAAGACTACCAAGGATTTAAGAATTTTTTTCCCAAAACATCAATGCTAGATCGTACTGGTTTTGTATCCATATATTAAATTTAACATACACACATGCTGTTAGCGAAACTATTTAAAATCTGAAACCAGAACTTTAGTAATATATGTCAATATAACACTAAAACTTCCATCCATCCATCTATCCATTGTCCAACCCGCTTATCCTACTGGGTCGCGGGGGGTCTGGAGCCTATCCTGGCGGCAACGGGCATGAGGCAGGCAACAACACTGGATGGGGGGGCCAGCCCATCGCAGGGCACATTCACACACATGCACACCTATGGGCAATTTAGGAACTCCAAACACCCACAGCATGACTTTGGACTGTGGGGGGAAATCGGAGGAAACCCCACGATGACACAGGGAGAACATGCAAACTCCACACACATGTAACCCAGGCAGAGACTCGAACCCAGGGGTGTGAGGCAACAGTGCTAACCACTGCACCACCACGCCGCCCCCAACACTAAAACTTGTTACCATAAATATACATACAGTATGTATTGATAACAAGCTTTAATAATATATTGAAATAATATATTGAAATCCTTCTCTCAAATTTTACATAGTTTGACCCATTTATGTTTTCAATTCAGAAAATGTTATAATAATCCGACCCGTTTTACGCAACCTAACATAGCTAGGGTCAGTTCTGGATGCAAGAGAGTATTTCCTCCATTACAGCAAGGAGTACAGCCAAGAACAGACTGGGCGTTATTGCACAGACCGCTTAGTAATGAATGCCATAGCTAACATCCCAGAACAGCACTGCTGATCAAGACACCCTCTTTCATGATGGAGAGCCTTGAAGACTCAATGCCAGCTACTCAGAAGCCAACTGTAAGTCATGGGTTCGTTTCCCAAAAGCATAGCTGGATCCATGCAAACTGAAAGATTTGCACTATCGAAGCTGCTAAGGGAAGTGCTTTGGGTGATGTTACAGCATGTTAATCCCATTCCATTAAATGCAAGGATGAGACCGGGAGTCCAAGCCGGAGCGGAAACGAGCACAGCTCACTCCTTGACTTTGAACTGCAGACTCAACACAAAAAGCCACAAATGAATTAACTGAATATTGACAGCACCTCAGCAACTTACGACTCTGGTAAAGACAAAGTATCTCTCTGTCCGGTAGGAGGAGACGCCGATTGATCCTTGACGTAGACTGATCATCAATTTCCCAATTAACCACTGAGGTCTCATTCAGCTGTCATTCAGCCACTTCATTTATGGACTCAAGCTGCAAAACTAATAACAAATAATTCAAGGCATGTCAGAGAATTTAACATAATTAGAGTTTCTTAACAATTCCAGAAGTAGAGCAAAGAGTGAGAAGTGGCAACGGTTAAAAGTTAGAATGCTCAAGCCAGTTTTTTTTCTGGTGAAATGCCTGAACTTTTTTCTCTTACCCATCTTGTGATGTTCAACTTCTGACATGCTTATTTTGCAGTGGTTCCTTGATTTATCGGCTTCAAATTAACTCCTGTCAGTTCAGCTGGCTGAAAGTTGGACTTGCAAGCAAATTCTGCCAGCACAAACCGTATGAGCAAACAGCTATTTACGCTGGAGTGGAGATAAGATCCACGCTTCCACCTTTGGGTAATGAAAAGCAAACACACGCTCATTACAGCAAAATGTTATTAAAGCAGATTCACTTTTCAAAGTATGTTACAGGGTGTCACTGTGGCTTAGCAGTTAGTGCTGAAGGCAGCCGCCTCCGGTGTTTGGAAGGTGTGAGTTCTGCCTCTGGCTGTGTGTTTATGTGGCATTTCCATGATCTTTCTCATGTTACTCTGGGTTTCCTCTCACGGTCGAAAAACATGCAGTCAGGTGAATCAGGGTCTTTAAATTGCTCTGTGTGTGTGGGTTTACATCTATGACATTGTGAGGACCAAATATTCCCGCAATGTGCTAAAAATGAGTAATTTTGACCTTGTGGGGACATTTTTTCTTGGGAATCTGAAATTTATAAAAAAAATATGTAAATGCAATCAGATAACTAGAAATCTTGTAATTTGTTTGGTTACTTATGATTAAGATTATAGCTGGCTAGGGGTTAAGTTTCTCATTGCTGGGATTGGGGTTTTGTCCATAGAAATTAATCGAGACTCCCCACAATGATATAATATCTCTCTCTCTCTTTTTGTGGATTATGTTTATATTACATTTGGGGACCAAGTTCTGCGATGGCCTAGTATCCCATCCGACACGTACAGTGCTTCATCCTTGGAGTAGGATTCTGGAACAGCATAACCCTGCACGGTATCAGCCATTCCAGTAAATGGATGACTGTGAGCATTACTTTTGAAGTATTTTGTGCAGGGCAGATCCTAATCTCAGCATTGCTTTTGGGTGGATGCAAATAAGTAAATGTCATAAATAAAGATCTCAGCAACTTCTCACCTTAATTCAAAACTGGTCCCAATCTTAGAGCTTTATAAATGGCACAGTACTATTCTCAGGGGACTCTTACAGCAGCTATATAAGGCCACAGCAAGCTATATAAGGCCACAGCAAGCTATATAAGGAGTCAAAGACCACCAGGGTACTGCCAGGGTGCCAATAACCACCAGCTGTTCTACCCATTTTCCCATCCGTCCATCCAATTCATTAATCCAAGGTCAACCAGTATATGAAACTTTTTGGGACTTAAAAATGTATTTAAATGTATTAAAAAGTGGATTTAAAAATTATTCACAAGTTAAATAGGTAATATTGATAACGTTTTTATTGTGACATTTATCTCAAGAAATTCAAGTTCATTATGAGATGTTGTTGATTTTAAAAATGCAAGTCTACAGAGTGTTCATTGCATGTTCCTTATCGTCCTCTTCATCTACATCCCTGTATCTTCCTGAAGCACCAGTGGGTCCAATTTCTTGTACCAGCTTTTCTTGTACCAACATTTAGTTTGGTTTTGTTTTGAGTTGCGCATGTATTTTTGATTACCCCGAAGAACAACATTCCATAAAGCAATGCAAATGGGACACACTGAGGTCTCACAGCCGAAAACCATTAAAGAAGCATCTGCTGGGCAAAGCTGTTAAGTAAATATAGTTTTCATATCTAGTTACATTTCATATCTAGATAATGCCATGCCTGACAGGAGGATGCTAATTTATTGGTTGGGTAGTTAGATATGTTAGCTAGACTAATGAGCTACGTTTGCATGTGGTCCAGTGAAAGCAGGGAAAGTATCTCTTTAGGAAGTGCAAGATCAACATCCTTGTGGGGCATCACGGCGCCTCCCCGCACGGATGCCAGAAAGCTGTTGGCCGCTAACAAGCACATCCATCGCCGGAACACACCAAGTGTCACCGACGCTTCAATGTGAACATTCATTTAGGGCCGGACATGGCCCATCAATCGTGAAATAATGGTGAGGTGGAAATTATGGCTGCAGAAATTAATTTTTGAGAGCTGCAGTTATTAAACATAAAATTATATATA
>JABFEA020000110.1:18665776-18683228 GCA_019775915.2 Cyphomyrus plagiostoma | reverse complement strand
GTTAAAACTCATAAATAACTACAAATAACTAATGTTAGGGAAATCTGTTAATGTTTTGTTGCGCGTTTCTGAAATTAAATTTCAATATATCGGCCGATATATCAGAATATCGGATTTTAAAACCAACAAATATTTGTATCGGTATCGGCCTTCAAAATCCTTTATCGGTCGGGCTCTACAGTAAAGGAAACTGATTGACATTATCAAGCCATTTCGTATGCAAAAATGTGTCAAATATAAAATAAAATTTCGATATATAACCCAGTACCATGTATATCCTGGAAAATTCAGCATTTCACAAAGGGCCCTTGAATATGTAAAACTATATGTCAAATAGGGCAGGGGGGCCAAAGGTGACATTTCGTTTGGGTATTTGTTGATATACCAAAGCAGGACTTCTTTGTTAACGGAAACTTTTTCAACCTTGTTTGCAGCACCAGGCTATTTCTGGTCGGTGTTCAATCCCAACACCAACACAGAACTTTCAGTGTACTCTCAAAACGCGAGATCAACCATGCAAATATGTCAAAATATACCTTAAATTCAAGGAATATAAACATACAAGAGACAATAATCCTATGCTGTTATGACTATGTCACATAATTAGAATTCAGAACTCACATCCACGTTTTCCTTGATGGTCAAGGCTAAACTCCAGTGAGTAGAAACTGCAGTTAAGTCTGTAGTCTTTCCTTTGAGTGCATCAAGGAAATAGAGAATGTGTGTGTATCAGTGTGTGTGTGTGTGTGTGTGTGTGTGTGTGTGTGAGTGTGACTGAGTGAGAGAGCGAGAGAGAGAGAGCAACTACTTCCAACAAGTCCACCAACATTCTGATGTTGTCCTTCGTGTTACTTGCCTACCTTGGAGATTTGGATTTGCTGAGGCCGATTCCTCATTTGTCGCATATCTCACTGTATCATAAGTAACAAAGATTGCATTTATTTAGAGAACAGAATTTCATTTAAAATAGCCTCTTAAGATGTACAAACCATATGGGAGTAAAATGGCTGTGCCAATTAAATTATAGTAGCCAAAAGAAAGGTGTCAGGCCAAAAGAAAATTAGACATCTGACTGGAGAAAGAAAAAAAAACATTGGCTCAACCAGATTTTTCATTTAGAATAAATATTTGCATGAATTCCCAAGCTGGTATGACACCGTTCCGGTCCGTGGGCGATTTGTAAACAAACCCAGGGGGAGCTTGACGCTTTTTAGCTAAACCCTTGCAGTAAATCTGTTTAGAACTGGATTCTGGGATATTGAAAAGCTGCATCATTGGCAACCCGTGGGCGACACAGCTGGCGTCCAAGCACCACCTTGTCAATGTACAACCTGGGAGGAAGAACTTATGAACTCACACATTGAGAGACGTGCCATCCCCAGCTCTGCTGTTTCTGTCGTTAATGTGCCATCGCGAAAATGCCAGCCTCTAATTTAGAATTCCCTCCTTAAGGAAATGGGTAACCTCTCTGTCCCTCAGATGAACACGGGCAAAGTGGCAATTTCACATCTGGTCTGAAACTGATGTCAATTACTCACGGATGTCATCTGTGCCTAATGTGCCTAATTTCCTTAATAACGTTCCGTGCTGGGAAGCACTGGGAAGCATCACCGGAAAAATGAGGCCACTCTTCTGACCATCCAATGAGGCAGACGCTGGCCTAAAACCGGGGCAGCCAGACAACTTGTGACAACGACAGAGTAAGACTAAGGCAAACGTTTGTCCATCATAATGAACGGCACACAGCTGTCATTCGCTACAACTCTAATGCAAAGGGATAAATTTAACCGTTCGGAATTCCTGTCACGTAAGAGGATGGATTTTATGTCTTTGATGACAAACTGAGAGTCTGTTGAACCTCATTTCACTGTATACTCCTTACACCGGCACTAAAAACCCCAGAAAAATGTTGGCAAAAGTAAATGGAATCAATTCACTCCAGCATCCAAAGAGAGAAAACTGCACACAACTTGCCAGTATAGATCTTCCCACTACCCACCCCAACACTCAACCCCACCCCCCAAAAAAAAAAGAACAGCAATAAGCAACACTGCGGTAAAGCGGGTATAGCGACTCAAGGTGCAACGCTCTTCAAGAATGACACCACAACACAATGCTGTGTAGGTATCTTTGGAATATGTCAAAACAGAAAGCATGCATAGGCAAAGAGTAAGACTGGCGGATGCAGGATCTTCTGAAGCTACCGGTGCGTCCCCTCCCTGTCTCCCATTCATACTCTCCCTTGGGACCCCTCTGTGACTGTGAAGTTTTGGGGGCAAAAGGGTGCCGCCTACCGGCCACCTGGAGCGCTCCGCGCAACCCTGCCGCAGCCTCCCAGCCACTTTCTCCTGCTCTCACTGCACCCCGCGGCGGCGGCGGCTGCTCCGAATTTCGATTTAAGCGGCCAAACGATTCTCACCAATCCGCCGGAAAGAGGGACCTCACACAAAGGACGGGACCCGGGGATCACCGCCCGGACGCCATTGGGACTTGTACCGCATCCTGGCAACACGTCCCTGGAACGACTCCATGGACTCCCGGAGAGCCCATCGAGAGGGGCTCACTTTATCAACAGAGTGCTTCTGCACCGTGATCGAAATGGCCCTAGTACGCAGTTTATGTATTTCTAATAATGATAACAATAATAATGGTGATGATAATGATGAATGATGATTCCCAGCGCCATTCTCTAAGTGTTTAGTTCTAGATCGGTGGATACACTAGGGGTCCTGAATATCTAAAGCACCCACATATTTATCACATAGAAGGTACGCGCAAAACATCCACGCGCGCACACATCTCGCCTTGCTCGTCCTCAAGCAGCGGCGATTACAACTCAGCTGTGAGATCTAGTGGTTGGAGGAGGTTGCTCTTTAATCTCTTTTTATTGGATGTTCCTACTTTTACTATGCAGCCTAACTGTATTTTCTCCAAGATACTGAATTAAATAGCCCAAACCATATTTATCACCGTTCTGCTACGAGTAACTTAACATTGCACAGCGCCTGTCAGACTATATTATAGACATCATGATGGTTTAGAGGAAAAAACCTCTCTCCTTTAAAATTGTAACAAACCCTAGCGTTTGAGGAACTATATATCTGTGTATGTACTCGTATATATGTAGGTCTTACATGTACATACGGGGATATAGTATTGCTAACGTCAAAATATAAAAATCATCTCAAAATAGAGAAAAATGCTGTATAAACTATAAATGCATTGTTCATAACTTCTCTTTAAAAAACGGATCGCCATAAGTTTCGCAGATGTTTCATATGCCGCTTACATGCTGCACTTACACGCCGCGTCTGCTGCATTTGTTCCTCTAATTCTTAAGTGCAGAAAACGCTCTTGCGATTCTGCTCCAAAGGGGTTGGAGGAGATTAATTTAAACTGGTGACCTGGACACGTCTACAGTCGTGGATTAACAAGTAAACTCTCATTTAACAAGATTTAACAAGATGCGTCATGCGGTTCAAAGATACACAAAAGACGGACAAGCGAAAGACGGCGAAAAGAAATTACAGTAATAAGAATAAAAACAACTAAAGACGACTTGTTAACAGTAAAATAAAGCCAATGATTAACTACACGTCAACAGCAAGGTTAAAAATAAAACGCTCAAAACAAGGGCAAGAGTTAAGATTTAAAAATCTGTAATACATAAAATAAACAATAATTCTCAATATACATCGCATTACTTATCCTGGATGGCCAGTCGACTAAGTTGCAGAACTAATCGCTCGTTAACGGCAGTCAAACACGAAGGAAGCACATCAAACATTAGGCATTAGCGCAGTCTCAAAGTGCGTGGTTGTTAAAAAAAAAAAGAAAATCACACTTTTTAACGTGCCATTTCTTCGTAAAATATCATTTATCTGCACAGTTCGGTCCTTCTGCAAGTATACATGGGTGTATGCAAATATATACACGTTGTTAAATAAAAAACGTACCTTGCTGAATTAGCAGAATTGTCATTCCGGTCAGGATAACCCAGCACAGAGGACTGTTCATGGCGATTCAATGCGCTGTCAAGAGTGCGCGTTTTTACGATTCACAAAATGGAAATGAAAATCCACCAAATGTACGGAAATTAAAAAAGAGACAATACGGTCCCTGCTGACAATTCCCGCTATCTCTCTGACTGAGATGCAGTCAACAACGCCGGCGAAGAGAAGTCCCTCCTTCACTCGGGCGTAATTTGGAGAGGCGGACTGGATAGGCGGCTTTTAGCGCTTTACAAAGGCGATGCTTTCCAAGAACCTGCTGCGTCTTCATAATTGCTGCATCAGATGGTTAGAGACAAGTCTAACATACAAACAGCGGGTCATCTTCCGTAATCAAATGTGATTAAGGTGTTAGATCCAATTATGGCATCCCGTTTATCGCACCGACGATTAACTTATTAACGATTATTTGTGGGACTTTTAGTTGCACCTAAAGGTAAAATAAATTACCTTTCGAACATGCTACTGTGCAGTCACGTTTGGGAATAGTGTGTGATGTATTATTCTGAAATCGTCTGGTTGCCTTTGATGAGCAGTAGCCAGTTAAGATACCGGGAGGGAAACAGCTTGTTGTCTGGAGAAAAGTGTTTTTTTTTTTTTTTATATTAAAGTTTTAAGATCACAATTACAGTATGCATTTGTAAGTGACGAGGGGTTTCTACCACTGGGCTCTGTTATCTTTCGCACCAAAGATAGCTCGGAATCAAAACTATTCAAATCACATTTAAATAACATTACGGCGTAATTTTAGGAGTCGTCCAAGTTAAAAAAATAAATAAAATCAACAGCTATTTCTGAGTTTTCAAAAGCTTCAAAACAAACTTTTGCACACAACCCACGCATGCCTACGTTATCCTGCAAGACTGAAGAAGACTGACCGTATTTTTTGCGGTTGTTTTCCCACATGCAACGGTGTAGGAGTTTTATATGGGTGGCTTTACAATTTAAAATAGGGGGGAAGATGAATGAATCCAAATGAAGTATTTGTATTTCTGTCATTTACCTCTTCTCTCAATATGTATTTAAGGTCCAGTTATATCTAAACTATTGGTCCCACCCATGTCCCCGCACCTAACATTTCATTGGATATTCAATAAGAATTAATAGAAACACCTCAAGCAGCATCCATGTAATAATAAAACCAGGAAAGCATTTCATCTTTGCATTACAAAAGAACTGAGTGTTGTACAGCCTAATCCAGAACCCTATTGCAGAAATAGGTGCTCCTCTGAACATCTGATCATTGGTTAGTAAGCAAGCTGTACCATGTATTCTGATTAAGCCTCATCCAGTCCCTGAATCTAGAGAAGAGTGGACAGGATAAAGCAGCATTAGGCCTGGCATCACTGGCACTCCATGAAGCGCAGAAACGTCATTTGACATATTGAATTGTAAAAGAAGAACCATAGAAAAATAAATTTTAATTTCAATGCAACTAAGTTGCAACTCTGGATACTGGATAAGTAGTTAGGAATATGGAAGAACAGATGATAGATGGATGGATGGATGGATGGCTAAATGTTCTTTTTATTATGCTATACTTTAAGTTTGCAGTGTCAGGAAGATCTCAACTATTTGTTGAGTTGTTGTTTCATCTGCAAGATCTAAAGGCTGAATGATGAAACATATAGTTATTTTCGGTCTTCTAGTGTCATGTACGGAGAATGAGCACAGCTATCAGTTATCTTAGTTACTAGAGAGAGAATTTTCTCTCATCGGGAAACTGAAATGAACTGTATTGTACAACACGTAGTTTAAACAGAAGGTGGATGGAACCGACATGAAAATCATACCCTAAATCTTTCTCAAAGCTTTTTTTGAGAAGAAAAACAGATCTGTTAATAAGAGTCCTCCCCTCTGTGTCTGAAATGATGCATTTGGATCTGGAGTCACCCATTTGAAACTACCAGGATGTTGACTTTGCTAACCTTCATGTTACATTCTGTCACTGTCATAAGAGGCCAGTTTACATAAATACATAGAGTTAAAAGCATCCACTAAATTTCACCTTCAGTTTAAGAGCGAGTTGAAGCATATAAGTAGAATTTAGGTTTCTAAGCTTGACAGAAAAATCCATTTTCCTGGCAGACACAGAGTGTTCTAAAATTGCATTTTTACTTGTTGATGTCAACAAAAGGGGTGACTCATGATTTGTTTTAACATTCATTTGAAGAAATCATTAGCTCAACAATGTGCAGCCAAGTCAATAAACTTGTGAACGAATTGGAGAAAGGATACGATAATCTGAGCCTAATGAGACAATGTTTTATTTCCAAAAAAATAAAAGTGTGCAAATTGAATATGTGACAGTCACGCTTTGCTGTATGTCAGGTCAGGCTATAATGGTTGTTATACTTCTTAATGTTTGCAAAACCCTCAACACGCTGCCCCTGCTGTCAGTGGCAAGGATTTACAGGTTCCTCATTCGTAGAAGGATCCTCTATGAATCAAATTAACAGCCAGAAGGCCAATTCATTTCAGAAACAATACAGACCAAAATGTGATTGATAACTGGTGCCCATTACATTGTAATTTGCATTTTACTACAACCAATACTCTGCTTGTCCTGCATTATTAATATACTCCAAATGTATTTTCAAAATTTTCTATACTTTTTAGAATATTACTTGAAATGAAAATGACATGATTTGCATTTTTTACAAGTACAGTTCCATAGTGATTCTTTAGTTTTTGCATATCCTGTCTTGGTCTCCTCTGGGACGCACCCACATATACAGGCCAGAGCAAAGCCTGGGATCAGACTGCATGATCAGCCATTTTTCTGTTACTTTGTAATAGACAATGTTTTCTTGAACCTTCTCTTGAATTATTCTTGAATCTTATCTGGCAACCCTTGGAGCATTTTAGGGGCTTAAGGTTCTTGCTCAAGTGACCAGTGGTGCTACAACCATTCTGCCAAGCATGGGATTGGAACTGGTGACCTTCTGATCATAGACACTAATATAAAAAAAAACAATAATCAAGTGTATTTAGTCCGATTTAAATAGAATCACATGTGTGCCTATTCTGAGATGGACTGGTATCCCATCCAAGATGGAGGGATGATCTAAGTGGCGACTCTCAACAAAATGGGCTTATAACAAGCATAACACAAATGCAGAACCAGGAAGTAATGGGACCACGAGAGGTCAAAACAAAACAGGTACAGCAGGAACTAACAAAAACTATTAGCTAGGAAAAGTAATGCTAAAAGTAGGACAATGTGGGAACCGAGGAAGGACACGAGGAATGACACGGAGTAACAACTACAAGATGACAACTGAACACTGCAACACAGGACAAACAGTCACAATGACCAACTAAGGAAGAGAACCAGGGAAGGCAATTTAATACACAGACGTAACAAGGACTAAGAAGGGGTAGGAGTGGACTGTTATACACTAGGGCCAACGAAGAGCAGGTAAGGTGAATTAACAGATGGAGGATCAACACAAAGGAAAACTAAAAACAAGGGTCAATAAACATTAATTTAAAAGGGAAAAACAAGGAATCATAATACAAATATCAAGAATATAAAAAAACAAACTGTCTAAAATACAAACATATTTGAGCGTCGAACCCACAACAAAAGGGATGAGGGCAGCAAAGCCCCCTGCTTAGTCCATTAATCCACACAGCCAACAGAGAGACACAGCAAACACTAAGAGCAACTTCAGAAACAACCTCAGAAACAACCTGAGAAATGACAGGCGAAGGGCTAACCAGTGACACCCGCTGGACAATCAGGGAAATGACACAGAGGACCGAGTCAGGTGGGCACCCATCTAGACAAAGTGTTCCACAGTTTTGTATCCTGTGTTTTTTGAGGTGGGCTCCAGCTTCACCACAAGTTTACTAGAGTAGTGGTGCAGGAAGCGTTACAAAGTCCCATAGGATGTGTGATACCATATGTTTAATATAAAATAGAACATATACAGCATATCAAATATAGAAATTTTACTGTTTCATGACAAATATATGCTCAATGTGAATTTGATGCCAGCAACACATTTTTTTTAAAAATGGGGATGGTGACAACAAAAGACAAAAGTTTTAAAATGCTAAAACAAAACATCCGGTTAAATATCTCACAATTTATTAGATTAATTGGCAACAGGTCAGTAAAATTATTGGGTTTAAAAGGAGTCTCTGTGCAGTGAAATGACACAAGGTTCAGCAGAAAACTGCGTGGGCAAACAGTGCAACAATTTAAGAATAACATTCCTCAACATAATATTGCAAAGAATTTGGGAATTTCATCATCTATGAAACATAATATCACTAAAAGATTCAAAGAATTCAGAGGGATCTCTATACACATGGGATGACCAACACTGGATAGCTGTGATCTTCAGGTCCTCAGGCAGCACTGCATTAAAAACAGAGACGATTCTATAGTGGAAATCACTGCATGGGCTCAGGAACGCTATTGAAAACCAGTGTCTGTGAACACAGTTCGTTGCTGCATCTATAACTGCAGGATGAAACCCTACCATGCAAAGAAGAAACCAGATCTAAACATGATCCAGAATCTCCACCAACTTTTCTGAGCCTAGGCTCATTTAAGATGGACTAAGGCACAATGGAATACTGTCCTGGTCAATGACTTGGGTAGTTTGCACATCTGGGAAGGCGCCATTAATGCTGAACAATATATACAGGTTTGGAGCAACATATGCTGCCATCCAGCCACAGGACGTCTCCTTCAGAGAAGGCCTTGTATATTTCAGCAAGACAATGCCAAACCACATTCTGTGTGCACTGCAACAGCATGGCTCCATATAGAAGAGTCCGGGGTCTACATGGGCCCGCCTGCGGTCCAGACCTGTCACCCATTGAGAATATTTGCCGCAACATGAAACAACAAATGCAACTGTTAGGTTACTGGCCACATAGGACTCCGTGACCCTGGACATCTTTGGGCCAGCATTGCAGCTCAAACTGGGGGAAACCATCAGCTCGGCTCCGATGAGGCTGGGTCATCAGCGACCCCACCTCAACTCGCTCTGAGTCAGAAAGGGCCCACGTGCTGAACAAAAGGGGCCTTAATGCCACCACCATTAACATCTTCAAAGAAAACCTAGTGCTTGGTTTGGTATCTAAGGCAGGATCCACGTTCTGTAGCCAGAACCCCCACATGGTAGGTGTGATTAGCATACTCACCATGTGTAGCCCTTACTAAGGAGATACTCTGGAATCAGAGCTATGTAACTGTTTGACTTTACAGTGTTTGCTACTTAATAGTATATAGTATAGGAGGTTGTGGCCACAAGTTAGATTTAACTTGGACATCTGTATGTCTTTTTGAATATATGTCTTTTCGTATTAATTCTGAACAAATGTTACTTTGATTACTTTGCGGTTCTCTGACTTTGTTAACTTCAGTATGTTCTCAGTAGATGGGGCACTCTCCCCTGGTCAGGGTTAAAACTAAGCTAAGGATAAGCACTGCTCTGAATCAAACTAGGTACTTGGCTTGCTGCTTGGCTTGGAGAAGTGGGAGATCAGGTTCACTACGTATAAAAGACTATCATGCAGCCTCTGAGGCGACCATTTTTCCCCGGGACCGTGAGCAACTACCCAAGCTGAGTTACGGTGAACGTCGGCTGACCCTCTGAGGCGCTCCCAAGGTGAGTTATGGTGAACGTCGGCCGAGCAGTGGGGAACATGCCCCTGTCCCATGCCCCTTCGTATGGCATCAATTCCAAATTGAGAATATATTTGTCATAAAACAATTAAATGAAATTAAATCTGATATGTTGTTTTTGTTTTTTTAGTTAAATATGGGTTTATATGATTTGCAAATCATTGCATTCTGTTTTTATTTACTAGCATTCCAACTTTTTGGGAAACAGGGTTCATACATAGTGCAGTAAGGTCTTTGTGTGTAACTCATACTAAGAACCACAATGCTTAGAGAAGCAGCCTATGCAGTGAACAAATTTGAATTAGACTATAAAACATATGTACATGGCACATCAAATTACTGTATTAATTATTGTACTTACTGCTGTAAAATGTAACTACTTTGTCATGTGAGACATGGATGTAGTTAGGCTCATACATCAGTAGTCTGAAAAAAGGGCTTTTGCGATTAATAAATGTATCCAGAGTTTTGAAGCGTGTACCAGTTTTGAGAGAGAGCAGGTGAGACGCAGGAGGCTCGGTTAAGTGAGAAACAGCCCTGGAAGTGAAGCCAGGAAGATTCTGGAAGGCCCCTGTCCTGGGAGACCTGTAGCATTTCCCCAAGGTGAGTTTATTGAGCAGATGGCGGCCTGGATGGGAGGGATCAGTGACAGTCTCTCCTGCTCGCTTCAGTGCCCCGAGGTTGTCCGGTGCCCAACGTAGGACATACCGGCCAGCCACCGATGACTTACCCGACTGACCACACTGCGCATTGCAGTTAGCGATAGCAGTGTCGGGACAGCCCGGGATGGAGGCTGTGAGCTCCCTCTTCCTGGATGATGGGTTTGTTTAACTGTGCTGGGATGGTTGGGGTAGATGGGGTTTTTTTCCTTAATTTGCAACAGTAAGTTCCTTCCATGCAGCATTTTCTTTGTGACACTGCTGATGCCGTGCTCCTATTTTAGGGAGCGGTAGAGACGCTCGTCCCCGGGGATTTTAATGGCTATGGAGAAAAAACACGATCGGAGCAAAATAAACGCGGGCAACTACAAAAATACACTGATAGCTTGCGTCACATCATAACAGGCGCCGCCATCGTCTGCACTGATATTGCAGTAATGGTGGTAGCAGGACACAAACAGGCAGAGCGAAGCCATAGACCCAAAAAGAAGCCCCGTGCTCCACATATCGCTTGTTAAAAAAAAAGTCCATCTGTCCAAGGACTGTAAAATGTACAATTTTAACTTTCGTTGTCACTTTTTCTCAGCCAACCCTGTAGAGGAATTAAAAAGTCCCAAGGGAAGGAAAGGAGGGGAAGAGTAGGGCGGTCCGTGGTGAACACTGTGTGCAATGTCATTTCTCCCAATTTCCGATCCTGATCAGTTGTAGGAAATAGGAGCAAGACACAACAGCTCATTCTAACCACCCCATGCAACAGCTAGGGACACTTATGTAATGGTAGGCAGGATTCAGATTTTAGATTGATGTTTAATTCATATTTCAGCAAATGAAAGGCATTGGTGCTATATGATCTCCAGGGTCCTAGTCAGTATTAATATTTCTCTTAGTAAGTGATATAGCTATTTTGGCTCCGGAAAAGGGATGGCCAGTCTTACACCTCTGACATCCATTAGTACTGGATATTCAGCATTATAATCTAGAGCCACCATGCAATCAACACTACATATAAAGGGTTATTTAAAGGTGTGTGTGTGTGTGTGTGTGTGTGTGTGGGTGTGTGTGTGTGTGTGTGTTGGAAGGGGGGTAATCTTGCAGCCAAGCCTTCAATGCATTTTCAGAGGCAGGGTGACAGGTGCGCACTCCCATGGTCTGAGGTTTTCGTTTCTCAAGAGGTGATATTCTGTGCCAGTCTGTCAGAATCAGAGGCCATATGTCTTGCTTCTGAATCGTTAGCAAGACAAATGGTTTCAATACACAATGTTCCGTCGCCACCATCTGAAATGTCAGCATTCAGACACCTGAAATGAACGGTGCAGGCTTCAGTCAGCTCCACGCAGCAGCTGCGCATGTCCGCAGCAGGTTTTTTTATGGCTAACCTGTTCAGAATGCATTAGAGAAGGCTACTGGAAAATGATAATTTGGGAAATACAAACGCAGTCCGTTTCAATGCAGCGAACCAGTATGTAATTACTCTACTTTACAAAGGCACTGTGGCACTTTAAAATATATTCAGGAGATCTTGCGCGATAGCAAGCTCCTGAAAAGCCCTGTGTGCAATGTCACAAAGCTTTTGTCACCACTCGCAAACAGAAAGTACTTTGTGAAAGGAAACATTCCTTACCAGTCTCCGCTAAACTGTTGTGCGGATTTTCTTATCTCACTTTCTTTTTTCATTATCGTTATAACCGCCCCTTTGTTTTTCTGACAGTAGCGGCTTGTAAGCATGACATTATCTTTCATTACCTATTGTGTCTGCTTTGACACGTATTCTAGGTGATAAGTTGGGCGCTGTTTATGACCCCAATATCGGTTACCACATGAAATATATCCAATTTGTGCTAATATCCTACCGATATTTGGGGCACCTTTGCCTGTCGGATTTCTTGGCTTAGATACTGAGGCCTTCGTATTTTGATTTTTGACAGCCCATTAAGTTGAAATACTGCGCAGATTACATAATGATAATAGCTGCGCAGAGACGCGCAAACGTACAAATAATACTATGACGTCAGTCCATCGCAGGAGCACCAACAGATATATAAGATTAAATTATTACATTGTCTAATATATAATACAGTGCACATCAAAATTAAGAAAAGGTGTAATGAATAGAATATAATGAATTATTAATGAATAACAAAATAAGCATCGATTCACGACTATTTACTGTCCAACTATTCGCTAAACAGTATTAAATGTTACTAAAACCATATAACTGAAATAGGCCGAAAATATAGCCTGTTTCTTGAATATGCTTGAATATGTAAAGATTAGTGAGAAAAAAAAGTGTTAGTCAACAGAAGTACTTTTAATTCGTGGGGTTTTTTTAGCTAACGAGTGCCCTCTTCTGGACATCTGAAGTTTTTACAAAAATAAAAAGTGGACCAGACGACCATTAAAATAATAAAAATCACAAAGACACGGAAGGAATTCCTACTTTGTAATGTCACACAGTGGCTTCTTTCAAACTGAAGTACCAGGTCCAAGCAGTTTGTGGTTTAGTATAAACAACACAAAGACCCAAAAATGAGTGAAACAGGTGTAGGGCTTCAGGGCCCTCATAAACCGCAGAGGAGGAGTCTTCACTACAGCTTCCGAACACAGACGATTTTAATTATTATCGATTCATAACAAGACAGGAAGTCAATAAAAGTGACGGACAGCGTTTTGTCTGTACAAATCGCAGGCATTTTATGTACTTGAATAGTCCAGAGTAATTGGAAGTATTCTTTTCCTTATGTGTTTGCCAAAAATAATTTTATTATTATATACTTTTTTGTGATATCGGCAGGAAGTATGAATAGATTAAAGTAGATTATAGCTGTCTAGTGTCACTGAAGCTATGTCATCTGAAAGCCTGACAAAAACGTATATATATATATACACACACACACACACACACATATATATACATACGTGTGTGTATATGTAGGCCTATATATGGCTGAAATTATACAATGTTAGCTATTACAAGCCACAATGTTCTTGCTATTTTTCAACGGCTGACTCAAACTCCACTGATTGTGACGATCAATGAATCTGATGAGACAAACATCTCTTGGAGAAGATAAATGATGACATGATCTTCTGAGATCGATGACAAGAGTGGGGCAAACACAAGCAGGCAGAGTCTGTTTCAGCATGCAGTATACATTCACTTTGAGGAAGTTCATCAGTCGCCATTGTCAACAATGTAGGAGTCCTTGTCCTTTGTTAGTGTGACAGACAGGATCATGTCTTGCATTGGCATGTTTCCAGAATGTGCTGCTGTACAGTATTTAACACCACACATATGGGCGGGGGTAACGGCAAGGTCGTGGGTTTGCTTTTGACATTGGTAGGGACCAATTCATGCCAAAAGCCCCTCCCACCTAAGCACACACAATATTTCCACAATATTGGTAGGGACATGTCTCTACTGTCCAAACTTAATCTACACCCTTAGTTAACGGTTAACTGAAACCCAAAACACTGAGAGAATTTCATTATTCTACCTTAATGCCAGTATTCCTGACGTCAGGTCTGCCCTCAACTACCATCTGGTAGCATTTATATTTAATCTTCTGATGCTAGTTCTTTGCATTCGGACAGCTTGAACACCTGCCATATTCTTCTGCCGTCATGCCATTTTCATGGTCAAAGAAAAAAGAACGAGCCTCTTTTTCTATAGTTTCGGTCTGCAGACTGGCATGAAAAGCGGAGCCAGTGGAGCCGCGGGCAGCCGCATTCCTGTCACGCCATTTCTGAGCTTTCTATCAAAAGGCGCCTTTAAAGCACATATTTTCACAGTGCCCCACTGGGTCTATCTGGCACTGCCAGCGGGAAATCCCACTTGGTGCTGGCAGAGAGGCATGGCGGCGAGCAGGCCCCTGTCCCCCCCGGCAGCCACCGGGCAAGAAGGAAACTCCCGGCCATGTGACAGCAGCAGGTCACCAGTGTCTGGGCCTGGTCAAAGGAGAAGATCTCTTTTGGATAAGCACAAATGCAGCATTACAGCTCACATCCTTCTCTTCAGACAAATTCAATTGCTTATAATAATAATTATATGTAATCATTTATTGGAATTTGCACAAGTACAAGTACAAGTACAAGTACAGGTACACAGGGATTCATCTCTTCGCCTCCCCCATCTTACTCTTCATAGCTTTGGGGTCAAAGCACAGGGGTTAGCCATTGTGCTCAAGGCCCACGGCTGAGGCTGGGGCTCAAACTGACGACCTTTTGATGGCACAGGGATAACATTAATAATAATTAGCATTATTTGTATTCTTATTAAGCTGTGTCAGACCATGCATTTCCCTACAGAAGTGGAAGATTATTTTCTGCTCAGGCTGTACTGTTTTGTAAAATGCCCTCTAGAGGGCAGCAGGGAGCACAATGCTTACGGAGTCACTGGCCCTTATACAGTTCGACAAGGTGCTCAACCTGAATTGCCCCATGAAAACAGGCTACCATTGCTTTCGATAAAAGCTGCAGCAATGGAGCAGCTAATGACGTATCTTATTGCTGTTGTCATTCAGGTTTATAACAGGCCATAATGGACCGTATCTGGCTTACGGTTTTTACAGTACCCATACATAAAGACCCTGTGATTTTGTCAGGTGAAATTGGTCAGAGGTGGCTAAAGCTTATAGCCGTTGATAACGTGCTTCAGTTTGCAGCCGTCATCAATAATTGTGTGACAGCTTGCTATTAAAATGTCCTGTACTGAATTGAATTTGATTGCCTATACTAAAACGCATAAAACACTCAAGCTTCTGTGATTAGCAACCTGTCGAGGATGTAGAGTTTGCATTTATTTAGGAGATGCTTTTATCCAAAGTGACTCAGTTCAGAAAGCTGGCACAGCCAGGACCTGGGCCGGTTGAGGGTAGGCGCCTTGTTAATGGGCATATCTTTAAAACCACTTTGCCAGCCCGGGATTTGAACCAGCGACCTTCAGATCAGAGAGTCAGCATGCCGAATGAACTGAATCACACACTCCTGTCAGCTGGCAGCTAGGACCAGCATTACACCTCAGCTGATGGCCGGCTGGGCCCACCGCCAGGCGAGTTAACATACCCCAGAAGTTCCGTTTAGGCAGCGAGCTCCATGTCAACAGTCCCTCATAGCACACCTGCTGCTTTTGATAAAACAAATCCACCTTTGGGACCAGCAGGAATGAACCAGGGAAGCAGCTGGCGCCCCGAGGCTATGGCTCCACAGCCCAGCTGGCCTCGAGCTGCCTCTCTCCAAAACTCCAGTGACGAGTGTCTTTCCTCTCTCGTCCTGCATTATTAAGCACCTAAACACCATTGCTAATTGTGCACCATTTACAAATGGACCCCACCCTCCAAAAACAACTTCACACCTGCTTTTGATCTAAACTGGCACACTCTTTAAAACAGCTACAATTAACCACTAAGTACTGTAAGTGCCACTAGGTCTGCCAGCTCAAGCATGAGATTATAATGAGAGTTTAACTCACCTGTCAGACGTCACCCAATCTTTCCATGATTCCTTTCGAGAAGAATTTAGAGTTCAAGGTGAGGTTCAATTTTCAACATAGGCCAGTTAACATCATCTGAGGTTATGCAATTAAAATGGATTTAGAATTCCATTAATAGGCTCCATAGTTACTCTTCAGTCTACATTTGTACTCTGTTATGAAGAACTGTTCGGCAGGAGAGATATTGCACTTCATTAAATTAAATATATAAATTGGAGAATGGATGGAGAAAGCATGTCCTTTCAAGCCTGTAGATTTTCACATTCATCAGGCTTTACATGGAAAATATAAGCTTTCCCTCCCCCTCTTTTGTTTTCCTTATTAGTTCAATTGCCAATATTTTCTGCGCCTGTACATGTGCTGCCAGAAGAAGCCATTAGACCATGTATTGCTAATCCTCACAGGGGATAAAATACGGAGGAACAAATCTGGGGTGATTACTCTATAGTTCCCGGCGTACATCTCAAAGGAGCCATCAGCAGCTCCCACAATGGAATCATCTGTTACCCCAAAATTTTCTCCATTAATTCCAGATTAGCTAATCGGCCAGGAAACCCACCCCAAACTCATCCCTAAAAGCTTTCGGAAAAATTGGACCCAAAAAAACTAAATGCAATTAAAATAGACCTGGATTAGGGGACAGTGGAATTCTAGTGAAAGTTAACAATTTCTGGCTTATTGGATTCAGATAATAGGGCGTCAGTTTAGGTTTCTAAATGGATTAAAGAGAAGCATCAGAAAATCTATAACAATAGCTTGTTATAAAATTACTTGGTTTCGATTGAGTTTTCAGTTACAGTATTGACTTTCTTGTAAACTACTTTGCTTTGTAGAACAAATTGCTTGCTGCTTATTGCAATGTTTTTGGAACATTATAAAGTGTCATGGGACAGTATTTTTGAATTAACCATGTGCTCCTATTCCCTCCAATTGTGCTGCATCTCTTTTGGCATCAATGACCATTTTAATGTGCCACAGAATGATTCCTTCTAATATCGGACGTAATGACTGTGCTACCGTGTTTCAGTCCATTTCTTATATGGGAAAAAGTCCCCTGAACCTGCAATGAAAGGTTACCATGTTTATGCACCATACCTCTAATGTAATATGACGCTTTTATGTAGAAAAGACATTATCAATAACTCTTTATGCATATCGTGTGTCACACAAATTACAGCAAAATCTGAATACATACACATCAATTAATATGTGTGACATCACAAAGCTGAACCAGGATATGGTGTTGCTATACTGATGCGTTGATTCGGGGTGAAATTAAAAGGTAGTTTGATTAATTACCAAACAGTTGTGTGATAAACTGCCATGAACCCGAGAAGGCATGGGGGCGTGCTGTGGTGCAGGCTGGGAAAAAGGCGGATGAACCACTGGCAGGTCAGGGAACACAAGGTGTTATCCACAAACCGAAAACACATGGAATACTACAAAACAAAACAGACCACGAGGGGTCAAAACTAAAAAAAACAGATAACAATGACTAACTGCAAATGGATTAGGGCAACAAGTGGCAGGTAGGCTACAAATAATAGAGATGACAATTTCGGTACCCTTCTGTGGCCTGTACTACGAAGCAGGGTTACTGGCTTATTGGGGTAACTTGTCAGATTTAAGGTACCACAGTTTAAATGGA
>JABFEA020000110.1:18618676-18653767 GCA_019775915.2 Cyphomyrus plagiostoma | reverse complement strand
AAAGTACATAACAGAGACCCCCTTAGCTGCTCCGAGAAAAACATCTTTGCTTATCAGTGTCATGTGAAATACCCGTGTTGGAAACATTTTACAATAGTTATCACAAAACTGGCCATTTCTCATGTGAAAATTAATTTAAAAAATTATTACTGTAATTATAGCGTCGCAAAATTTGCATGAAATAACCAAAAATTACGAAGGAAACAAAAATGTTGCGAACCAGTGTAGCCGATCATATAAATTAAACTGACAAAAAATGATTTCCGCAGAAATATTTGGAAAGGATTCAAGATGCTGTAAATGTATAAATGATTACTTGAAGCAGTGAAATGATCCCCCCCCCCCCCACACACACACACACACACACTTTATGAAGTGTGAAGAAAAAAACAGAATTGCGTTAGTGATGACTGGTGCTTAAACCAGATGCCCTGCTGCGCTGACACGCTCGTCACCCCTTCTCTGTTAATACCCCCATTGTTGACATGCTGACCTCATGGGGAGTAGCTGAAAGACTCAGTATATCCACTGCTTAACCAGTGTTCACCACTGTTTCATTCTGGACCAGCTTACAGCGTATGGGGCTCCTCTGGCACTGCACCTTTTGTCCAACCTGTGATCAAAAGGCACGGCAGCCCAGTCAAACTCAATCAGGCTAATCTGCATGGAGCAGATGCCGCTCACCGCTGCGGAGGCGAGTTAAACTTCCGCAATCGACCGTCGCAGGCATGTAACTAATTGAGTTCTCCGTGGTCAATTCGTACCCCTAAGTGAGCAAGACATATAAGGGGCCCGCAGCCTCATCTGCCTCTGGGGCCGAACGGGGCGCCCAGGGTGATCCCAGCATGATCCATGGGGGGGTTGCAAAGAAAAAGGGTTTAGCACCACAAAGTTTGCCATACCGTGACCCCCCTCACTGTGCCCAGTAAGAACACATGACCTTTTATTCAGGACATACTGGGTTTTTCGCCTCTAAAATAAACCTTGTTTCTAAAACAGTTAGAAGAGCAACCAGTTACAACCTAAATAGCAATAATAATAATTTTAATAGCAAAAACAACTCACAGGTCAGTATATTCAACATTCTAATGTACTCCCTTGTGCTATTATTTAAAATATTTACATTATGTTTTATTACCTAGCCAGCTAATACAAGTAAGCCACCAGAAGATAGAACAACATTGTTGTATTAAACCCAAAAATATGAATGTAATGTATGGAATGTAATCAAAGGACTTGAGTGAAACCGCAGATGACAGGAGGACCGAGGTCTACGAATAAGGCCATATTGCAATAAAACCTTCAACACACCATTCACTATGAACTAATGCAAAAATATTAGGATTTATTCTTCTGTGAGGCAATTCCAGGTGACACATACACAAAGTAAAACAATATATATTACAGTTTATTCAGGAAACAATATATCTCAAGGGTCTGCATTGCAATTTTCGGTCTCATACCACTAAATGAAAATATATATGATATGAAATACAGTGATGCTATTCGAATAGGCAATAGGCTGATCATAGATAGGCATATACCAATGAATAAGCAGGTAGCTGAAAATGTTACCAATACAAAAGGAAATAACATCTTAGTGCATAACGTAAAACAGACATCTCTCCAAACCATTGGATACAGATATTGGGTATTGCTCCCCTCCCTATTATGCAATAGCTGTTACTTAATTACTTAATAATTTCCTATAAATACTATCTAAGAAAATATATACATTCATATAAATCACCTTTCTGTGATATTCACATAGGCCTATGTTCATCCACACCAACACTGAATACTCTGATTAGAGTTTCGAATACAACTGCAATGTAAAGTAGTAGAGTACAGTAACTATCCTTATTTTTGTAGACTGATTTGGTTGTTTTACAATTATCACGTATTCACTGTTTTAGTTTGCCTTTTGGCCAGCAACGTTGCTGTTTTGCCTGGGGCCATTTTTATTTATGTGACCCACTACAGTCATCGGCACAATGATCCTTTATTGAGTCCGAAACCGACTAGCCCATTTTCAATGGTCAAACTTGGAGCAGCACTGGCCTCCAGAGCGGAGGCTACTGCATTTGCACAGAAAGTGAGCGGTTTTCTGCGTGACTCCGCTGTCCCTGTTTATTTCATTTAAAGCATGGAAGTAGCCTTATTACTCAATAATATATTCCTTTTGGTTTTTCAGAGATCGGTGTCATCATTACACTTCCAACACTTATAATTGACACGAGTCTTTTAAAAAATCATTTCCAATTATCATAAACAATTAAGCGTTTAAATATTTTAATTTTGATCAAATAACAGTTAGATTAATACTTGTGGATAGGAAACATATTTAAAATTCAAATAACGATTAGATTGGATAGCGACTAGAAAAAAAGGGATTAAAAAATAAAAATTCAGATTCTTAAATAATAATAAGTAAAAACAACCCCAGTTCGTTTCTGTTCAACCAAAATATAAAAGCTTTTGCAGTTAGCAGAAGTATAGCAATTAGATCCAGTCGTTACAGGATTTTAGTAAATCTTCAATAAGCATACAGTGAAAGGATGTTATGACACTGCTTCAAAAAAAAAAAACATTTTAAATGGAAATCCCATCAATATTTCATTCGTTATTAAGAGCATGTTACTTACTATAGCAGTTTTCGGCGACAATTGTTTAAGAATTAATAATACATTAATAAACGAAGATTGTTCTGTTTTTCTTCCAAGTAAATAACAGCTTTCATACAATTCCCAGAGAGCCGTTTGCTGTAATCTATACTGGTCTTTATGCTTCCATGACACCAAAGATTCATGGGAGTGATGTTGATGATTTGAAACCACAGATGTTGGGGGGGTTATAAATTTTAAACAAAATATTCTAATATAGCTGCATTGTCTTGCTATATTAAAATATAGACCAAATGCAATAAAAATAAACGTAACGGACGCTTTGGAATTTGGACCCAGAGCTTGGCGCGTGTTCGTTTTTTTCCGAACACGTGTAGTACATCTGACAAGAAAAATGTCATGAAAAGGATTACTTGGGGGAAACAATTGCCAGATGTTCGCTTGCTGATGCATGTGTTCCCCGAGTGATAAATTCACACGTGACATAATGGTTGTGACAAGGAGTGTGACAGACACACACGCTGCTGGAACCTAAAGCTGAACACAGACTCTTTACCCGGCAATAAAACAAACATACTGTTTGTTGGCGGACTTTCCAGCTGTGCCGAGAAGCTAAAAGAAATTTATTACATCTACCTACAAACCATGCCACCTAATAATGCACCCAGTCGGAATCAGACTAAGCAAATAGCTCCGGCGGGTTGCAACACAAAAAGACAGATAGCTTTCCATTGATATAATTTGTACCCGCAAATTACGAAACAGAGAAGGGAATAGTCAACTTCAGCGAAAGAGAAAATGGAAAAAAAATTTAGAGCTGTGACAACCTTAATGGATATCCCTGCAGCTGGGAGAAAATGGGCCCAGTAATGTGTCCCTAATGTGTGCTTGCAGTGTTTCAAAGAAAGCATTGAGGGAAATGCCCCGTCATTTCTACACGCAATCACTTAATGGGAGTAGTAAATCCCAACAAAATGGACATGTACTGATCTATTTCTGGGTTTGACAGAAGGAGTGAATCTTTGCTCTCACGGAGGAAACGATGAGGAGGAGAAGAAGAAGAAAAAAAAGACAAGCAAAAAACAATCTGTTTCTGCACGGCGCACGACATGCTGGGGCGCCACTTCAGCGCAGACACTGACAGGAATTTCAATTATTCAATTAAGGGGGAAATGAAAAGACTTAAGTGTTGTGAATTCGGCGGTCTTTCATAGATCAATCTAATGTATGCTCACATTGGAACTCGAGCAAAATGGAAGGGAGAAAGTAAGGTAGCGTCTCCTTAAATCATGCAATTAAAATGGCAAATTAGTTTCTTGATATATTCATTTAAGTGGTTAAGTGGAAGTTTTTTTTCCCTCGCAAACATAGTGCAGCCCGGCGTAGACGGAAGAAACGTCATCTGCACGCTCTTTTGATTAAGGCCGCTGGTTAAACGCTAAGAAAATGTTGAAAGTGCTTGCCACATAAATTAGACATGCGAAGCCCCTTAAATGAAATTCTATAGAGTTAATTTAAGCATTTAGAGAGAATGCGGCTGGTGACTTAAAGGATTCAGAAACACTCTCCTGGAAGCATTCATTAGTTTTGCTAAGTCCCCGTCGCAACTGCCTTGTATTCGGGGGTTGGGTGTCATTCAAGGAGAGCAGCAAGCAGGAAAGAGGGAGACTGACGTTAGAACGCGTCCATTTTGACCTCTAAATAATGGAATAAATAGATTATTATGGCAAATTGAAAATCATATAATCAGATACATTTGAAGTTTAATGCACAATGCAAACATATGTAAGTTTACTAAACAAAAAGTTAATATAATAACAACAATAATCATCATTGCTTTTTAATTTTTAATTCAGTGTATTGCCACATGACATGGCAAATTTATTTACATTTATACATAATCTTGTTATAAAAGATGTATTTTACATGGCACCCAGCAATATACACTAGAAACCAGTTCTGAACTGACACCAGTGTTTTAATGGGCATATAAATAAAAACATAAATAAATATATCAATGAATATATCAGTTAAAAGAAAATGATTATTAAAGAAATTATTGTAGGAATGACCCTGAAAAAGTCTCTGTGATGAATGGCTTCTATGAAGACAAAAACATCGACTATGGAAAACGCAAAGAAATTAGATTATTTGTGGCTGTTAGGGTGAGTGGTCAGAAGATGATAAAGGGATTATTATTGTTAGTGTTACTATTTATTATTTTACAAATTGTTTTGGTACAAAAGAACAACAAAAGAAACCACAAAACAATACTGGCATGTAAGAAATAAAGCAGAATCCTGCTTTGGCAGGTGCTTGATAGCAGACATTAAAGGCTTTTTCTTCCATGTACACACTGCATAAAAGCACACATATCCTCCATACATATTTAATATACAGTTTCCTGCCACTTCTCCTTTAAGCAGATTCACCTGGGCACCATGTCAGTCTAAATGCTTTTATCACTTGTCCACTGTGTATCTTAACTCTTTCTCTTTGCGCACATATCAATGCTTTCTGTTCACAAACAGAATTAATCTTTGAGGAGCAGGACGCATTTGATGCAGAATTGCTTTTCCATCGCTGAGAGATGTTGCCCACTTTGAAAGTACAGGATAATACCAAATGCCCTCATAGAAGGGGGTGCAGGGGAAGAGAGGCCGCAGTCTATAAAAATGAAGTTAGGAGTAAGTGTGGCACTCACGTCTTTGAAAGATCCTGTCCTGCTGTATTTTGAAGTCGACAGTTGGTCTGAACAACTTGCTCTAATGCATGTAATGGACCTACTCGCCTCCTTTCATCTTCCACGGGCGAAGCTCTGGAATAAAGGCACATCTGGCAAGGCAGAGAACGTATAATTGGCATGAGGGAAAGAAATGGGCCTCTTTAATTTTCAATGGCACAATTTGGATCTGTGTCCGAACTTCGCTGTCTTCCTATCGATTTATTGAATTGATGGCATTTGAGCACATAGATAAATTTCCTTGTTTCCTTTTGCCCTCCACTGATGCTTTCATGTTGCATATAGCGTCCTGTGATGACAGGTTTAATTAATCGCTTAAGGAATGAAAATGGTTAAAGATGTACGGCAAGAGAGAGGGGTGTATTAGTGAGGAAGATGATGACATAGCCTGTCAACGGTGACACAGATCTATACAGGTGAAAAAGGGTCCCGTATCAGACACATTCAAAACAGGAAGGAAGTCATTGGTGCTTTTTTACAGTCTGGGCCTACCTGGTGAATTTAGTATTCTATGCTGAACAGTAATTGTACATCAGGCACGCAGCTTCTTCCTGTCATAAAAACATCATTTCAAACATTTGTCGACTTATTTCACTTTAACTCCTATGTGAGTGATTTCCGACAATAGTTATTGTGTTGCCAAATGCAAAAAGTACATTTTCCTCTGTTTGGCCTTCAGTGTGATTTCATCACATCATAAAGAACACCATCCTTAGCTCAATATCAACACCAAGTATATAGCAGAGCAATTATCTGCAGGAATCACCTGGAAGCTATTGACTGTCCAGTTCTATGGCAATGCACAAAACCCATTCACAGAATTTGAGGTGCTGCATTCCACACTGACTTTAAGCGCAAAAATAATTTCATTTAAAATGAACTATAGGCTACCCTTTAAAATTACTGGAGCAGAGCAAGATAACCCTTAATCTATAACAGAAAACTTTTGACAGAACATAACTTTGTTTTGCCTCTAAAAGAGGAAGAAAACGGCTTTATCTGGGTTCCAGTGGAGTGTCCAATTTAACGCATCACCTGACCTCCACTAAAGAGATTTCAGTTGCAATTGAAATCACCCAGTCATCAGTATTAATGAGCCCAGCAAGCTTAGAAACTTTTGTTTTTTCAGCAGATTCCTAAATTACAAAACGACTTCACCCTGATTGGCTGTCACGGTGTCATTCCCTTTTGTTTGCGCACTACGTTTGTTTTTTCGACGTTTGTTGTTCACTAACAGAACGTTAGTGCTAATAGTAGCTGAAAATCTTGGCATTATCAGTCTTATTATGTTTTTCACAGACAGTTTAACCTTAGTACGGAACTGCTTGGACTTCGTAAACAGGATTCATCAAGGTAGGGTCTTATACCTGTTATTACATCTTAGTCATCTAGTAATAAAACAAGATATTAAGCAGAATTATTTATTTCTGCAAAGGGCATAATATGGAGACTATGTTACTGAAGCACATTAGTATTAAAATTAACAGCCAAGCACACACCAATTTATGCTTATTGTATTTTCAGTCATGTTTCATGTCATTTTATTGTAAAATATAAATGCATTTACTATCCATCTGCCAATCTACCATCCATCTGTCTGTCTTCCAACCACTTATCCTGGATTGCAGAGTAATTGCATTTATATTTTGTTTTATTTATTTCAGATGATTTATTTGTTCCAATAAGAAACTTCTTAAGACATATTTAATTTTATAGTTATATTGTATGCCAATCATATGTACAGATGAAACCTGCTTTCCAAAAAAATATGATTTTTCATAATTTAATAATTATTATTTTATTGTGTAAATATCTGTACCAATGAAGCTTTCTATTTTTCCAGGTCTCTCAATTGTACAAAGATTATTATAACTTCGGAAAAACAGACCGGAATAGTCTCTTGGTACAAAAAGCACGAAATGTTGTAGCCTATTTAAATCAGGCAAAACGGGGTCGCCACCTACTGGTAGCTACAAAAAGAGCGGCGTTTCCTTGGAGATTAAATGATGTTAGAAACCTTTCTGTATTTGAATTTCAGTAAATGAAAAGGAATTGCAATTCAAAAAACTAACATTGATTTAAATATACAGTAAACAGCAGAAATTCTCATTCTAAAATAGTTTAAATTACAGCAGAAAGCAATGGTATTGAAAATGATGAAACCTTGTAAAGCAGTAGTGTGAAGTGGGTTAATGTTTGGACACCAGATACAGTCAAAACAAGTGTAAAAGATAAGGCTGAACTGTGGAGAGCAGCTCCTGAGCTCTTCCACCAGGAAGAAAATCAACAACATTACTAAAAAGATTTCACACTTTAACTAAAGCCTCTTTTTTGACTCAAATCTACTTCTCAAACCCATTTGTCAAATCTATACCAATACTATAAAAACTACAGCCCCACATGAGCATATTCAACCACCATGAGGCCATGTTTGTGACATGCAATGCATTATTAGGTAATGTGTGTTCATTATGATCCATTTAAAGACAGTAGAAGACACCCAGCTGGAACGTGACCTTTGATCCAAAGAAATATCTTCTCTGTCAATCCGTCTGTAGGTACAGGATGTACAGCTTGATGGGAGGAGGGCTGTTCTGTGCCGGCGTGGGGAATGTACTCCTGATTGTTTCCACAGCAACCGATTACTGGATGCAGTACCGCTACTCGAGCAACGACATGCATCAGGGCCTGTGGCGGTACTGCACACTGTCAAAATGCTTCACCCAATTGGACGGCATTGGTAAGGCGGTCAGCAGCGGGAGAAGCACAGCCTGAACATCACCACCAACAGCTAAATGTTACACTGCCAGGGAGTCTCATTCGTTGAAATGCCTAGCTGAATGCTATGGCTCAGACTATTGTGGCGTGTTCGGCTAAAAGGCACCCAAAGGAAACATTTTCGATCAGACATTAACCAGTGGCTATTTTATACTGCACCAGATACAGGCTAATTTTTAGGAATGAATATGAAATTGACTTTAGCATATAGACCGACAGATTTCCAAATGTTTTCTATTTATGAATAAATAATGAATATATTTGATCAGTGGTGATTCTAGGATTTATGCACATATGCACATATGTTCAATTATATATATATACTCTACATATATGGTATATAAACACATGCATACAAAATGGGAGGTTTTCAATGGGAGTTTAAAATGAGCACTGATGTTTCACCCCTGGGCTGGACAATGAGCAGCCTACAGTACATACAAAACAAGAAAAGCACAAAAACACACAAATCAAGTAACTGGACGACATAGAAACACAGAGTAATGGCTGCCCGTCTGTCTCTCCTGAGGGCAGTCTACTGGGACGCCACCAAAGCCTTCATGATCCTCTCCTTGCTGGCCTGCTTCATTGGCGTTGTCGTCGGCATCATAGCTTTCATCCACAGCTCCTACTTTGTCATGTTCGACAAAACCTTTACTGCGGGAACATTGTTCTTCATCTCGTGTAAGTGGCCCCGCCCTCTCTGACCACTACTTGCACACTCTCCCGCCCACTGGGCGGGTTCACTGGCCTATTCTTTACCCCAGGCCTCTTCAGCTCTACCAACACTCCTACCTCATACTGATATTTATTGTGAACACATCAGCTGAAATCTCTTGTGGATTTAGACCTGAGATGTGATATTAATTAGCGATATAGCCATCCACTGTTTATACCTAGTCATCCAGGCTTGGGTTACCTTAATCAAGAAGCCAATCCCAGGAAGCACAGGACACAAGGAACAGGAGATCCTGGATGGGGTGCCAGGCCGTCGTATCTAAGCAAATGGCCTTAAAACAGTTGTCATTGATCTTACAGTGGTATCATATTACAGGTTTATTTCAGTCGCATTGGTGCATTTCTCAGATCAGAACTGAAATTCTCAAAACTACTCGTCCAACCTCCATATCATCGAGTCACCTGTGCACATTATAAGTCTCATTCAATCAGTCAAATTGCAAATGCTTTGGTACATTCATGCAAATGCACAACCGTCTGCTGATTCCTACATCATAAATTGTTTATAATATGTTGGTCAAAATGTATTATACTGGTACTCTGTTAAATAGTCTTACCCCCCAAAACATCTAGGCATTACTTCATTGTATGAGTCCTTACATGCAACATAGTTGAACCACTTGTCATAATCTGTCAAACATATTCTCTATAAGTTTCTGTAACAGTTTTTTAGTAAATGTGTCCTGAATTGATGAATTCCCCGGTGAAGGGGAATGTTACGACAAGATTAACCATTGATTAACCAGTTCTCTAAAACAGCTCAGTATTGCATCTCATAGACCTTCATTCGACAATGTGCACTGTACTGTAATATTGTATACTTCATGTAATGCTTTATATAACAGTATTCCACCTGCATTTTACAGGATGCACTAAATATACCTTAAACAGTTATATACTGTACATATGCATATAACACACTCACAAATGTCTACATATATACAGTATGTGTGTTTGCATGTTACAATATAAGTACAGCATGTGCAATTTTATACTGTTGAAACTAATATATGCCATACGGACATAAAATGTCAACTTTGTGCATTTTCAGTCATTGTCATCAAAACTTTAGCCATAGTTTATGTGAGTACACTGTACGCTTGACAACAGGACTAAGCATTTCAACTTTCATGTTTGTAAACAATGACAAACAGACTTGTTATTCTTATGGCACTCACATCTTCATTCACATAAATATTTCCATCCGGGAGATGAACTAAGGATTTTGAGCAAGTTATGGGCTTTAGCAGGTAACCCACTGTGACATGCTTTTGTATGAATTGTTCCCAGAGATGCACTTACTGTTCTGTAAATGTTATGGATGATTCGAGAAATGCACCAAAAAAGGCATAATGTCAGATTGCATGTTTAGTAACATATTTAACCATTGCCAAAGTGGCACAATGACTGAAATAATTCCAGTAGAAACAGCATATCAATATTAAATTATGTGAGTTTACATTTAACCTTACTAACTGACAATGTCAATTAAGTGCTCTGCGATGCTGTAGCCACACATTCACGGAGGCTGAGTATTGCGCTGAAAAGGAGATACTTACCTTTGCCATCAGACAGAATGCCTCTTTCAGAGAAGCAGCCCTGTCTGTCTCTGACTGAGTGTACTAAACGGCAGCATAGATGCATGAATATATGAAATGACCCCTTTCCGCCGCTGTCTTTTTCTCCTTTAGGCTTTTTCGTTTTGCTAGCGATGGCCATTTACACTGGGGCGACTGTCAATTATTACGGGAGACAATATACTAGCTGGAGATTCTCCTGGTCCTACATCATTGGCTGGGTGGCAGTGGTGCTCATGTTTTTTTCAGGTACAGACTGCTGGTAACACAAAACAACCCATGAGGGTGCTGGTCGCCGAACATCCTGCTAGCTTTATGCAAATGCTTCATGCTTATATATTTAAATACTGCATACATTCAAAGCAAGACTTATTTTACTGATTTATTTTGGAAACTCTACATATGAAGAGTACGGTAAATAAATTTATTATAAGAGTGTTTGTTGAGGAAGGCCGTATATGGTGTGTGACTTTAGTGCCTGCTGTTCATTAGAAACAGCATAATACCAGGTCAGTATATATACGTTTTTTGCATGTCCATATGACAGAGAAAAGTTCAAATCCCCCTGCATTTTTTATGTTTTCAAGGTATTTTCTACATGTGTGCTTATTGGATGCACGAATGCCCAAGGAGCGCCAACTCCCGCTAAAATAATGTTTTTCTGAGGCCTTGAGCTAACTGAACTCGAGCCAGCTTTGCTGTCCACCTTTGTGACCACAGCAGCATAAATAAAAGAACCTGAAACATCCCCCAATCTTTCCCCTCTTTCTAATTACTGCTATGACATAAAACAGCAAGATACGCATCATTAATCACGCAAATGTACCATGTGACTGTGCAGACATTTATAACACAATGTACGCTTGTTATACCAAGTTTCGCGATGCAACTGTTCAGCATCAAAGGAAACCTGTTTGTCCCCAAAAAACCTCTAAAGTGTTGTTTGAATTTTCATATTATAATGAGTGTAGCCCGCTCTCTTCAAAGAATGCAAGTGAAAAATGGCATACCTTCTTCGTAGTAGTCTAATGGCCTTGTTAAAATATTCAGCTGTGATTTGTGTCTGGTAAAGGCTGCACCCAATTACACTTCTTGTACCATACAACCAGAGAAGGGACAAAAATCACATTTAATTGGCTCTGGTATTCTCAATGACTTACCCCCATAAGCTGGCATGTTTCTGAGAACTATTTTGCTGATGAATGCTAGCTTATGAAAATGAAGGCAACAAATATTTCAAGTGTCTTTTAAAACTTATAGATTTCATGGACCACTCGAAAGCAAACAATTGATTAGATAGATAGATAGATAGATAGATAGATAGATAGATAGATAGATAGATAGATAGCAATGCCACATCACTACAGTTTATGGAATATATTTTTAAATCATTTTGAAAGTTAATGGTCTTGCATGTAGTGGCTAACACGATCATGACATACATATATAGTTTCGTGTGTAAAATTATTACAATGCAAAACTACAGAATCTATATTGACCAACAAGAGTAATACAACTGAAAATTTTGCCTAATGACAACTGTACAAAACCATTTTCACATCTGTACTAAAACACTTGGAAATTTGTGTGAAGCAATGAGAAATGATGTTTTGCTGTGCATAAACGATATTATGGTCTGGGGTTTATACTTGCTGTTTTGCAAATGCTAATTTGAGAAATGCTTCAAAGCAATTGAAAAAAACTATGAAAGAACCTTAAAATCGTGTGTAAATTCATTATGCAATTGAAACTAAAATGTAACAATAAAACAACACAAATACAAACATTAACAGGTCACAAAAATAATTGGCAGGGGACACAGAGCTGGTTGGCGTTCCTTTCTCTGACATCTCCATGTCAGGCGGGTTTCATTGTCCCTGACAAGTGTGGCCAATGATCTTGAGCCTCGCTGGGACAGGATGAGTGAAATGGGCCTCTCCGCAGATTAGCCGGCCGCACTGGCCTGCTGGGAAGCTCTTTGCACCATACATCTATGTCTATTGACCACCCTGGACTGCCTTTGCAGTCCAGAACAAGGAAATCAAAAGGGCTCCCGTAGCCATTTTGACGTCTGCCAAATGGCATTAGCCCCAGATTCTCATTCACAAATGTCTTCTTGGTTAGATTTTCCTGCCTCAGAGAAAATTCACTGAAGACACGGTCAGACATTCAATACTAAAATCTCACAGAGCACAACTGGTGATTTCTTACATAAGCATCGTTGTCAGATTTAGCTTATAATATTATTATTCAAAACCAAAACATGTACATTCACCTTAATGCGTCAGCTTTTCCATTGTAAAATAGCATTGAAGCATGACCTGACAGAGCAAGGGTATATTCATTCTGATGCAACATGTTACTGTCCGCTCAGAAAGGTATCTTCGGTAGATGAGGCGCCATGAAGCGTTAGGAAATAGGTGTGTTGGAAAGACGGGAGCATGTTGGAAAGACGGGAGCACATTTATTGCTGAAATACATTTCTATGAGCTGTAGTTCGTAAGTGGCCTGTAGTTGACCCAGAAGGAAAAACTTAACATCCACAAAGAAAATGGCAATCACACACATCTTGTGAGAGTGCTTTCCGGCAAGCAGGTCTCAGCATCAAATGAACACGGCTTTTACAGCATAACAGCTGGCTTATTGAACTACTAATATCGTACACTGATACAAAAAAAAAAACAGAAATCAATTGTGAATTTATAGATAATAATATTTAAAAACCCTAAAAGGTGTACCTGACCTTTCAGGGTTTTTAAATATTATTATGTATGAATTCACACAATTGTTTCCGGTTAATTTCTTCCCTTAATGCTTAAGTACGTTAATGTCGTGATATGAATTGCAGCATTTTGTATCTAATCTATGCATTTTTACTATTTTCAAAAATGAGCCCCAAAACGACACTCCAGAAATATCACAAGTGTGTAAACTGTGCGGCTTTAAACTTCTGAAAAGATTTTTTTTAAAAAGATTTTCAGCTACAGCCGCCTCTGTAACCGCTAATCTAGCCAATCAAATGGAATACGCGGCTGCCGAAAGGACAAGCACCCATAGCGTTGCGTAAAGCATAATACACCGTGAAGGTCCGGAGCCAGATGTGAAACTTGCCGATAATCCTTCAAGCTTCTTACACAAATGTGCCATTTATAAGTGACTCAGCAACTCCCTGCCTCCAAATTCCATCTGATGAAATGTCTAATACAAAAAGCCGCTCAACTAGCCTGCAAGTGGATAGACAATAGTGACCATCCATGCCGAGACAATTTCATCACCAATTAATTCATTGGATTTCTCATTTCCTTCTGAAAGCTACTACTTACTGTTATCAGCTATACGTCGGTCTTTGAGCTTACCTGTACAGGTTGCATAAATGCCCCAATTAAGCCTATTAACCTCCAGGAGTTGTTATGAAACAAACGGTAAACAACTAGCCTTTCAACGGCAATATTTCATAAATCAACTGGCAAGCCTTATAGAGAACGGCTGTCGATTCCCCTCTCAAAACATTGTTTATGATCGCACCTTTCAACGCGTTCATTTACGTTTTGGGAAGATTTCTTACTTTCGAACGGCTTTGAAATGTTTGCTTATGCTGTCATTTACTCTCTATTTATCCGACTCTGTCTATTAGACCGAGTTACGCCGTGGTCAGCTAAATAAACACCATGCCTTGAAGAAACTTCAATGCACGGCCAGGGGAGGGAACACGCTCGCAAAAACCTACTCTATTATGGCGTCCTGATTACCATGTTCATTGAAAACCGAGCTGCATTACAATTTGCAGTCACTTAAAGGTACTCATCTATTTACCTTATACTAGCTCATACATATGGAAGACATGTCTCGGAGTTGTCAGAGTAATGCACTTTCAGAACTAATTGAATCCAGTAATTAATTTGTTCTACCTGTCTGATCGAATGGAAATCCTGTCCATGCGCCCAAGGATTAGCACTTTCGCTCTAACATCTTCCCTAATTATCTAATAGCATTGCCGAAAGAATTCTGCCTGCGTTAAAACACTATCAGCATTAACTGCAGTGATTGGAAATGTGATGACAACTCGATGTCAACAAATTACTGCTTCCAGCGTAGAGATGGAAGAGAAGTACCCACTTGTGTTCTCGCAGAGTTTAATATCAATAATTAGAGCCAATTTGAGGGGTATTAGCCAATATTATGTCTTGGAATATTGTAATCCCTAAAAAATTAGCTATCTAAAACTAACAGATGGCTAGGGGAAGGAATATCTAGGGGGAAACAACGGATAATGCAGTATTTTTACCAAATAGAAAACATTTAAAAGCATACTTTTGCTTTGATGTTATTTATTTTGTGTAACATGATGATTATTTTAATAATGTTATTGGGTTTTTGCTCTGTATCTCATTCGGTGAACAATGCAGACATTTCTTTCCTGACTAGTATGAGTTGTAATGGATACATAATAGTCTTAAAAGCAGATGTAATAATACTTTTTGCAGTACCATTTTAAACCTTTTTAGTAACAGATGTTGCTATTCATCTAACGACACATGTAACACATGGTGGTATTGGGATTCTGCTGCTAACTGGAACCGAACAGTAGTGGGACATAACAATATTAAGTTTATTTGCCAACTTGGAACTTCTTTGGGACAATAAAAATAAATCGGTATAATATCAGACTCACGCAACATGCGGTTTAAGTAAAGCGGTCTTCGGTGCAAAATAGTTTAAGCCGCGCGTCAGAGAGAGGCGACCTTGCTCCTGGCAGAGGACTCTTTCAGCACCATGGTGAGCGACCCTCCCTCTACGTCGCCGTCAGTATAATTAATCCATACAGAACTAATTCGATCCTCCGCCCTACCGTTGCGCTATTGGCTAATCACAAATCTTTTTCACAATTTGTTGCTGTCATTCCCCTTCAATAAATACTAATATACCTGGGCTCTGCTCGCTGGTTGACAGCAGATTATAATTCTAAGGTTTAGCATTTTTTGGAGACTTTGAGGCTGCACGTTTATTGAAGCGCAAATAGCATTAACTCCGGACTCCAGCTTCCCCGTGGTTTTTGCAAAGACTGGAAATGAATCTGAACTACACCTCCCCGGTCTCTCAGATGCCTGCCCAGAGGTCAACGTCGTTCTTCATCGAAGACATTTTACTGCATAAACCCAAACCTTTGAGAGAGGTGTTTCACACACCGTTTTCCAGCTCACTAGCATCCCGGATGCCGCTTCTAGAATATGGATATCCCCTGATGCCAACCCCGATACTAGCGCCTCATCCGCACCATCCTCTTCACAAACCCGAACATCACCCTTATTTCTTTACTTCAGGTAAGTAATCAAGCGAATGCATTACTAAAATATTGAAGTGTTCATAGTATATGTGTAAAAATATTTCAGAAATCTTTCAAGGTATAGTCAAGCCAACATTATGACGGCAAATTTTAGCGAAAGCGCGCATTAAAGAGATACTTGTGTTAAAATTGAGAATTTAATCAAAGTCAACAGGGTCTGTTATGCGCAACAAGTTGATTCGTGAAAGTCGTCAGTCTCAGGACAAACTGATTTATGAACGCGAAAACTGGAAATCAAACGGATATAAACATGATATAACATTTATTTAATATTACAGACAGAAGACTGTATCGGGCTGAGATTCTCCGTAATGCACAATTATATCTGGATCGTTGTGTCTTGTATAGCATCACAGTTGGTTGAGTCTTATAAATACTGTCTTTGCATTTAATAGCGGTCATGTAAACAAAACGAAGTTTGACCTTGTAAAGCAACATAATGAAATACAGTGATATAGTCTCAAAACCTAGGCCTGTTGTTTCAAATATATTTTGCAGGCATGCAAGTCCCGGCTTTATTTCAACATCATCCAGAGATGCCTGGCAAACACTGCAGACGCAGAAAGGCCCGGACTGTCTTCTCGGACTCCCAGTTATCTGGGCTGGAAAAGAGGTTTGAAATTCAGCGTTACCTTTCAACCCCGGAACGAGTCGAGTTGGCCACAGCTTTAAGTCTCTCAGAAACACAGGTAAGAAATCTGTCCAATTCGACTTGCATGTCACATACCAATTTTTTTAGTAGCCCTATATTATGCAAGTTTGTATAATACTCAAACTTTGTCGTACAGGTTAAAACTTGGTTTCAAAATAGAAGGATGAAGCATAAAAAACAGCTAAGAAAAACGCAGGACGACCAGAAAAACCCAAATGACTTGCACCGATCCTTGGAAAGTGAAAACGAAAGCAGTGAAAAAAAAATGGAAGAGGTTAAAACTGCAATGAACCAGGACTCATACATGCTCGAAGAAAATGAAGATGATGTCGATATTGAAGATGATGATATTTGCTCCCCGGAACAGCTATTATAACTAAAGACCCCAATGAAAATGCATATAATGTACCTGACATACATCGGGGAAAAAGAAATGTAGCTTTTTTAAAAACAAAATTATTACAAATATCTATGATTAATAATACTTTTATCAGAGCGCTTGCGATTCATTTTTATTAACATTGACATTTTTATCGATTGACGTATTTGGCGTGTAGAACAAAATCGTACTAAACGAGTCAGATGTACAGAAAACAGGACTTAATTCAAATATAACATTTCCGGAAATGTTATACTAGTTCCATAGTAATATTACGTCAACAATATGGACACATATTTTACGAAATATTATGATTTTATTCGTGTCATATTTCAAACCACAACAAAATCATAAATCTTGTAAAGACAATCTGTAAATTTCACCATACTTTACGTTTATTTTTATACTGACAAGCTAGCCTACACAGAACGGCTGGATGTGCAGACTTCAGCAATTAATGCAATGATTTTGTGTTGCACTTCTATGTTCGCTTGCTGTTCGTCTAAATTGTAATATTGGTATCATGTTGTAATTTGTTTTCATTAAATTGTAAATTAGACGTTAATTTACAGTACTCATTATATTTTCCCTTTTTAAAGAAAACCCTATTTATAACATAAACCGTGGGTAGAAATGTAGACTAAGCCGATGTTCTTTTAAATTAAAACCTTTGACAAATGGACATCTTGGTATAGCAATTCATGCTCCAGCAAAATACACTGCAGTACGAGAACAAATAATGATCTACTTCTTTTAAAAATTACGTAAATTATTGTGATAATCGTTTTCATTTACATTCAATGCGCTTGAATAAGATTAATCAGAACACAAGTCTAATTTATTTATCCTACAATACTCAAATGCAAATTCAATAAGTATTATATTAAATTAAGAGGCTATATAATAATAATAATAATAATAATAATAATAATAATAATAATAATAATAATAATAAAGACTTCGTAATAAAAAAGAAAACAATTGTAGCCTGCATAATGTACCTCAGGAAAAAAAAAAACATCCCGAACAGCAACGTCCAAATTAATAGTGTTCCTTCTAAATCCAGTATTATGTCACTTTCAAAACTGTACCTCTGCATTACCCCTGGAGCGCGCGGTTTTAATACCAACTGTTACGACTTTTACAAATGTGCACCATCTTAATTACGAATTACCTAGTTAAAATGTTACTGCCCTGCTGCGAGCGCCGCGGGCATTTGAATTGGAGACTTTTTAAATCTCGATCGTGCTGAGCTATTGGACCTGACAGTCGCCGAACTGGGACTTGGCTAAGTGCTTTTAGGAACAATAATCAATTTTCATTGAAATCGGGAAACATACATAATTCAGAAAGTCATTTTTTTCTACTTGTGATTAATAAACGCAGTCCTTAATTAATTCGTAGCTATATGAAACTGTCAAGCTACTGGTATTCCACGTTTTATCGTCCGATCTAGGCAGGTATGATTTGTTTTCACACATTTTGTTTCTGAGACAAAACACGGATTTTATCTTGTCCTTCCAATTAAAAGCTATTGCTCCTCTCTTCTTCTTTTTATCATTTAGTCAACTTCTTATCAAATCCTGTTCTAATCCTGAATTCCTTGTTACCGCTGCGATTGTACTGTACATTACTATATCATTGCTTTCCAATTATGGACTATTTAAAAAATCCACCACGAAAAAAATAATCTTATTATTGTAACGAATAGTGTAGCTTACAGCTAAAACATTAGTTATATAGATCAAATTTAAATGAGTTATACTGGAAATTAATCTCATAAACCGAGTAAAACGGATAGGTAATGACGGATAGATTATCGGATAAAATATTCGTTCCTTTCGCCGTATGCTTTGTATTTACTTTGACATCAAATATATTAAGTTAGAGTATTTGTATCATTTAGGCTATAAACTTAAGTCTCAACTTATTCTCTATATTTACTTAATATGATTAACACGGAAACACACACACACACACACACAAACACAATTTAAGGTAGACAGATTGCGCTCTGCGTCCTTTAAAAACAACTAACCTGCTGGAGTATAGAATCTAACAAGCAACAAGTTTTAATAAACCTATTCACAAACTATATTAAAATGATTCACAATTAAAATAGAATATGCAAATATTGTTTTTAATCACATATATAAAGACGGAGAGATGGAAAGGTTTCTTGATGTATAAGTGTACAACTCAAGCAAACTCAAAGAGAAAATCCCGCATTGGCTTTCTCGCCTATTAAACCAGCCACTTCTTCAATGTGTTCGCTTGGGTATTTGGATGTTGATCTTCCTTAGTCAGTTTACTGTTCACTTGACCATGGTTAACTCTGAAGTGAAAACAAAACTGCTTTGTGATTTTTACTAGTGTGTGTTTTGTTCGTGCGCGTTTTAATCTAATAAAAATCGGGAAATGGTCATAAGAACAGTGATGGCGATCATTATTGAACAGGTGCGGTTCTGCTCTGATTATTAATAGTGATAGACTGGTAATCTCCATTTAGTACCGCTCTGATGCACGAAATGTGAATTAAGAATTACTTAAGGTTTGTTACTTTTTTCATATGTTCTGCTTATGTTTAACACAATTCGCATAATTTGTAATGTATAAAAAACACTAGAACACTAACCGAATCGACTGAAACTCAACGTTATATTAAGGAGTAATGCAGTCTCACGTCTGTTAAAAGTCCGAAGTCTTCCTGGTACATTCTGCCTATGTAAGGAAACTGTCACCCGAAGTAGAAGCAAAATAAAACGATATTGTGTAAACTGGTGATCGCATATTTGTTCGCTTGCTTTGGACTGTAGGCCTAACGGAAGAAACATAAGTTAGAACAGGCCTGTATGTCCTAACGGTAGTTATGTTAATAATCAAAATAAGATGTTAATTACACGCATACATTTTTAATTTAGCAAAAAAGAAAAACACAAAAAACAGACTTTTTTTCTTAGTTCAGTTTATTAAAGTAATGCATTTACTTATTTTAAAACTTAAAATATAAACGGTAGGCCTAATATATATGCTATATTAACGACATTAAGACGTGTTTTTTAATTAATCTTAGTAAGAGTGATATCTTTGGAGACCGGTATCAAATGAAGCAACTTGTAAGCATCCTCTAATAATATTTATCAAGCTATATAGACAACACACCACAAGTTCATATCCAGAGATGACCTCTTTCAGCTTTGCACACAACTTTGAATATAAAGTATTTAAGTAAAAAAAAACCTGTCACGTTTTTGCATCATGGTAATATTCGTTAGTATCGACAAGTAAAAATAGCATTTTACACAATAGTTTACATTTAGCATGTCTTTTTAATGAAAACAAATCAAGATTTAATACACAAATCATATTTGACTTTTCCGCCACGATGTCGGTAGCTGCACGTGCGTGCGTGTCCGCTTTGAAAAGAATGAGAAACGAGTATGACACACTTACGGATGTGTTTGCCGATTCTTTTATGTATTTATTTAGTCTTACATTGTTTCGTTATACGCGGTGGAAAAAAGGTTCAATAATGTCCCTCAAATTTGTTAATGAATTGCATATATTCCTTTTGCAACCAAGGGAAAACATTTGCATTAGTATTTAGCCCGGACATCAAAAGGTGATCGGCGGTGTTAGGTGTACACTTCGCGTTTCTTTTGAAAAGCCACTTTAAACACATATGTACACGACGCGGGTCATGGTCATAACTAGTGGTCATTACAGGACTTTAGTCATTTAAATATGTACCAGGAGGTAGTTACATTAATTTGGGAGGTTTACATTAATAAGTAAGTTTCTCTCTCTCTCTCTCTCTCTCTCTCTCTCTCTCTCTCTCTCTCTTTCAATTAGGACATTCAGCGCATTTCCCTTTGAAAAGCAATTCATCCAATTTCAAAATGTGATTCTGATTAACTGACAAAATAAAAAGCGCGCAGAGAATAGGTAGCGTGAAAGGTGATCAATTAAAAGATTAAGCATTTTGCAACACATGGACGCATCTGCATTTTCAGCTAATAGCCGGGCCATCAGGTCATTTTCAGGGAGCTGCCGTCTACTTCACTGTCGTCCTCAGATCAAAGCTAGCGCGTCTGCCCGGGCTTTCCAGTCGGTAAAAGGGAATGCTAATTCGACCTCCTTCATGTGTGGTGGTGATAGACTCCTTCAATTAACTGAATTCTATGCCAGTGGAAAAAATAAAAAAGATATAAAGAGACTTGGCCTGGAAAGGCAGCATTTCTCATTAATTCAAAAGGTACGGAATTTATTACCCTTCGCATGTGAAGCTTAACACTAAAAACAGAGAGCTTCAAAGAACCCATGATGGGTTAAATAGAGACTATAATCTAATTAAAATATTACATATCAGTAAATAGCTCTTTGATAATCATCTAAAGGTTCCATTAAAGAAATAGGTGCTCGAGATTGTTTTATGGGGGGGAAATTATCACTTTAAAATACAGAAAACAAGTTTGTAGGATGTAATCTGAATGTATTCAAAATGTCATCATTGTTTGACCTATTTTTATTAGGACATGAGAGGGGGTCATGAAAAGAGACATTCAGACGTAAAATCAGGAGCTGCCCAAAGACTGTCGATTATTTTAGATCAGCAGCAAAGCCAGGTGTGTGCAGAGTGAAAGGACGAGTGCAGTGGACCTGGACTAACACACAGAACCACTGGCTATTCATCTCAAGCCAGCGTGACCTTTTATCCCCAAGCGCTTCCGATATCTTTGAACTAGGGAAAAAAGTCTTAATGTCCTGTAAGATCGCAAATGTGATTCAGAGCCATGTGTATCTTCCGGTGGGTGAGAAAGGACAGCACCTCAGGTGCACAAGTAGGTGACGTCTCTTCTGAGAGTTATCAGGCTGGCTGTGAACCTGTGGTCATTACACCACCTACTGTTTTAATGGCAAACGTGCATTTTTGCTGCCATCCTCTTGGACACTTTCCATGTTTGGCTTACGTTATCCAGTTACCTAGCAAATTCTCCTTGTAGAATACCCCCCTGTACATTTTCTGGGAGAGTAGGGCACAATGTTGCACATACAGGTAACTGCATGCCTTTGGGCTGCAGGAACAAACCTGGGAACCCATGTGACACATAAAAAAGACACAAACACACATCAAGCAGAGGTCAAATCCCCAACCACAGTGAAAGTGCTACCCGCTGAGCCACCACCACATCTAAAGACAGATCAGGGTGGCCGTTTAAAGCAAAAGAATATTTATTCATAAATGTTTTAAGTTAATAAAATAATGATTTCTGGTTCAATTTACTTGCTGGCATGTTTTTCCTCTACTCCTAAAATGTGAAACCAAATGTATTATGCCACAATTAGTAATTTTTGATACAACGATGATTACATTTTTTCATTCTTTTAAACTATAATTAATGCTTTCACTCTGATCAAGCTTATAATATGACCACTAAATCATAAAACTGCAGTTTTGTAGTGCGCTGAACCTTCCTGTTCATTACTTACCGCAAAACATCTTTTTTAAAATCTAGTGTAATTCATAATCTATAAAATAACCAATAAAATGCCTTAAAATTCGTGGAGCTTGAACTAAATATAACATTTAAATTATATATCATTTATATGTAGTACATTTAACATCCAAACATAGTGTGTAAACATAATGCATTTTATATTTTCAGCTGATTCACCAGTTTTTATTCTATTAAAATCATTTAAAGAAGCTATATAACCTGAATTACTATCAGCTTATTTAAGGCTGTGAGGGATATCTATTTTAAGTGCTTACAGAACCCATATTACAGTCTCAACATAAAGGGGAAGATGTCCTTGTACAAATCGTATTGTCTATGCTCAAACGTAATGCATATAGGGTTAAATTGTGGGCAGGGCTCTGAAATGGGCTACAGCCTTCTTTTCTTCTTCGTGACGCTTCTGCAACATCTCCAGTGCCACAAGCTGGGATATGTCTAGGTCCTCCAGGTACTGAGCATGCTCAGTGAAGTTCTCCTTCATAGGAAACTCTCTTTTCTTTGGCTGCAGGGGCAATTTAGGCTTCGGAATGGTCCGTGCGTATTCCAAAGCCTTGGAAACAAATAATATTTATTCAAAATGACTTGGGTGTGGATTACAGATTTTAAGGATTTAGGCCACTGTAAATTCTGTTCCTTGATTCAAAAAGCTTCTTATACTCATTAACACTTACTGAGAAATATGGGTATTTTGTAGGCTATTTTAGTCTAAAATACTAAAGTTCTGGTCTTATTTCTAAAACAGACCTATAAGGGTGACTCATCCTTACCGGCCTGTAAATGTTTAAAGTGAATATTTATTAATAACTGCATCCTTCAGATTCTTGATGTCGGGCTCTCAACAAGCATCCCATCTCACCTTCCTTCTGGGAAGCAGATCCTTGTTCTCTCTGCCCACAGAGGGTTTAGCCAGTAGAGCCAGGTTCCTGCTCATCTCCCTGTTCTGTTCACGGACGGCATTTGAATATAACCTCTGCCGCTGCATTTTCTCCACCTGGCAGCGATGTAAGGGAGAGGTTGAGGATTATGGAAAGGGGTTTAAGCAACGGTGCCACGTCCCCTGAATGGGCGGAGAGCAGCGCCATCGCACTCCCAAAACAAAAGGAAAGAAACTGTTTAAGGGGGTATCACATGCAGGTCACTGAACATGACTACAAAAAACAAAACACAGATCTGCAGTACTGTGTTGGATACATTTCCAACCAGGCTTGATTTACAGTTTGGGGCATGCGTCACCTGGTGTGCATCCAGTACTATTCACTCCCTCTTTACAGTGTACAGTGTTTAAATATAGTTATTGCATTAGAATGATAACAATATCAGATGAAAAAACTGGAAGAGGTTGCTGCTGAAGCTATAGATTCAAAATTATATTCAGAAAATGATATAACAAAAACTAACAAAAAGTGTTTATGAAAGGTGTGCACTGTGGAATTATAAGATTTTTTACAATCAAACAATGCAGATGTACTTCTCTAGATATAACATAAAAACACTTACTGTAATCTCTGCTAATTTATAATTCGGCCCCAGTCCTCCAAGATTAATATCCTTCTGGAGGCTTTTATAATCTTTCAGCGTATAGGCCTGTGAAAATGCACCACGTTAGCAATGCACCTCCACCCCCATGGATATGCACCAGACAGGCTCGTATTTTAATGGTACCAGCGCGTGTGCTCCACAAACGGTTTCCTACAATAAAACCTTGGTGGGTTGAGTGGTGCTCTGTTGCACAAGTGGCATTAGGAGGAGACACACAAGCTGACAGGATGGAGCTCCTTGCTGCTCAGGGGTAAAAAGTTAATCCACAGGGCCTGGTCTGAGGTGCACTCAGGCCTCAGCACACATGCTGGCCCAGACAAAGGGGGCTAATCATTCCAGATCAGACTGACCCCACGTTTCCAAATTACCCATTGGTCATGGACACTGAAGGATTTGCTTTTCCTTTGTTTCTCTCTCTCACTCTGGGCTCCGATCGCAGCAGGTCTTAACAAACTCATCCCTAAATCTTGTCAGACGCAAACCCTCGGCATTACACTGTAGACGCCTGTTCCTCTCTACTCCTCCCTGCAGGGACATGGCGCCAGCAGGTTTCACTGGAGCGACTGGGATTAACGGGGACCAGAGCAGAGTAAGGAGTCGTTATTGGGAACTTCACAAACTACCGATGCCCCACGGTGGCGGAAGGATACGGCCAGAAGTTAAAACGGCAGATTTGTGAACCACTTTGGATATGAAGGCCACTCAGACCTGAAACATTAAAGTAACATCCTTCCATCTCTACCCCGGCTATTACATTGTAAAACAGAACAAGTCGTATCAGATTCAATTCCACTCCAATGGATTAAAGGGCAGCATATAACAGTTACAACAAATAATGCAAACTGGTCCCTTTTGAGGCCACAACCTGAAAAAAAGAGCATCTCTCTGATCGCCCTGGTTTTGCATCTTTTTGTCTCCGGTCATCATCTCTCCGCAATTAGGCGTATTACCCCACATAAGATACTAGCTTAACAAGCACATTGGTGCTAAAAGCCTCTCATTAATCGTAAAGGACTTAATTAGAGGACATTAATTCCCGCTAGAGCTAGGCGTCTTATTACTATTTATTACTGCATATTTCATTACGCTCTTGAATGGCAGGTAAATATTCAGTGTGGCCCAAACAGAATGGTGAATTAGTCATTAGTTATTAGTACACCTTTTAATTAGTACACATTTTATTATTGGTTATTACACCAAGCCATTATTTGCATTGGTCATTTTAGATATAAAAATTATTTAGGGGATTATATACACTGTACTAACGAGATACTAGCACATAGTTATGGCAGTTATAGGAATATTACCATTTTGTTTTGTATCAACATCTGTACGTACACTCATGCACAGTGTCATACCTTGTATCCCATTCTTTCTTTCAGTTTCTTTTGTTTCTCCATTTGTGCGAGGTAGCCCTCAGAGCTACTCCTGCGTATGGTGTTAAAGTGCTCAGAGTCGCCCCCTGCTGGCTGTCCAATAGGGGGCAGCACCAGGTAGGGCCCTGCGTCCACAGGTGTGTGTTTGGTATTTGGCCCACAGTTCTGTTCATATTGAAGCGTGATATACTGATCTCCTGGGTCATCTTGATGGCTTTCCTGAGTGACTGACTGCTTTGTGGGCAATTTTCTGTAAAAGAAAAAACATAGCACAGCTGTCTACACTTATTAATTTGTTAATTTTTGTGATTTTTTTCCAGCCCATTTGTCAAAAAAGTGTTTCTTTTAAGATGAGCGATTTAAATACGTATCTGACCTTGCCCTGCTGAGATCTGTCTTCTTGGCAGTGGAAGCATCTTGATTCACAAACAATTCTGCTCCACAGTATTCAATTCCACCACTGTTCTGATGTGGAACATGCCTGTGCTGGCCGGAAGCTCGGTCAAGGGTGGCAGCAGGTGGTGGCAGCGTTGCACGAGAAGAATGAGCTAGTAGTTTGGGGGCATAGTAAGGAACCATCTGAGGAGAACTTGGCTGCTCATCAAAACGTGCGTTCACCAGACGCAGGTGATAGATACCCGGACCATCTGCCCAGGGAGGGGCCCAAGTGGGGCCCCAAGGGATAAAGGGGCCGGTGCCAGCTTGCGGGGGACCGTGGTTTAGGAATGGCATGGCATCTGCAGGCACCTTGAGGTCTACATTCCGACTGACGCTGGGAACCGTCCTGACTACCGGTGATCTGTGGGGTCCAGGCGGAGCGGAGAGCCAGGATGCAGCCGACATGCTGCTGGAATCCTCATCATCGATGAGCAGGACCTCTGCATGGCCTTGGAAGTGCTCTCGGGTCGTGGGAATATGGCCAGGGCCGGAGCGCCCTGGACGCTCATGTACGTTCCGCCTGTCCCCAACTGCTGGGGGTCTTAGAACACCTGCTCTCTCTGGCCGGCCACTATGGGCCTGACCTTCGGACTTCAGGACATTTTTGTTGTTGAAACACTGCAAAGAAAGGCGCCATGGCTGTATTAGGTCTGTCATCAGATTAAATTATTAACACAAGTTAATAATAATAGTATCATGACATTAAGCAGCTAAAAAAACATCTTTGAAGGCTTCCGTGACCATGGCCATGGTAGGTGGATGGATGGATGAAATATGAATTAATATGATTCCTCATAATAAAAGACATAATAAAGTAATAAAATTAAAAACAGTCCTTCGAAGACCCATGAAGAGCTGGCATCACTGACATGAGAAACATAAGATACATTCTGTCTGAAATGCGGCCAGCAAAAGTACTGGAAACTCCGGGGGCAGACGGAGCTCAAAATCTTAAAAGCAGAGCCACGGCGAAATCCCATACTCTCCCGAAATCCGCATCTGTGAGGACAGCAGCTGGAAGATCCCGGTCAATTACCACAAACTATTTCCTCTCACAACTGTCATCTTAATGCATCTCTCACCGTCATTATGGGCCTGGAGTGCGGGTAGATTTAAATAATTTTTATATTACTCCTCTTACGCCTCTCTTTCTTTTTCTCCCGGCGGGTGCCGTGCATGGAGTGATCACAAAAACATTCAGCGAGCTTGGTGGCTGTGCTGCAGCATCTAATACCCCTGATTTGACAAACACCAGCTTTCACCATCTTAATGGGAAAATATTTACACTCCTCTTCCTGGCAGCATTAGGCCGACCGCTCAAGTGCTCCAAATAATGATGCTTCTCCATTCCACACGGGGCCACGGAGTCGCCTTTTCAGACATTTCAGGGGCTCCATTGTGCCTCAACAACTCTGGCAGAAATTGGGTCTGCAGCCACCTCCACCGGTGAGAAAATGAATTCCCGGGTGACAGTCCGCCTCATGTGCGGAAATCTTCTTTGGGAGATGTGGCTCGCTGCCTTGAAGCCTGGCTAAGCGCTCCGCAGAAAAGCACACGTGGCTAAAATACACAAATCGATAGACAGGATAAGGGTGAGATAGTTTACCTTCAGCTCCTGGGCTTGCCGTTGCCACCTGGATTCAGCGTCAATGGCATCTCCTCTGCTCCCCTGGCTGGCAATACTGGAAGCATCTTCAGCAGGTTCTGATACCTTCTGGATGACAGATACAGAATATACAAAAACAGCTGGCCAAAATTAAACGCTTATCATTAACTAACATAATTATTCAAATTAAATAGTTATGATAAATATAATCAAACACTGAAAATAGTGTCAAAGAAGGTAAAGCACCTTTTAATTTTATCGATTAAAACTAATTAACCCAAATTAAAACTGGAATGTGACTTAAAATGTTCCGTAAAAATAAAATTCTACGAACTAAAGCACTACTATTAACATTTTTGTCAATTTTAAATGTGGTTCGAGATCCCTATCTTTTATCAGTCTGTAGAGATTCTAAACAATTTGGTTAAAGTGGCCAAAGTTCATCCCGTGTCTCTGAATGTGCCAGAAGCTTACTCTCTCACTATTTTGTGTGACACACTTCACTCTTTTTTTGTTTTTCATTTTGAAAAATATGTTATGTTTCCATGTCTGATTTTTGTAAATGCAACAGATCAGAGAAAACATTTGTCCCTAATGCCATAATGAAAATCACTTAGTTAACTTCATGTCTTCTTGGTAGTTAAGGACAATCCTGGCTTGATCAATGGTATTGATGGCTTGAAGAGTCCCTTATTGATCGCTTCTAATTCTAAAAGGCCGAACAGCCCGAATAAGGTCACAGAAATTCTTGCTCTAGTGAGTGGATTGAGTTGTAATATATCCATCAATAAATGCACCACCATGCTGATCTATCTATTTACTGAAAGGGCAGGTAAGCAGGGAATGAATCATATTGTTTAGCTTTGACAATCGGGGCGAGACTCATAGACAGATGATGATAGCACTTATTGCACGAGGCAGGCTTAGTGACTGCTTAAAGCTGGAGTGAGTGGATCACCAAAGTCTGGTCATGAAACATTAAACAAACGGGGAGTCCTCTCTGACTGTGAGAAAGGAGAAAGGACAATTTGCATTGATGCAACATTCAGACCATTCATGCTGTTTCTCTTAATAAGAACTTCACCCAAACAAAATCATCTAGTATCCATAGGGTGACATTCCAGCTAAATGTTCCTGATCACATGGGGTGGGTCACGTTTGTGAAATAATTCCAGCAAGTCTCCTTTCTACCGAGAAGCTCTGAACAGGGATCGTCAACTCTGCACACGGAAAAACATGTCTGTGGCAAGACTCTTCTTTGTCTGTGACAGAAAAGTTTTGACTGAGAATAAAAGGATATACGGCCATGTTTTTAAATACCACATCTGTGGCTAAAAACTACATTTAGATCTAAACGTCCATCAGAATTCGTCGTAGTCTTGGCCTCTGACTCCGAAGATGTACAACTGCAACCGGGGCTAGTGTGATATGCTGTAGCTACTGGGGGCCTGGCAGAGACCCCTGAGGTGGAGGAGGCCACAAGCGACTCTCAGCCATCGGCCAGTGCTAACCTCGGAGCTTCCCTGTCTGTCGGCTACACGGCCTGTGTGCTCTAACAGGTGTCAATGGCTCCAGGACCGGCCGCTGCAAACCCTCTCATTACCGCTTCAGTGGAGAGATGGGTCACAACCCCTGCTTACGTTCCCGCCCCCTGCCTTTTGTCAACCATTTTAATAGTCCCAATCAAATTGGGAAAATGATCAAGCAAAATTGCATTTTGAGCATCATAAGCTGTGTAATACCTATTCTGTTAAATTGAGGCCTGTAATTGGTTCACCGCGGACGAGCCACAACAAAGGCAACAATTGCGGCATGTCATTTTCCCCGAGACTCGGAAACACAGCTTTGCAATGAAGACATCAAAGACCCGCGGATCTTGAATTGCATTTGGTTGCTATTGTGGTCGCCAGGGCAATCTTGATTAGGTGTTTACACTGAGGTATGGCATACAGTAGAAGAGAGCCCCCGAGCCTTGGTCTGGAGCTATTAAGAGATTGTACATTTTGTTCCTAGCTTTGAAGTGAGGGCCCGAGGAAAAGCGAGGGACTGGGACCGAGTGCGACGACGGAAGATTGCTCTTCTACTTCTGTTTTTATCAAAGGCCCTCGGTTGTATCCCATCCTGACTCCAATGCTCGCCTGGCAAAAAGTTGCAGCATTACGAGATTGTGTACGTTTAATAACATCTCTAATTATCAGCAGTAAATGATCTCAGAGACCCCTGTAAAAGACCAAATAGGGCCTTTAAAAAGGCTCTAATAGCACACTTAGCAGTGCTCAGGTGATGTCTTTGAAAGTGATGTGATTATGGCCAGTACCTATTTCTCCTCTTAGAAGGACACAAAGAAATCTCCATCATACTGATGTAAAGAGATATTTGCACACAAAATCAGACCAGAGAAAAAGAAAATGTCTAATTTTAATTTAATAATAAATGCAATTCATGATCGTTACTAGAAACATCCATCCAAAATCTAACTGAGTATAAACAAATCACTTACTCTATGACATTTTCAAGTAAGATACATGTTTTTTTTGTCAAGTAACTGTAATCTCCAGGGAAATGAATGCATTCTTTACAATGGCCTACAGGTGTATTGTGTTATTAGCATTTTTAAAATCAGAATACACTGTGACATAACATTATAGCAGAAGTCCTAGAATCTAAAACATATTGACTGGGTTACAGTAATAGATTAGGTTTGATATAAGGACAGGTCTATTTGTTTTAATGATGCAATTCTAATTCTTTCGAGTTAATCTATGAAAGATATTTTGCTATACACAAACGGATGACCTGAGGGTTCATTCAGCCCATTCAAGTCATTGGAAATGTATCCTCAAAAACAACAGCAGCCAAACCAATCAAGGATGACAACAGATTGGGGGGGTCGGGGGGTGTGTGAGGAGCAGCACAATGTTAACGACACTTGAATATGCAAATGGAAATGATAGGAGACTGCGCAAAAGGAATGGGCTCAGATGGGCTGGCAGGTCTGCTCAATGCAGTGAGGATACACATGCTATGGTGTACAGACAGACAGCCGTAGTCAATTATACCCCTGTGCCAGGTGCACAAGGTACATAAGAGGCTATTGGTGACCGTGCTTCTGTGATGTCCTTAATAGCTACTGTTATATGAATCAAGTCATAATAGGCACTACATAGGCAGGCATATTTTCTGTTCACTTTTCTCTGCAGGCCGCAATTGACAAGTGCTTCTCCCTGCCAAATTAATTTCCCGGCCCTAGTCTGGGCATACTACTTGTACCTTTGCTCCAGTGTGAACCAATTAAAATTAAGTGGTACAATATTCAGGTGCAAAATAAATCTGGCTGTTACCTTCACTGGGTTAGAGTAAGACCAAATCTTTGCCAGGCACATGTTGATATTGAGAGTCTGTATCTCTCAAGCCCGCTGGCACCTTAACCAACATCACACCTCGATGAGATGTGCATGTACACCCAGTGCGTCCAGTAATGTAGCAGACACTGAGTAACGGTAATTAGGGGATGCCATGATATTCGCCAGGAGCCCAAGCTGAACACCATTATGTCTGAAATACCCAAGGCGGGATCTCGACTACGGTACAGATTTTTATCACTCATTTGGTCATGGTATTTACATATGGCTACAATGATTTACGGTTTCCTGTCAGGTATTTTGGTTTTCTTCCATGGAACAAAAAGACAGAAACTGGGTGAAGTGATTATCTGAATCTGTAGCCCATGATGAAATTGCATCCCAGCGTGTACCTGGCTCCTAGTGTGTTCCTGCATTCCAGTGTGTACCTGCATCCCAGTGTGTACCTGCATCCCAGTGTGTACCTGCATACCAGCGTGTACCTGCCTCCTAGTGTGTACCTGGTTCCCAGTGTGTACCTGCATCCCAGTGTGTACCTGCATCCCAGCGTGTACCTGCATCCCAGCGTGTACCTGCCTCCTAGTGTGTACCTGGTTCCCAGTGTGTACCTGCATCCCAGTGTGTACCTGCATCCCAGTGTGTACCTGCCTCCTAGTGTGTACCTGGTTCCCAGTGTGTACCTGCATCCCAGTGTGTACCTGCCTCCTAGTGTATACCTGGTTCCCAGTGTGTACCTGCCTCCTAGTGTATACCTGGTTCCCAGTGTGTACCTGCCTCCTAGTGTGTACCTGGTTCCCAGTGTGTACCTGCCTCCTAGTGTGTACCTGCATCCCAGTGTGTACCTGCCATATAAACTGTGCTGCTTGGGAATGACTCTGGATCACTATGGCCCTTACTGATCAGTTGTTGAAACCAGACAGGTGGGTATAAATATACTAAATATACCAAATGTAAGTTTTACATATTATTTTTCCATATATTTTTCATGTATTTATTACACGGGAATGTGATGGAACCTGCAATATTTCATCTTAAGGAGGTGTGGAAAATGAATGAATGAATGAATGAACGAATAATTATTATTAATATGAAATTGAACAAATATTGGAATAAATATTTGTCTTTATATTTTAAATGTCAATCGCAAATTTTACCCTGTTATTTACCATGCATTGAACTTGTGACTCGCTTATGACAATATAGTTTCGAATTTAACATGAGGATTATAGTCCTAATGTTGCATGTAGTTACAGTTATTATGCTTTTCATTAAAACTGGCGCAAATATATCCTGTTTTCATGGACTTGTGTTTTTTTTTGTGTGTGATAACTGTCCATCTATTCATATTGATCCATCCAGCATGGTCCATCTCAAAAGGCACATAATTCGACTAATTGCATGTCTTCAGACAGCAGAAATAAACCAGAGGAATATGTCTGATTTATTGTGTTTTTTCAAAATATTTTAAATTGATAACGCCAGCTATAAATATGGTAGATTTAGTGATGAATATTCATCAATTTTCATGGCAGTGGTTTTCCCCTCACACAAAACCATCCCTTTAGGTTGACTGCTTTTCACAAGGTGTACATTTCCACAATGTTTGTGTGTCCTCTAGTGGCAAATAATCATATTACAACCATATCGCAGACTTCACTGCTCTCTTTTTCAGCCCAAGTAGGAGGATTTGATACTATGAGCATGTAATGGTAGTTCAGGCAATAAAGAGCACTTTAGAAATGTCTGCTTCCCCTATAACCTTTTACAACAAACATGAAATAATACATTTTTAAATCACCACATACCTGCTTGTCATAACCCTTTCCTCCTCTTTGCTTGTGTGTCCAAAGGTATGAGCTCTGCTGGGCTGCACTGACCCCCAGGGTCCTCTTGTTCTTCTCTACAATGTCCTGCTTTGCTGCTGGTTCCTTCATAGTTGATGACTGTTGGGAGTGCTTAAGTTTGGGTAGAATGGCGTTCCTCGTCGTCTTGCTTCTCTCGTCGGCTTGTGTACAGTTGTGTTTACAGGATTCATACCTCCCTGGACGTCCTTCATTACTGTTTTCAACAGTCACATGTGGTTTAGAGAAATAAACCTGTTCTGCCTCCAAAGGCTTTTGGTTTTTTACGAGAAACCAGCTGTCTTTGTTGCAGTCGCCAATTTCTTGGTCCACAGTTTCAGGAGACCATTGGTGTCCAGGTGACAGCAGTTTTGGTCGAGTCCCTAAGCACTGTTGCTCCAGAAGATAGTAAGGAGTTGTGGGAATCTTTGATTTGGCTGACAAAGATTCACCTGCTGTCTCAGTCTTGAAGGCCACTATGGGAACACGTCCACTGATAGACATACCTTTCTTCTCTACCGTCCTGACACTTTTTGTCATCTCCCAAGGATCTCTTTCAGACACCTCGTCCAGATGAGATTCCTTTCCCAAAAGAAAATGTTGGTTCCTCTCTTCAAAGAACTCAGCTCCCCCGAAGTTGGTCCTCCAGTTGGGGTCATATCTCAGATCTGCATATTCATCTTTGAGATTGGTCTGTCTTTTGTTTAAAAAGCAGGAGATCAGAAGATGTTATATAATGGAAAATGTACCTGGATTATATAACTAATTTGTTTATATTTCCATTCACCTTATTAAAAACACACACAAACAAGATATGTTCTAAGAAATTCACAAAAGGAAAAAAAAATCCTTCTAGGTATCTATATATATCCCCTTTAATCCCTAATAGTCTGAGGTAGTTTGTAAGGAGTACTATACAGAGGTAAGTTCTGAAATTGGCAATTTTCATCTAATGAAATGAAATTAAAGCAGTGATATATCTGAATGGAAATTGCTACCTAATGTGCTCCTTCTAACATCAATGAATAGATCTCATTAAAATAATTAGCAGAGTGCTTTTTTGTTGTGCTGCTCTGAATACTATGAGACCTCCTTCTCATTTTATGATGCCATTTGCAGAACTGTCTCAGTGCAAAGCACTTCAGTCAATGATGGTGAAAGGGTAAGGAAAAGGTTTGTAATGACCGAACTCAAATAAGCTTGAGAATGCATTATTGACATACAGCTGGGAAAAGTCTTCAGTATGCCAAAAAACGACTGATTATTAAGCTGAGAAGCTATATCTTACCGCAGCAAGTACTCAAATAACTGGTCTGTTGCAGAATTTACTACACATTTAAAATGAGTAAAAATGCATTCTCGTATTAAAATGGCTCAAGACACAAAAGCTCGGATGGTAGGTCTTGGATCTCCTTATTTATGTCTCAAGAATGACAGCAGTTCACTACCTAGTTTCAGCATTTCGTGGACAATGTCTGACTGTGTCACAATGAAAGGTGATGATAGTTCAACTCAATTGCGAAGCAATGAATAAAACGGGGTTGTGAGGGAGCTGCCATGTGGCAAAACACACAAACAGTCCTTTTGTTAGTGCCTGCCATGGCCACTATACCAGAGCGCGCATGGAGAGCCACTCCACCCCGCATTCTAGCTGTGCGTACAAAACAAACCCAACAAAATAACGTGAATGGCCATTCTTCTTTAGGTAATAAATACCATGAGGACAAAGTGGACATGACAGATGTGAAAAACAGACGGGGAGTTCCACACTTCAAATTTTTAGGTCTGCGACTCTAGTGGGGGTCTTGCCATGCATATGCAATAAGATTTTGGCTCATTAACGGACTACACGGCAAGTGCAGATTGTGATAACCCCCAAACAAAATAAAACCTAATTTCCATTAAATGACAGCAGTTACGACAAAATTACAAAATTAGAGGACTACTTCAGACCATTGTGTTGAACGTTAGAACATATTCTATCATCACTACCTTTCCATTTTAGAAAAAGCAAAGAATAGCTATTAGTCATTTATGTTTCATTTGCTATTTTGTAACAAAGCAGACTTGTTTGTATCGTAAAAATATTCCATAATTAATTTCTAAAAAGCACCATGTTATTAACCCAAATTATATATCTTAAATGGAAATTATATTTGATTCTCAAGTTAACAGAACATGAAAAGTGACACTGTTAGTTTGATTTCCTCGCAAGTTGTTTTTCATGAGAAATAAATCACAAAGGAATAAAATGCTGAGCGGGCTAACACTGGTGTGTGATAGCAACCTTTATGAAAGCAATTTCTTTCTTCTGCAATCATTAGAAACACAAAACCAGATTAAATACTGATGTACTTTAAATCGCTGAAAAATACTGCTCAAAGAAAAGAATTACTACGGTGGACATCATTTTATTGTAGGCATCATTTTGCACTGTCACATATGCCTAATGGGATTGATGTCACATACACTCACCTAAAGGATTATTATGAACACCGTACTAATACGGTGTTTGACCCCCTTTCGCCTTCAGAACTGCCTTAATTCTACGTGGCATTGATTCAACAAGGTGCTG
>JABFEA020000110.1:18588530-18606672 GCA_019775915.2 Cyphomyrus plagiostoma | reverse complement strand
TTAGTTAAGTTCTCCCCAAGCGAGCTTGATGGGCCGAATGGCCTCCTCTCGTTTGTATAGTTCTTATGTTCTTAAAAATGTATCTCAGCCCTCAGATGCCCAAAATGAAGTGGACTAGTTACAATTTCAAAAGTGATAAACTTTTTAGGGTTACATTGCCATGACAACGAGTAATAAAAATGCAGCACAACCACAATGTCAAACTCAGTGAATACACCTTTCAGTTACCCTTGCAGGAAATTGAGCTGTGGTGTGGTGGCCGAAAAATGTAAGTTGTGGTCCCCTTTTTCATCTAAGTACTACTTAATATTTTCACGCTTGCAGTATGTTCCACAAGTCACAGATATGCACTCACTGTCAGTGATGAACTGTGTGCCAGGCACTGATTCTGTAAGCTGCTCTTTTGAAGTTCTAGTGCTTGGTATGTATGCAGGTGTTGATGTCAATTGTGGTTCTTCAATAGCTGCAAGAAACAGTATATTTTATTTAACAAGTTAAACAAAAAAATTACACAAAACTCAACTGTAATAAAATCGTCAAACATACACCTGCAGCCCAGTAGATCTAAAACTGATCCACGGTTGTTGATAATCATGTGGATTCTGTTCTAATGGGGAAAATACCCAAGAAACCCAATGTGGGTAGTTTCCCTGGTTATGACAAGCAGCAAGGCTGTAGGCCTTTCACTTCCTATTTTATTAAATGACCATTGGGTAATAGGCTATCTCTGCTTTTACAGTTAGCTATGTGGGTGTCCTAACTTCTACTTCTCATCATTACCAAATTTGTCAGAGTACTTCATCTGATTTTCTATTTTCACCCTAAAAAATCTTTCACTTTCTATAAAGATATATTTAGTGTGTTCTAATTACGAACAAAATGATGTATGCTTAATAATTGGTATAGAAATGACCTATTTGACATAAAACCCCAAGGGCAAGATACCTAACTCATATATCTCCATACCTAGTTCTTCAAATAAGGACTTTTGGACTAACTTGACTTAAAATGAAAATATATTTGCGAGACAGATAAAGAGAACTTTAAAAACAAGCGATGATATATATTTTACATGTAAATATCACTGGAAGCTTTGGCCAAAAAAGTGAGATTTGCAAAAAATTTAAATTGTTATATATAAATTCTTTATATATAACAACGGCTATCAAAATCTTCTTCCAGACAGCCACAAGGTCTACTGATATTCACCCAGCCGTAACTTGCAATTGCCTCATATAAGATTTTGTTGGAGAGCAAGTCACATCAGTTCCTGTTTGTCAGTCAGGTGTAACCTCTACATACTTCTGGATTCTGGGACCAGTACTGGGCAACATTTCTCAAGTCAATTTTACCTGGGATGAAAATACTCGGAGCTTGGCTTAAAACGAGTGATCGGACCTAACAACACCCATGATTTCAATATATCATTACATGACTTCCAATAGTAACACAATCATTAATAGAAAATATCACATGTATACTTACGATTGTTACCAATGGCAACAAAATTCATCAGATATGAGTTGTACAGGGCTGCATGGCGAACAACACATTTGACGATTGTTCTTCTCTTGTAAGATCGAACTTGTAATATATCCACTGAAGAGTATTTAGTTGAATCACAGTGATGCTGGGGTTGAGCTAGATTAAAAAATTAACACACAGGAAACAGTATATTGCATCAGATATGAGGTATATATAAGGTATATATAAAACAGTCATGCTTTAACTACTGTATATGTCTACAGCTACAAATAAAAAGAAACAAGATACCAAATTAGAAAAATGATCTTTAAAGGCTCTATTTTTGTCGGGGATATACAGACTTTCATTTCTTCTTTTTGAGTGAGAACTCAGAAAACACTTCAGATAATTCATTTGGAAGCTATTGTTTTTATGTCTCGTTTCTGTATTTTAATTTCGAGAAAAAAAAATCTATTATTTACATTAATTTGTTATTCACAGTGACATTAATATTCGGTCAGCACTCACCTTCAACTTCTAATCCACTTTCAAACAGCCAGTATATTTCTGGAGGTTGGAAATTTGCCTGTGCTGAACATTTGATTGCAGTTTTGCCATTATGTTCAGTTACCTCAAGTGTTGGGCGACCTTGAAAAACACAGAATTCTGTATCAGGTACCATTTTGACTTAACCCTTGCAATTATTTATATAGATATTTATAGTCTCTCACAAAACTAAACATCTCTCCACTGCAATGATTTCTCTTTCATTTTGCTACAACCAAAAACAACAAAACTTACCCACAACTGTCACTCTGAACAGTTTTATTTTGACTGGATGGGAGTATTCCAAACAGCTGTAGTTACCCCCATCTTTGAAATTGACATTAGACAGGCTAATGGTGGATTCTGAATTAGAGAAGGAGAGAAGCTTGTACCTGCTGTCTTTCAGAACTGCAAATAAAACACAAACAGTATTTCTTGACAGTTATTCTTCAATATGTATATAGTGCATCCAAGCAATGTGTAAGCGCGTCAATTTATGCATTTGTAAGCAGTCAACGTTCTGTTAAAGACAAATCTCCAGATTTTTATACAGGTTTATCATTCATCTATTCACCTAGAACTGAAATGAACTGCAAAGTATAAAGTATAAAACAAATTTCACATTAGACAGAAATTCCATTCAAAGCCCCATTTAAACCATAAAAAATGGACAACTAATTTGTCAGAGCAGACAATATCAGGTAATATCACTAAATGCTGTCTATAAATGATTCAATTAACCATAAAGTCATTAATACCGTCTGAATGTTGGTTGCAACTTAAATTTACATGTATAATTATTTTGCAGATAATTTTGTCCAACGCAACATAAAAATGAAGAAAGCTTGGGGTCAAAATGCAGGGTCCAGTGCTCAAGGGACAAACAATGATATGGTTACACTCGTTATAAGATTTCAGCCAACAATCTTCTGAAGGCACAAATCCCCAGCCTACTGAGTTAAACTCCGTCCCATGAGTAATGTTAAACAAACACATATGCAATATATTATATATATGAAACCACCTGTATCACCTCACCTTTTTGTCGATTGAAAAAAAGCAGATGGTGATTTGGATTTCTCCACTCCAAGTGATCACTTGTAGTGAAGTTAAAAGGGCAACTTAGGGTTAGTGTTCTTCCCGCTACTACTGTCACGTTCTCATATACTGAAGATTCTACAGCACCTGAAGAAGGAAAGGGAGCAAGAAAACTCATTATCAAAATAGAAAAAAAGTAACACGGTTATTCCAGCTAAAAACATTTTTACTATAAAGCATTGTAGATGGTTTATACCCTTAGATAGCTGTGATATTCATGTATGATGCACCTTGTCATTCTGGCAGTTAGTAACTGGTAAGGAAACAGAATTCACAAAAAAAGATGACAAAAGCAATATCATAAATCTGTTATAGGAGATTTTTTTTTTTTTGGTTTGTTGAAAACATAAGATCTGCTGAGATGCATGACGACGCCTGTAGAAAAGGAGCCGTGACGTTGCAGCACTGGCTGCCCACATTGCATGATGATTCACTAACAGACCATCAGATTCCCACCACTTTTCAAAGGGCTCCACTAGAGGAGTGACAAAGTTCACCTCAGAGGACATGGGGGCTGCAGTGGAAAGTGTAGAGAAACCTGTAGGTCGGTCTAAAGGAAACCACAGGTTTGGGGGGTCTGACGATATACAGACACATTTGTACATGATGGGGGGTGGGGGGTGGTCGTTGGGGGAGGGGTCTGATAGAATTCTGTTTTCTACTTTTTATGGCAATGACACCGTTGCAGGATGTGGTAAAGAAACACAATGATCACATGATGAGCTTGAAAGTGAACTCGGTCTATGGTTTAAAATGTAGAACTGTAAGTAAAATTTACTGTAAGAAGCAACTTTGTTGACAGTCCGAACAATAGATGTGAGGGGCTTCCTCACGCCCTCTCAACAGTGGGCACTGGAATATTTTTCATTGCAAAGGTCATACGTTATTTTTCCTCACACCTTGTGTGGGGCAAGAAAGACCACAGCATTACTAATAAGCGTAGGCGTTACAGACAAACATAAACGTAGGCGTTTGAGTGTAAGTAATATTCAAGTCATTGCTTGAAATTTTGCCCATTTTCAAAAAATATCTTGTACTGTTAGGAATATACATTTATTGTGTAATTGTCATTGTTATTTGTGTATCAAAAAAAGTTTATTGATAATTTTCTCTTGTGATTGCCTTGCAATAATGGAACTAGACACCTGGAGCAACATGGTCATATTTAAATACTGCTGTAATCAAGGGCTAGACATGAAGCTCCCCCACTCGCCTGAGGAGTGCGATTTACACAAAGGATGAGTACAAAAAGCTGAACCCTGACCTGCTGGCAAGTGAAAATTGAATGTTGGACTACAGTATTATCAAAAGTTTCCACCCCTGCTGTCAACTATGAAGAAGCACATCTGACATCCTTGGAATTGTCCTCTTTACCACCAGCTTAGTGATACACACAGTGCATCATGTGACTGCAAGTGAACACACACAGCAAGCAGACAGGAACAAGTGGGTCACGTACGGTTTGGTTAAGGGTCAGAAAGGTACCTGCTGGGGCACTGCTAGAGATTTTGGGCCCTGTGAAATAACATCACATTGGGCCCCAAATCCAGATCAATCCAATTACATTCCAAATTTTATAGGGGCCCTTAGAATTGTCCCCCCCTTGGGACCCCTCCTCCACCCACCCCCATTACATTGCCCCTGAGCAACTGATCTAATTGATTTTCAATGTGCTGTGGCTGTCGGGGTTAGACTTGGTCTCAGAAACACCCCCCTGTCTGGGATTTTCATGCACTACATTATCTATGGGTTACAGAGAATGGTGCGATGCACAAAAAACATACAGCATGCCTGTGGATGAAAACCCTATGAAAAAATGACAGTGGAGATCAGTCAAACTTGTTCATGCTCACAGAAACCTCACCAGTAAAAAAAATAACACCTCGGTACAGCAGTGGCGTGCAGAAAGGCTTCTTCAAATGCACAACTCGCCTGTCCCTAAAGCGGTTCTGAAGTAAAAAATGGGTTCTAAATCAGTCCTAGCTAGGTGTCCGAAACAAAGTGGAGTGTTTCTGTCTGACATACTCTTATCGGTTCAGTATAGTGGCATTATATCACCAAGAGCAGTTGCTGACAGTCTAAAAATCCTGAGTTATATTTACATTAATGCTCAATTACATCCATTAATTCTGGATGAGAAATTCCTGGAGTGACTACCAAAACAATCTGATATTTACTCCGAATTCCAATCTTCTCAGAAGGATATTGTTTAAAATTTCTTAATTCTACACAGGACAACTTAATGAAAAGCGTAAATGATTCTTTGTGTTGTCCATCGACCAAAATCATGCCTTAACCTCTGTGCATAAATCATTAATGCTCTAGCATGCTTCCATAAGAAGTATGAACATATAGTTCATAGAACTTACAGAAGGAATATATGTCTTCTAACTAGTTTCCAAAGAACAACATTTCCATATTATCAGAAGCAAGCAGTCAGACAATATCATTCATCTACAGGTCAGCTTGAAAATTTGACAGGTGCCTATCAGGCCAAGGGTTCCACTAAATAACTTGATGAAATGTCTGTTACAGAGAGCAAAGCATTACACTCACCGACATAAAGCCCCAGCAGAACGCAGACGTGCAGCTTCAGTGCCATCTCCACAGTCACACGCACTCGTCTGCTCAGACTTCCTCCCTCATGCCTTTTTATATGCGCCTCCATGACATCACCGCAGAGCTATGGGTTTTCCACACGCTGAAAGTTTCACTCAATGTAAACAGGGTCTGAGGGGAATTTAGTATTTACCAAATATGTATAAAACTACAACCATCTGCCTGTTTATTTTTAAACCTCTTTTTGAGTCCCTTATCACTTACCTCAGGGGTGGGGAATAGAGTGCCCAAAAAACTAAAACTGATGAAAAGTATGTCTCACCCTCCAAAAAGTTTCCTATAGATAAGTTGTTCTGAGAAAAAATTTGAAGCCAATCAGAAATTATTTAGGGGTGTCCAAAACGGGTCAAATTTTGAAATTTTACCTATCAAAATTTCACTGTATTTGACCTGATGTAATTCCAGAATTACAATTGCTGCAAATTTGTAATTGCTAATTTGTCATTGCTAAGCTTCCTAAATAAGAATATAAAACCCAATGAGATGTAATGACTTGGCAGATAAATTATAGCAAAATTAGCAAATCTAGCATTGCAAGTCACTTTTAGTATTACACACATCTGCTTGACTGGCCTCTAATATACTGTTGCTTACATTGCTACACTACAGTGTGCAGGTAAATTAAACGGTAGCACTTTATAATACTGTTCCGTAGTTAACAGGTAAATATGCAGGAAGTAAGCAGCAACAAAGGAGTAGTATTTCATTAACACCTAAACTGGTACTATTCACTACTAGGGAATTAAACATTATACAGTCAACTGTCTTGGCTACAATTTATATCTTCAGTTTATAATCAAGTTGCTTTTGCTAGTGCTAGCTACTATTATTGTCATACATTAGTCAATCACAGAACTTCGACAGTCCAATAACCCATATGTTGTGCATTGCCTTCACTGTCAGGTGAGGAGGGTCTTTATGATGGTTCTCAACGACCTGCAGAAGATACTGCTTTTATGTTTCATCGATTGTAGTTTCGTTGAAGTCTTGAATCAGTGCAAGCACTCGCTCTGCACAGTCATTGACACAAGCTAAAGGACGAGCAACGGTGCTTGCAGTTAGGTAAGACCAATTCTCATGCCATGGTTCAACTGGCAGATCTAAAAGGCTGTCATCGAGCTGCATTACGCTGAACAGTGATTTTGATAGATCAGAAATGCTAGTCAGAAAGGCTGTCAGGAGGTGTGACCCATGTTCAGTTGTCGTTTTTGATACCAGCAGGTGCTTTGCGGATAAGATTGGCCACGCTGACTTACATACTTACAAGCCCATTTCTAAAAAGTTGGGACACTGTGTAAAATGTAAATAAAAATAGATGGCAATGATTTACAAATTGTATAAACATATATAAAATTGAAAATAGAACACACACAACATCAGATGTTGAATCTGAGAAATGTTATTGTTTTATGACAAAAATATGCTCAAATTGAATTTGATGCCAACTGTAGGTTTCAAAATGATGCCAACGGGGCATGTTTACTGCTGTGTGGCATCGCCTCTTCTTTTAACAACACTTGATAAACATTTGGGAAATGAGGAGACCAGATTCCGGAGTTTTGAACAAGAAATGTGGCCCCATTCTTGTCTGATATAGGATTTCAACTGCTAAACAGTTCAGGGTCAGGGTTTGTCATATCTTTTATTTCATGATGCGCCAAATGTTTTCAATGGGTGACAGGTCTGGACTGCAGGCAGGCCAGTCTAGCTGCTGGACTCTTCTACTATGGAGCCATGCTATTGTAATACACGGAGAATGCAGTTAGGCATCGTCTTGGTGAAATATACAAAGGCCTTCCCTTAAAAGCATGGCTGCACAGTAGAAGGGTCCAGGTTCTAGACTGGCCTGCCTGCAGTCCAGACCTGCCCCCCACAGGTGTTTCCGTTCAACACGGTTTGCCTCCTACTGAAAATATTTGGCACATCATGAAATGAAAAATATGAAAAGGAGACCCCAAACTGTTGAGCAGTTGAAATCCTATATCAGCCAGGAATGACATAACATTTCACGTTCAAATGTGCAGAAACTGGTCTCCTCAGTTGCCAAACGTTTACAGCGGCTTAATGGTTAGGGAAGCGTGCTTTGGATTGTAAAGTTGCTGGTCTGAATCCCTGACCAGTAAGAAACCATTGAGATACCTAGTGAGAGGTACTGCACCCACTCGCTGCTCCCTAGTCACAGATGTCACGTATGGGTTAAATGCAGAGGACACTTTTCATTGTGGCGTGTCAACAATGACAATTAATCACCTTCCCTAAAGTGTTGTTTAAAGAAGTGGTGATGCAACACAATGATGAACATGCCCCTGTCCCAACTTTTTGGAAACATGTTGCTGGAATCAAATTCAAATTGACCACAATAAACTTTCTCATTTTCAACAACTGTCTTTGTTCTATTTTCATATAAATATGCGTCTATATAATTTGCAAATAACTGCATTCTGGTCTTCTTTACATATTACACAGCGTCCCAACTTTTTGGAAACAGGGTTGTAGTCAAACAATCTGTTCCATTATACATCTTTTTATATTGATCAAAATCTAGTATTTCATGCTGCTGGGGTAGAATCGCTAGTTATGGTGTTTTTTAACCTCCTGTTAGTTACCCTAGTAATACGATCTAGCCAGCAAATGGAAGGTGTCCTGTTCTATATGCAAGTCTTAACTGGTTGATTAATTGTCTAATTATGCTCATTTGTTATGTTAATAATAAATAAGGTAATACACAGAACAGTAAATCAGTAGGCGGGAGGTTTGAATCATAGCCTTGCCATCTGTGGAGTTGCTCAATGTAACGCCAACTTTTCCTCCAGACACTTTGATTTCTCCCATAGTACAAAAGAACCAGGTGAAAATGTGTCTATAATTTGTCCACTGAGGGTGTAATTGTGTAAATATATTCGAATCCCATCCAGGCCAGACCTGGGAGAGGCTACAAGCTCCTTCAGAATAGTGTATCGGATAAGCACTTGGAAAAAAAACATAAATAGGATTTTTTATTTAGATTTTAATATCACGGAAAACAGAAATTTAAGAACAGTTGAAATAGTATAAATCAAAATAAGCAGCCCAGAACAGTATAACAAGACTCTAATTAAAAGAGAGAACAATTGGGGTATCATTAAGTCTCACGAGAAGAGAAACTTGCTGCCACCTGGTGTTTAAAGATAATATAGCCACCAGAAACCTGCAAGTACAAGAGTCCTCAAGATGGAAAACACCACTGACCAAAAGTACTTTGTATGGAAAATAGACAAGCATTCTTTCAATGTGCCGCACACGTTAAATTAGATAAAAGAATTTTCAATAATAGACAAGAACAGCATGGACTGTGAATATTATATGATAAAATATTTTTGGAATTACTAGGCAACATAACAGGTTGATAAGTTGAACATATTGAATCATAGACAAATTATGGAAGAGGTCTTTCAAAGTGATTTTCATCCAATAAATGTTTTGGTTATACCCTACTTTGAACCTCTCCCGTCATTCAGTCGTTTCCCATAATTCCTTAGCCAAAGGCTAACTATGAACCACCTGTTTAATCCATATGTTCTTGGAATAATTTGATCCAAGTAGTAAATATTACTTTATTATTGCTGTATTGCATTATTTCACAAAAGTGCAAGCAGAAACTATTATCTAGACTTAGGCCTAGTTAAACTTGGTACTATCAGTAGTATCCAGCTTGCCCGTTTTGGATGTCATCATAATCCCAAAATTCCCCAGAATATCATATTTTATTCCAATGTGCAACAAAATAGCATCATCTGAAATGCACTGCTAAGATGTTAACTTAGAGTGCTTGAAGTAGGATAGTTGAGAGGTTTAGACGCTGAATGAGAAATCGGTTAGGGGAAAAAAATTCAGTTACATGTCATGATTCTTCTGTTAATATTTTGGGTTCACAGTTTTTGGGGGGGGGGGGGGAAATACATGTTTTTTTTGCTTTTAGCATTCTATTAGAATAGTCACATGCCTAACTGTTAGGAATACTTTTTGGTCATGCTCAGGAGCTCAAAATATAGTAATTGTGGCTACATTATTCAGACATTGAGTGTGAAGGTATTCCACCCTGTTAGGGACGTATATATAGCTATCACAGAATATTAATAATGTAAATGTTAGACAATAATGCGCTTTTCTTGGATAATACATGTCCTTTATGCCACCATAGTATTTTTTATTCTTGAAAAAATAACAACAATTATTGATTAATAAAAGATTCCTTGATGCCTAAAAGATCACCCATTACACCCATTTTTACTGACAGAATGATATAACACCAAAATTTTGCACAAAACACATATATGCTGCTAATGCTCCTCATCTCCTACAATAACACAAGTATTTTTCCTATCAAATTATTATTTAAAAATGTCTTTTATAACAGCGTGCAACACAAATTTTAACAGGACCTAACAGTCGATTCGTTTTTCCTTACTGTCCTGCAAGCTGTGCCATCTGTAATGTGTGGAACTCCACCTAAATAATAATGTTTGAAAATCACATTTTTTCCATATTTCAAACTGAGCAAACTAAGGGACCTGCCTAACAAATAGCTTTGTGTGTGTAGCTCCTTATCACATCAGTCATGATGACATGATTGGCACCCCAGCCTGGGTTGTTCCATCCCTTTCACCCATGGACTCCCATATAGGTTCTGGACCCCTTGCAATTCTGAATTGGACAAGCTATAGAAAATGGATGGATGGATGAATGGATGAATAAAAAATAAAATGCTCATGCGATTATAATTCACTTTTAAAACAAACACTACATTATGGCACAAAAACAAGTGACACATTTTTCAGAGTATCTGGCAGAGGTAAATGGAAACCTTGAGTGTTGCTTGTGAAAGACAGGACCTGCTAAAGTTCTATTGCTTATAAAACCCAATAAACTTGTCAGGTCAGTAACAAAAACTGGAACATCAAACATGGATTAACATATAATAAACACACTGCTGCATCTCAGCTGGACTAAGTGGTTGTACCATTTCCTAACAAATATGATTCGCAATATATACAAAAAATATTTTTCGTCTTATAATTTCCACCCTATTAAGATCACATTCTAGTTCATCCCAAAGGTGTTCAATAGGGTTAAGGTCAAGGCTCCAAGCAGGCCAGTTCTTCCACACCAAAGACATCCAGTGTATTGCCACGTACCCTCCCACACAGCCATGCTGGAACAGAGAAGGTCCTTCCCCAAACTGTTCCCACAAAGCTGGAAGCATAGAATTGTCCAAAATGTCTTGGTATCCTGAAGCATTAACCATTATCCCTCCTCCACAATGTAGTCAGGCAGGTAACGTTCTCCTGGCATCTGCCAAACCCAGACTCATCCATCAGACTGCCAGACAGAGAAGTGTGATTTGTCACTCCACAGAGTCCAGTGGTGGCGTTTATACCCCTCCATCTGACACTTGGCATGGCACTTGGTGATGTGAAGCTTGCATGCAGATGCTCAGCCATGGAAGCCCATTCTATGAAGCTCCTGGTGCTGTGGAGCCACAGGAAGTTTGGAGCTCTGCAAACCGTCAACAAACCATTGGCAACTTACACACTATACGCCTCAGCACTCAGCAAACTCAGAGCTCCGTTACTTTACATGGTCTACCACTTCGTAGCTTTTTGTCATTCCTAAATGCTTCAACTAAGCAATAGTATGACTTACAGTTGACTGTGGAATATCTAGCAGAGTAGAAATATCATGGACTGAGTTATTGCAAAGGTGGCATCCTATGACAGGATCACACTTGAATTCACTGAGCTCTTCAGAAACGACCCAATATTTCACAGATGTTTGTCAACCTGACTGCATGGCTGGGTGCTTGATTGTACAATATATGCCTGTAGCAATGGGTCTGAATAAAAAAACCCGAATTCAATGATTAAGACGTGTATCCCAAAACTTTTGTCCATACAGTGTATATTTGAATTTGAGGTGAAGAAATGTTGCTATTCCTCAATAAACCTACAGGTGGCATGTTCTTAACTATTCACACATCGGTGGGCAGCCCAGCAGGCATTGTGGTAGGGGTGAATTATTTGCTAACTTTGATTTGTGCTGCTCATCCAGTGTTTAAATTGAATGAATGAAGGAACTCTGGCTTAAATAATTTTAAGTTAAATTTTATACTGTTGTATTCAAAGTTATTTTGTATTTGTTAAATTATGCCCTTGGATTTTGAGGGGAAAATAACATTATTTGGAGTAGGCTACATTTAATTGTCCATTTTCAATTCAGTTGTGCAGCTGATGAATAAAGTTTTAGATATATGACTCAATTTTTTTTTTACATGGTTCAAGGTTTGAAATTGTAACATAAAACAATGTGCTGACAATGTGGCTCAGTGTTTGCAGACCAGTAGCCAGCAGATCTCTGGCTATACAAACCTTTAAGGGGGTGTGTGTGGCTCAGCCCCTGTGATCAGTAGTGGTTTTACTGTTGGACCTTTGAACATAACCCATAATCTCTAAATTTTGCACAGGCTGACTGCTTTATATGGGAATAAAATGCATGTCACTTTGGATCAAAGCTTTTATTAATAAAATAAATGATGAATGAGAAACACCGGATGTGAACCAAAAGAAAGCGTTTCCCACCTGTAAGTTCCGAGGTACTAAAGTAGTACCCAGCTAGTTTGACACTTTTGGTACTGGTACTCGACCGGAAGTCAACAGAAATGGAAAAGAGCCCAAAGACAATAATTATCTCTCTCACATATATTTTAAACAGACTCTCTGTCTCTTGGCCGAGAGACACATATAGACATGCAACCCACTAAGACACAAACTTATAGTCAAAGTGGGCATATAAGATAAACAAATGCAGTCAAGTTATTAAGTTGGTGCTACTGTGTGAAGTTGGACTTTAATGCAAAGGTTAACAAACATCCCCACCCACATTTCTCAGCAGCATGAATCATCTGTGTTTATTTGGGCGCAGTTCTTATACCAGATCCTCCCCCTCCCTGTGCTTCATATGTGCTGCCACATTAGCTGAACGTCTATGACTTAAAATCCTTTGACTTAGTCATACTACTATTGTCTCCATCTGCTAAGCCATCTTATTCTGAACAATCCTATAAGCATGTACCCAAACATGACTGCAGCTGGGGACATAATCCACAGAGATATTAAATACCTCCCCTTAACTTAGCAATACCCCTAGCTGTTGCTAGGTATTTGTTTGTATACATATTGTATATACTGGATGGCTGGAGTGTCGCTAAATGATCTTTTGTTGTATGGGCAGTGACAAAACAGACTCTTATCTTTGTTTGTAAAATTGACATACAGTGGTACCCGGTTCTCGAACTTAATCCGTTCCGGACTCTGGATCGAATCCTAAAAAGTTTGTGTTCTGACCGAATTTTTCTCATTAGAAATAATGGAAAATCAATTAATTGCTTCCCGGCCCCCCAAAATTACACCTAAATGTTTTTTTTAATAACAAAAAATGAACAGGATAAAACAAGAAGAGCATTTTTTTCTTAATGGCTTCCAAAACGATAAAGATCTTATCCCAACATTACCGTCCGCTCCTTTCGTGTGCCACGCCCCCCTCGTTAACCTTGTGTGGGATCCCCATGTGATCAACTGTTTCTGGTTGTTGTCATTAGTCCTCTGTATTAAGTCCTCCTCTCAGTTTGTTTCCCCAGTCTGGTCATTGGGTGCGATCGACCTGCTTACAGTGCTGGCTTAAAGCAACGCATTCTGATCCTGAAGCAATGCATTAAGGTTAGATGCATTGCGACCTCTTACCCGACTGCACAAACTGGAACCGCCTCCGTGACGACACACCTTTGCCCTCATTGGCTGAAGAGTTTAACTACACGCATGACGTTTGTATTCCAGGCAGTTCCGAATGCCCTCTACCTGACCTGTGAGCATGCAGCTGCCAGCTCTGCATACTTGTCCTTCTTCCTCTAGAAGGCAGCCTCCATTCCTTCCTTCCATGGAATGGTCAACTCAACCAAGATGACAACCTTAGTGAGGGAGGACCAGAGCACTACATTGAGTCGTAGAGAGGTTGGGGTGATCTCCTGAGGGAACCTGAGCAGTCGTTAAGTTCCACTCAACTCCATGTGTCGAGAGACCACGCCCTACCAGTGTAGGACAGGTCCTGATCTCCTTGTCTAACAAAATGAATGAATCTCTGAGATGGTACTGGACTGATCCTGTTTGCCTCAAGCTTACATGCCTCCAGAATTTCAGCCAGCTTGCACAGGACCTGGTCGTGACGCCACCCTGTAGTAACGCTGCCTTACAACAACAGAGAATGAGCTGCAGGCTTGGGTTCTGGGAGCAGCAGAGTTGGCAGTTTTCCTCTGTGTCATACCAGATGTTAATGTTCTGAGGGCTTGGAAGGATATCATATGCTGCCTTGATCAAAAAGTCGGAATTGAGGTATCCTCCACGTCAGTCCAGGTAATTGTCCTGTTTACCACTGCCTCCCAGGTTGTCCACGACTGCTTTGATCTTATACTCCTCTTCCATCCTTACCACCTCGGAGATCACCAGGTCCTTCCTCTCCTTCGCATTGCCCTTGGACCACTTCTTGGGCACTTGCCCCAGTTGAGACCGATCCAGCCTTGTTGCGATACCCCCACAACTTCTTGGTGCTTCAAGCGGCTGATGGCTTGTTCCACCACTTGTATTGCATCCCACCGACGTCCTGTTCGGACTTGGGTTTGGATGTTTCGGACAATCGGATCTGGTGAGTCTCTCAGTTGGAACACAAGTCTCACCTTCTTTTGTTTGTAGCTCAGGCTGATGGATTTCAGCGGTAGTGTGAGTATGTTTCTGCCAAACAGTGCCACATTGGAAAGGCACCAAGTGAGGCCAGACCTTGAATTTCCCTGGCAGACAGCTCTGGTCGATCTTGTTCAGGCCATCCACGAGCTGGGATGTCACTGTGGTAGCCATCTGCTTGTCAGATAGGTCAGCTGTATAGAGCCTTCAAAGGGTTCTGACAGGATGTTCAGCCAGGAGTGGGATCTTCTCACCATCAACCAGAAAAGTGATGTTGTCATTCCTACCCTCCTTGCGAATAGAGAGGCTGCAGGACTTTGCTTGTTTGATTTTCATATGAGCCCAGTTAAGAAGTTCCTCAAGCCTTTTCAGGAGCGCGGAGTTGCAATTTGTGAACAACTGAGATCCTAATTCTGTCCAAATATACACCTTCACCTAGACTTCTTTCTGTTGTAATACATTTATAAACCTTTCCAGTTCCAAATGATTGACACTTCAAAATGTTATTTGCCACTTATAATTAAAATAGCCTTCAGAAGACATGATAGCTCATTTTTTGGGGAAAAAAATATGACACATTATTGGGCTTCAGTACTCAGCAATTTTTATTTTTTCAAGGAACAGTGCAATTACACAAATAACTTTAATGTAGAATTTAAACATATAACTGAACTTCCTTCATTCAATTCATTCATTTCATTTTTTTCTTCTGAGTGTGAAACCTGTTTCTTTATCACATATCGTTGAAGAGTAGATTGCATTTCACAGATCTCATTCAGAAATTCCCCAAAATTCACAGCTTGTCCCCAACCAGTTGTGCAGAGTAGGAAATCACATCCATGTGCACAAATACAACTGTTCTTGAGGACACTATGTGAAGCTTATGTTTGCTCTGCTTTGATGAACATGCCCATTAAACTTCCACAAACTACCAGTAGTGACACCTGTATAGAAGCCATACACTATCAGCATGCATGCAACACATACCTCTAGTTCCATGTGTAGCATCAAGCAGTTAAAGAATAGTCATAGTATAATAACCATCAAAAAGTTTTGAATATAGAAATGTCAATGCAACATACAATACATTGTTGATTGTCCTTTAGATTTATATGTAATATTTAAATTCAATAAAGTATTTCTTTTTTTAATCACCTTAGCATGAAATTCTACAAATTAACATCTTTTTCTAAAGATCAACATCTTCCATGACTTAATATCCATTATACATTAGTTCCATCCATCAATTTTCTATAATTGCTTGTCCTATTCAGAGTCACAGGGGATTAAGAGTCTATCCCGGTGACTATGGGTGCAAGGCAGGGAGCAACCCAGGATGGGACACCAACCCATCGCAGGGCTCACTCAACATTCACACCTACGTGCAATTTGGTAACTCCAATTCAATAGAGCATGATTTTGGACTGTGGGGGGAAACTAGAGTACCCAGAGGAAACCCCACAAAGATACAGGGAACACAAGTGATCATGGATTTAAACCCTGGTCCCAAAGGTGCCACCCATTATAACATTAGTTACATTCTTACCTTTTAAAATAAACAAACAAATAAACCAATAAACAAACAAATCAAACAGCTGAGTATTCTTGTCTCCCAGCTAACATTGCCTTTCGTTAACCTAATCATTTATCATCTATTTAAAAAAATGTGTTGAAAAGAAACTGGAAGACACTGATATCACATGAATAACAAAAGGTCCCATATCTTTAACGACTTGTTTGAACCGTATTACTTGCAAGTTCTGAAGCATGTAAATGTAATTTGTATTTTTCAAATGTATGAAAAATAGCCTAGGACCAGCGGATTGTTAATAAACTACTTAATCTACGCTATTGTTATTCTATAACAATTTTGTTGCGATAAGTCTTTTTAATTTAAGCAAAACTCTTGTAGTACATTCTACTTCATGAACAAACTTAGCAGTTAACGTATATGCGGGGCATACGTAAAATGTTAAGTAGCAAAGTAACCGAGTACTCCTGTGTTTACATATAATTCTTGAATTTCTTAATTTTCTTCACGAACTGAAACAACAAACTTAGACCAGGCGCCACGTGCTTGTTTCTTAGAAGGCTATAAAAAGGTGATGAAGCTGCGCCGCTGAAGTATTCATATGTAATGCAATACTGAGGCTTCACTACAACACAATGAATAAACCAGGTCATTAAAATGTTGCCTTAGTTACATTTAAAAGCTAAATAAATCATTCGTTAATTTTTAAACGGTAATGATGTAATACATTTTAAACAATACATTTGGAGTCCACGTTTGATATAAATTAAATGAGACATATTATCATATTGTAATGCGTTAACCAGAGACTATAGTCAAGGTTTTTGGCTACACAAAAAGGATGGATATCAAATTGTATCGTTCTAACTTATTGGGTACCGTTTCATATTTTTTGGCCCGGGGCAAGGGATAATGTACACACACACTCTATATGTACAATAAGCATATTATGCATATTTTATGATTCTACATGTGTCAAACGAGTCTAAAATGAAAGGACAAAACTGCACTAATCTTTTATAATTAAAAACGTGCTGTATCTGTAGGTTTCCTTACACTACAACACTTCAGCGTCAGCTTACGTATGAGTCGTTTAGCCGTAGAAAGCCCTAGAACTTTACCGACTCTTCCTTTTCGTCTCGCCTCAACCTGTCGCATTTCCGGTTAATTTAAACAACACTGCCAATTGCGTTTTGACACATCTCGGCCAATCATTTTGCGACGCGGTGAACCGAAAGGTATTCCATGACGTAACTGACAGGAGATCGTGTTTAACTGGTCAGCGACAGCCGCTTCTTGGGGCTGCGTGAACGTTGATTGGCTGAGAAGGTCTTACGGCGGTCCGAAGAGGACTACATTAACTTAAATTTTTTTGTTCTTCGTTCTCAGACGGCGGAGCGGGGACAGCGAACAGTTTTCTCTTTAGTAAGATATAGCAGCAGAAGCCGGTAAGTACTTTTTTTTTTTTTTAAAAAAAATATTATTTTTTTATCTTTAATGAGAAATGATTTTGATAAACGTGAAGCTTTTTAAACATTTCTCACCGGCAAAATATATTAACATGTTAAATGGTAAGATGTATGATGTATTGTACTGGAAAGACAATTCTATAATCGGAAATGCTTGATATTTATTTTTTTCTTAACCCGATGTATTTTCGGAGCACTATTTACACAGCTCTAGAATATCGTGTGGCCTAAGTATGTTTCATTTTAATGGGGGGAGGGGGGTTCTACCTACATCCGCTTTTCATTTTTTAAAATTGAAGCATTAATATGCTTGTCTGTCTTGTCATATAATACATGTGTATAATGTATGTCAAGTGTAATTATTAATTTATCGGTTTTGGACTAAGGTCACCTATTGTTAAGACTGGATGCTGCAGTAGCTTTTGTCCTTCGGATCATACTGTTGGGGGATGGGTGAAGGCACGTGCATTGCCGCAGCCGGCAACCGCGTACAATGTGTTAAATATTTGTGCCAATCCTGAAAATAATGTTTATCGGAGATATATACTACCGGATATGAATATTCCTTCTGTGGATTTAAGCACTGTATTTTCAGCATTTTCCGTATTTTAATAGCGAACATGACTTTGCGGTATATGTCGAGATATGTG
>JABFEA020000110.1:18543158-18559317 GCA_019775915.2 Cyphomyrus plagiostoma | reverse complement strand
AGGGCGGGCGCCAACACGAAACACTAAACACTCAAACACCCCAAAAAAAAAACAAAACAAAGTTATTAACACTTAACAAACCACACCAACTCCCCCCCCCCCCCCCCCCCACTGCACTGATGTGCAGTACAGAAAGCAACAGCAAGCTTTTTGAAAAGACTGTTCCCCCCCGTAGCACGAGGTAGTGAAAGGACCTGTGCGTGTGATGGGAAGCCAGTGCAGTCAGATGCAGGAGGCATATGGCAGACCAGAGACAACCCAACAGCACTGAAGAAACAAAAAAAGGTGACAGAGCTACATAACCACCTGTCTGACGCCCATGAACATTTTCTGTACAGAAAAGCAGAAAAGGAACCTATGCAAAGGTTAGGAGGGGCGGTTTTACATCCATTACAGGAATGTCAATTCAATACACACATTCCAGCATTTTCCAGATTTACTGAAGTGCTCAGGCCATTTAACTGAAAGAAAAAAAAAAAAATTAAGTACTGTAAGGAGAGGGGGTTTCTGACAGCCATTACAAATAGTTATCACGGAAAAATGTATATTATTTTACAGAATATATGGTACTTCACAGGCTGTTGGCGCTTATTCCTTGTCAGAATGCACTCCTGCTCTATGAATGTTATCAAACTAACCACTGTGACAAACATTAAGGGCTTTGCTCATTCAAACCATGAGTGCTGTACGGGTTTCTGTACCAAACAGCACACAACTAACAAATTCAGCAGCATCCCAGATCCATCCCACACAATACAAATAATCCAGTCCCTTCTGTTGGCTTAACTCCGCAGATCCTCAAATCCAAGAAATCCCTATGATTCCAATTAGATAAATGTTTGTCCCATGAGGCACTAGACATGATTTTAAGGTGGAGAAATCTTGAAGCTGAAATGCAACAGACAGACATAATGACAAGATCCCCAGAGGTCAATCAACACTAACAGGGTTTTGATAACCATGACAATGACCTTGTGAGATTACAACTGAACAGAGAGGTGGGGGGGGGCATTACCTGTGCACAAGTATGCATTTTATGAAATAGTATGGAATAGCTCTTATTTTGCAGAAAGACTGACAATGGAAGTGGTGACTTGAAAATGAAATTTCATGACATCAGAACGGAATAAACTGGGCAAAATGGCATCAAGTTGCTTCTGCAATTCTCACAGGATCTCATGTGCTCTAGCTGGCTGTAGGGGAGAAGGGCAGGAGGCTAGAAGATGACAGAACTCAAGAAGAAGCCCCAAGAACATTCTAAAAATGTACAACAAAGTTTCTCCAAGCTGATCCAATTAAACATTTTTGATTTAAGTTTGGGGAGACGAAAAAAAAATAATAAATACATCAAAATATCTGTATGTTCCAGCCGTTATAATTCATCTTCTATATGGTTTTCCGATTTGTCCTCCGAGGGTCCTGCAAGAAGACACCAACCAATCATGATATAGATAAAAGCAATATAAAGAGACTGCAAAACAGTACTAGACAGAAGTTGGCGAGTGGATGAGGTACCATATTAGCAGGACGTAGGAGCAGCTTCTACACCAGAGGGCACTCGCATGCACCAAGCATACCTGTATTCACTGCTCCTTTTGTGGGATTCTGACGGGTTTCTGTTTCAGCCCCATCCTTAGCACCATTGTCTACGGGCGGCTCCACACCTGGTTTCACTTCAGGGGTTTCTGATGTGACATAAAAAAAAAAAAAAGAGGAATTACATACATGGATGGATGAATGGAGGAAGGGAGGGGAGAGGTTTGGGAACTAAAGTGGTGCTGTTATTCCCATCAAACAGGATAGCAGTTACTGTTTGGAATACAAAACAAGTTCTTATTAAATTGTTACTGTTAATTTGCATATGATCTGATGTTACATTATATTTTCATTGAAGAAAACACTCAACCTAGATAAACAGCTTTAAAGATGTTCCTTAACCACCTCAGATTTTGTGCAGTACTGTACATTTACTGATCCAGCATTGAACAAAGTATACTGGCAAACACAAGGCAACGTGGCCAACTGGTTTGACATTCATGATACCTGTCGCTTTCTCAGCGTTGGGCTTGTCCACAGGTGGGATGACTTTCTCAGAGTCAGCTTCCGTGCTGTTGGACTTGCCATTTTCTGTGCTGGTGCTGTTCTCCTTGGGTTTGACCTTAGGCTTGGGCTTGGCAAACTTAGCCTTGTTCAGCAAGTAATTGACCTCGCGGTCGAGAAGGGTGAGCTTGGCCTCAATGTCTTTGGACAGCAAAACTGGCTTCTCAGTCGGCGAGCGCTTCTCCTGCTCTGCCAAGGTCTCGTTCTTCCAAGTCTGTGAAGGACACGGCAGCATAAAGCTACATCGGCAAATGATAGGTACACTTCTGGATGATATTTAAAAGGGGGTATTTACATACCGTCGTCTCATTGATTATCTTCTCCAGTGTCTTCAGCTCAACTTCTGTAAAGATTTGGTCATCCTCCGGTATGAGTCTGGCACTCCTATATCAAAATATTAAAGCGATATTTTGTTCATAACAAAAACCAATAAAGCATTTTAAAAAGGTAAAATAAATTACTGGATGAATATACCTTATAACCAGGACCAGAATAAACAGGATGGATGGATAAATGAATGAATAAGTATTATGTTCTAAAACTCACTTAAGAAAAAAGCTAGAATGGTTCAGCATGCTGTCAAGTGCTGCCAGTCTGTCAGGCCACTTTCTGCGCTCTTCCACTTTGAAGAACATGGACTTGCACAGCTTCTTCAGGTCTGACAGCTTCTCCTTCAGCTCCTTAGTAGCTGCTGTATACCCCTCCTCGTCCATCCAGGTAGAGGCCTCGCTCAGCTTGCTGGAAATCTGCTGTCGCTCTTCCTCAGAAAGCACCACCTGGTACTCATCCTGATACATCTTATCCTGGAAGCATGAGGTGATGAGGACACTGGCCCATCATTTCAATCCCCCCTCCTCAAACATGCAATTTTTCTGATCTATCACCACCCTTGAAAGAATTCTGATTGTAGAACTAGATAAAAAGACATTGGGAACCATCTTAAAACAAAAAGATCCATACCTGGGTTTCAAAGATGAACGCCTCAAGGCTGTTCAAGGCCTTTTCCCTCTCGTGCTTCTCCAGATCTCGATCAGTTAGATCTTGCAATCTGAAAGGAAATGTATAGAGTTTAAAAATCAAATGCCACATGAACCCCACCCATCGTTCTTTTCAAAGTGAGAAAACTTACTTCTTCTTAGAAGAATCAATCTCATCTGGACTTGGGTTGAGAACATCATATATTTGTAGCTCTACGTCAATTTCTTCAGAGATCTTTACTTTCTTCTGCGATTTCACCTTCTTATCTTTGTCCTCAGTCTTCACTTCTTCATCAGTTGGCTTCTTTTCTTCAGTTTTTCCTTCACTTCCTGTTGCTTCCTTTTCACTCTGTGGAAAAATTAAAATGTCCTTATCAAGAGTGTCCCGAAGAATTTTATACAAACCCAACACCATAACGACAGCAAAAACAAATTAAGTCAATCATCAACTCCGTTGTATTTTGTAAAATGTCCACAAGGGATAGAGAAAGCACAACATGAACAGTGCAAAGTACAAGAGCATCCAAGTAGGCCTGGCTGCTTTTCCACAGGCATATAGGAACCAACCCACTCAAGCGATACAGTGAAGAGAGACTAGTTACAGCACGCTTCGGTTGTCCTCTGCAAAAGGGTCGGTTCCATAAAGGTGTTAGAGAGTGACAGTAACATGCTATACATCATGAATTACTATGTATTAATTTCTGCTAACAAGTCTGAGAATCGCCATCTCGTGTTATATACATAAAATACTAGTGCAATTTACATTTGCTTGCACAAGTTTGCATTATGAATTAATTCTGTTCAGTTGTTCTATAGTACTTTAAGTAGTAAGGTTAACTCTATAGGACGAAATTAATTGGTGCCTCCTTCCTGGCCTTTCAACGCCCAATCATCTACAATAAATACTGCTGTGGCCAATCGTTTAGAGAGGTGAGCTACACACATTTGTTTTGTAAAAGAGTCACTATTGAATGCTGATGATGCAAGCTAAACCCCACCCACTTAACATTAACTCACTGGATAACAGTTGTAACTTGGATTTGCAAAACATCCACTCAGAACTTGATCCATTGGAGAATGCGTAATTCCTTATTCCTAAAATACTATGATCGCCAAAGCGGTTTTACACTTACTGAAATAACATGGACAGAGGGGAACATGGGAAAGGGGATGTAAATTGCATATGCAAAATGACCAAACGCATTTACGTACAAGTTTCCATGGAAACATAGCATGGGAAAGAAGAGCAAGGAGGAATAGAAGAGGGTCTTGATTTCTACCTGGGAATCAGAGCTGCCGTCCACCTTCTCAGCCTCTGCCGCCTTCTCTGGCTGGGCATCAGTGTTCTCCTCAGCTTCCTGATTAGCATCCTGTGGGTCTTCATCCTTCTTGGCCTTATCTTCCTCCTCTTTCCCAGCCTCAGGTGTGAGCTCCTCCTCATCCTGGTTTAATATTTTAAGGGTTTAGTTGCAGAAAATAGCTTGAGGCCTGAGCAGAATCTTCTAAAGAGGGTTTCTAACAGTCATTAATGATAAATGGGATAGAAGTATACCTGGACAGGCTCTGTGAGGTTTGCGGTTGGTTCTGAACTTCCTCCTCCAAAGAGACTTGATATTGTGTTTCCAAGTTCTTAAAAGAGGAATCATAATGCAATTAATTAATTTTAAGGAAAAAAAATGTAAACATTTGTCAAAAGCATGAAATACAGTGGTACCTCGGTTCTCAAACTTAATCCTTTCCGGGCCCCAGATAGAGTCCTAAAAAGTTTGAGTTCTGATCAAATTTTTCCCCATAAGACATAATGGAAAACTAATTAATTGGTTCCTGGCCCCCCAAAAATTACACCTAAAAATAATTTCTGGTTGTTGTCATTAGTCCTCTGTATTTAGAAGTCCGTGTTTCAGTTTGTTTCCCCAGTCTGGTCATTGGGTGTATTCGACTTGCTTACAACGCTGGCTTAAAGCAACGCATTCTGACCCTGACGCAATGCATTATGGTTAGATGCATTGCAACCTCTCACCCGGCTGCACAAACTGGAAAAGCCTCCGTGACGACACACCTTTGTCTTTATTGGCTGAAGAGTTGAGTTACATGCATGACTTTCGTATCCCAGGCAGTTCTAATGCGTAATCTGCTATTTCTCCCGGATATCACGTAAAGCAGTGAGAATTTACCTTAGTTTAAATAAATTACATAAATGCTCTAATAGTACACAAGTTAGTGGTTTATTTATTGTTAGTTATTGTAATGTTGCGCTATTTTATTTGGTTAATCTTGAATTGAGTCTTGAAGAAGGCATTCAAGTAAGATTTGCATTGTAGTATGACTTTCCTGGCATGTACAATTTATATTAGGTCAGCGTTCACGGTTCAACTTCTGATATTCAGATCAAGTTCTAGGTCAAACTGGTTTGTTCGACTTAAGAAATTCAAGTTCTAGTGAGTTTGAGAACCGAGGTACCACTGTACTGAAATTTCTGCAAATACGTACTTGTCAAAGTTGATTCTTCTTCTCTCTCCTCCACTATAGTCTCAAAAACAGATTCCACCTGGAAGAAAAAAAAAAGAAATAAATATTTAACTTTGAATTATTATCGGCTTTAGGATTTTAGAAAAACAAAATTGCAAATTCCTAACCAACCCGGTCCAGGATGAGCACTCCACTTTCGTCCATGTTAAAATGAGCCTTGATGCCCTTCGATTCTGCATCCAAGTGCTTCTTAAAGCTGCTGCCCACCCCTGTCAACCTGACTGCGGTCAAGTTGAGGGACCCAAACACCCTGAGAAGGAAGAATCATGTCAACTTGCAACAAATATGGCTACTCACTTCTAAGGCTGTTGGGCCAATAGACGAGTGTTTCCCAACCCGGTCCTCTGGCACCCACAGACAGTCCACATTTTTTGCTCCCACCCAGCTCCCAGGAATACAGGTAGAGGGCTCATCTAAACAGAGGTGTACGTACATTCACCTCTGCCTATTCAACCAGTTACCTGAGGTCATCTGCATTAAGGAATCCGAGGTCCCCATAGTTGACGTAAAAGACAAAGTCATCTGTGTAGCGGTTGAACGTGATGACCTTGCGCTGTGGGTACGGAGCCATTCTCTGAAACAGAACCCGCTTGTTGTGTTTCAACATCTTCACCCCTTCCTCCTCCGTCTCCCGTGTGAACTCCACCTGAAGCGGGCGGAAAAGGCCAGTTAAACGAGCGACAGGATAGGCCTCCCTGCGACCCGGCCAGCGTCCGGCCCACGGCCCACCTGAATGGGAAACACCGCAGCGTCTCGCACCAGGAAAGGCTTGACCTTGAAGGCCTTGCTGAGCGCGGCAGCCTGGTACACGGCTCCCATAGCGGCAGCTTCGTCAGCGTTGATGTTCTTCCCCAGCTCTTCCCTGCAGAAAGGCAGCGGATCGCGGCAGAACTGAGTAATCACAAAATTGCTGGGATTTGAGCCTCAATAATTTACACATGATTGGGATGGAAGATCCATTAAAGACTAAAAGCGGACATACTTTCCAACAGCTTTTAGCAGAATCTCCTGAACTCGGGGCACTCGAGTCGCTCCTCCAACCAGGATAACCTGTTCGATCTCTTCCTGGAAACGAAGGCAGAACATGCATATGACGCACTCTGAAGCCGAGAGGGCGGGCAGCATATGCAGATCTGGAAGGTGGCGAGGAGTGCCCGTCACCACCCAAGCCAGAAAGCCAGCCACCTCGTTGTATTTGCACTTCGGTTAAATAAGACTGTTAAAATAATAATAAAAACCTCTATTACTTAACCGTTTGTGTCCCTGATGATATTCTGATAAAGAATGAGCTCATAGTGCTGCGGAGCTAAATATGTGCTCTCAGAACAGGAGTAATGCAGAAGTTCGGGAATCTTGTACCTGGTGTAAGCTTGTTACTTTAACTGCAAGATACTGATACATTACATGTATATATGAGAATTCCACCACTGCCAGAGTAGAGTTGCAGCGTTTAGGTACCTTAAATATGCCGTTATTTACAAGATGCCTTATATTCATATTTAGATCTATGTGCCACACCAAAATGACCTCCGGTGCCACACTGGTCATCCAACGGAGACTCGTCTGGCTTCCTCACTGCCAGACTGGACTTACCAAGGACATTTCAGCAGAGCTGAGGGCTTCTTCAACAGGACCGGAGACCCTCTTGAAAAGATCAGCACAGAGCTCCTCCAACTCAGGACGCGTCACCTTTGCCTTGAAGTCGATGTCTTCCAGGAGACCCTCCACCTGCAAATATCAAAGTGAGACACTGTATGAATATTGTTAGGACATTTAGCGATAATTAGATGATTTACCTTTGAAACGCACTCACTTATGCGCAAAAATACCAGGTTTGTTGTATTAAACACTGGCACAGCACTGTGACGTTAACGTCACAACAGAAAGCAACCTAATCACAAAAACAATACATTTTTTATTATATCATGGTAAAGTTAACATGATATAATGAATGATAAGCATGAGATTTACATGCATACTTGCCTGAGAATACACAAGTATATTTCAAACACACTTTACCTCTGCATTCTTGCACTCAGCCAGAAATAAAGAAATTAAACCCTAAGACTCCAGTCTCACATTTGCATCAGTATTACCCACAATACTGGGGGTGGGGGGGAAAATCAGATAACAATATCCTCATAATGAACAGCGAGCGGCTCACAACCATTTTGCTTTCAATGTGCGTGGGTCACATCCAGGAATCAGTACACCCTTTTATATTGTTTTAGATTACAGATCAGTTATAAACAGATCTCCCCTTTGGAAAGGGCTCCCTGAGCAATGAAACCATGCTCAAGGTCAAACAACTTGACAAGCTCATGTCTAACAATATCTCCAGGGTGAGCACCTGCTACCAGAGCAGCACTGGACACAAGCTCACCTGAGCCGTGTGGTCGATGTTGGCGCTGAGCACGACCTTAACCCTCTGGGCCTCCTTCAGCAGCTTGGCCATGGCCCGCGGATTCTTCCGCACATCCGTCTTGGTCTTCCCCTGCTTGTTGAAGATATCAGCCAAGTGGTCCCGTAACCTCAGCTCCATCTCAAAGCCCCCCAGGGTGCGGTCAAAGCTGCGGCAAGCAGGAGAGATATTCAAAGGTCAGAATTAACACACATTGATAACTTCAGCCCAGAATCATCCCCCCCAACACTGAAGCCTCTCTCCACTTGGGATCAATAAGCAACCTTAAAAAAAAATTCAGTCAAACTACAAACTACCAAAAAAAAAAAAAAGGCAGCCAAACACTTAATCACTGAACAGCGTGTCAGGTTACAAGCTACATGAGAACTGACCAATTTTAAAAATAAAAAAAAAAAAGAAAATGTATCATTCAGCCCCCCTGAGGGCTTCGAAGACTGGCTCACCCAACTCCTCGGATCTGTAGCTGAGGCTGGGTGCCGTACTCTTTGGTCTTCACAGTCTGGTATGTGACAATAGTGGCTACGGTGCTGCTCGACCCCATGTCATAGAACATCACGTTCTAAAGGAAAGAAGTGGGCCATACTTCTAGAGTTTCCACCAAAAAAAACCACACTGAAGACCTTGGAGTTTGGTGTAGCAAGGGCTCTACTGTAGTACCTGGGCTGTGCTGTTGATGTCCTTCCTCCGGAAGACTCCATAGTTTAAGGCGACAGCAGTGTTGTCATTGATGAGCTGGAGGACCTTCAAACCTGCCATGTGCGCAGCGTGGAGAACAGCTCTGCGCTCTGCCTGATTGAAGTAGGCCGGCACTGTGATCACAGCATCTTTGACTGACTGTTCTGTGGGGGAGGGAATAAGAATCACAATATAGTTAATGTATGCTCATGGGATTTCTTAAAAAAAATTAAAAATCAGAATATACAAGAGGTGGGTCCAAGCTACTAGAGGAGGCGAGACATCAAATCAGACGTCTGAAGTCCCACTTCCTCTAGTTGCTTGGACCCACCTCCTCTAGAATCCAATTGGTGCGCTCTCTTAACCAATCATTCTTTCACCCATCATCAATCCTTCTGCCCTTAGAGCATTTTTTGTGCGAGTAAAATCCCATGAGCTTAATGTACGCATCAGGAGAATTGAAATCAAGTACATGAAGCACAGTATAGGATACTAACCTGCAAAGTCTTGCGCTAAGCCACGGGAATAATTCAAAATCATTCCCAGGATTTCCTCCGGGGAATACTGCATCTCTCTTTGGGATGGACAGAAAATATTAAAATGTCACTGATCATGTTGTTTTGACATATCTGGGGAAAAAAAAAAACATTCACAGGCAGAATTTCATAAAACAAAGTGATTTTGGGGGGTTTATGCCAAAGTGGAAAATAGACTCACTCTGAGGACTTGAAGAGAACCGTCTCTCTGTTCTCATCCTTCTGCAGCTGATGTTCAGGAAAACGCTTCTTGTACAAAGCCACCTGAGGGTTGTCATGCTTTTTCCCCAGAAGGTCCTGAAGGTACCTGTAGACCAACTTCGGGTTCTTCACCGACTGCATGAGGAACATTTTAGAAGAAGCTGAGCACGAGCGCAGGTAACATTTTCGTCATTTAATAGCTGAAGCTTGAACAAATGGGCAAACGCATAGAGGGGGACACAGCCAACGCAAAAATCATTTGAGAGTTTACAAAACAACTGCTTACAACTCCCAGAGCGCTGTCCCCAAACAGACGCTCGTCCTGCTTTAAACACACAGCTACTGGGGTTTTCCTCCTCGACTCTCTGCAGGGAAAACGTGTGAGGAATTAGAACGCGACCCACACAGCACATTTAACTGTGTGGACAGACAAAAATAAAATACCATGCTTACTTGTTCAGCACAATTTCCATTGGCACACCAGGCTTAACTATAGCCATTTTCATCCATTCGCTACCCAGGTCAACAGACATCACCGCTACGGATGCTGCGTAGGATTTATTAAAGAACATAAATAACACGACCACATTAGGAGGACAGAATACAAAACAAATCCAAAACAAATGTTTACATTTACTACTGAAGGGTGAGGCTTGATTAATAGGGACTATTGTGGATTTACTACTTAACACACAGTGACATTGGGATCAGTAAATAAAAGTTTTGAAAATCAGCTTTGAGAGTTTTACCCAAAGCTACTCCACCAAACCGATCTCAAAATCGGTGTGCCCTATGACAGTAAAAACTGGCAGAAGAACAGCAGGCAAGCGTACCTGTTGGAGAAGGTAAGCCAGAGGCCAGAATAAGACAGAAGACTGCGGCACACACCAGCGGTACCCCCATTGCCTGTAAAACAGTAAGGAATTATTACACCCAGTACATTTATTTGGACTTGTCACACCACACATTACTCAATACCTGTACCTTTTTAACCAAAGCAGATGAAACACAACAAAAGACTATTTTAAATAAAGCCAGAAAAAGGTCTGCATAATGGGACAATAACGCAATAAGAAAGTAGCAGACAGTGAAGATACAAGCATACGATACCTGCAAGTTATCAATTTGGATCCATAACATTTTACCCTGCGGCAAGACATTTGCTTCAATAAAACAAAAATAAAACATTAAAAATAATCAAGAGGTCGTAATGCTTGACTATGCATAAAACCTTGTATCTCTTGCAGAAATGTAAAAGAAGGAAAATGACCAGTTGCAAGTATGTCCTCGACCACAAGAGCTCCATTTAAAGACAACTCAATCTACAAACACATCAATAAATTATATATTCACTTATAAAAGTGAACATTAGCAGTATTTCCAGACTGACTATGATCCACCATCGCCGATTCCTTAAAAAAAAAGACTGGTTTTAAGTATAAAGGGACATAACTGACAAGAATTGTGAGACGATGTGAATCCAACAATATTGATAGTACATTCAGATTAGCAATCATTTATTCATGACATGGCAGGTAAGTGCAATTATAATTAATTAAAAAATCTAATTAATTGAACAGAATAATACGTAAATATACAGCTAAAACGTGATCGAGCGATACAACACAATTGAGATTACCTAAGCGAAATCTAAAGCCTTGATCAGAGGTGATACCACTGATATCTGTCCTGCTGCGCCACTCATACAATTTGGGGAAGTAATATTCTTAAAATTAATCAATTAAGGATATACCTTGCTCTACTGATCCCACACAGAAACACGTGGAATTAATTGCCAGTGCCCAAATGTAATAAAAATGGTTTCACTCAAATTCGGTAGCCACGACAATCGTAGTTAGAGAAAGGGCAGCTGTCAAGCCATTTACATTATTGTATATAATATGGCACGTTTCCAGCTCCTGATCCCAGGCCGATATCACTAAATTGTATCACACTAGGTAAATGCACAAGCGTGGAAACTTCCAGTTCAGTCAGTCTGACGTATGCAGTGCTGGCCGTCTGATGTTGCCCATGCTTAAGCAGCACACAAAGAAAGCCGGATCGGAGAAGAGCATTCTACTACAAAACAAATCACCTGCATGTTACGCTTTAACCGCCGGCGTAAGACCATTACACTACTTGTGTCACACATCCCTCATAATATTGAAGCACATGACTCTCGGAGAAGAAAATAGCTAACGTTTTAAGTAGTAATGATACAAAGCATCCAGAAACTATACCATTCGGACACTTAAATCTGCTGAAACATACAGAATCTAAAGCACAACCGGAAGCTCAACATCAGTGTGCGCTAAACTTAACAGATATGCAATGATAGAACTTACCTTTCACTACAAGTTCTTCTGCTTGAAGTGCAAACCCAGTCAAGCTACAACTTCTAATATAAAAACATAAGACTGTAGCTGGTTACCTAATAACACTTTGTTTATTGTATTTGCAATGTGCGAGTTACTATCTAGGTGCCTTTCAACATCCACTCCGCATTATTTCTTAAAAATTTTTACTGCCTGCAACAACCGGCTAGCTCTGACTATAGGGCCCAGGACGCGGCGTGATCTCATTGGATCTGCGAACCGGGTTGTTCCGTGAAGGACGCATCTCCTCCGTAATCACCGGAACCCGCCCTCATCTGCGCAAATGACGGCTGCTGATTGGTCCACGTCCCCATGCCTCCCACTTGATTGAAACTGTTCGCGCACGTTTGGCTTTCTGTCATTGGTCCACGTTCAATTACGGGGCGTAAGTCCACGTGAAGGAAGTGTGTTGGCCCGAGTGACGCTGCAGCAGGTGTAGTTTTCGGAGATCTTGGAGCTGTCGTTAAATTAATATGAAACATTTAGCTACGTTTAATAGCTTAGTTTATTTGATATGTAGCCAATGAAAACAATTGCTTGTTATATTTTCCCGCTGCCTCTCTGTCCAGTAAAATTTTAAAGAATGCTGACGTCTTTTATTTTCATTAATAGGACATGTGACATGTAAATATGGTTAATAGAAAACCTGCCATGGCATTATTAAATGGTAAACCTCGTTTCATTTTCCTGTGATTTTCCGAATCAAAGAAAATGTTTTGCTCTCTGTTTAGGGCTCCCATTTTACTTATTTCATACATTCATACACGTTTCAATTCTCAATTTATTTGTCATATGTATGTTAACACAGGGGTAACATTACAATGACATGTTTGCACGAGAGGATAAACAAGAAATCAAGTCTCTCAGCGTTAGAGCATAAGAAGATGAAATTAAATTAATAATTAAAACTATGGTTCGTGGGGTGCAGATAAAAGATATCTGCATAGTTTGTATGACGTGCATCCACAGACACCTGGCAACAGACGTAGAGGGTGAGTTTCCCGAAGCCTTCTTAACGCTACGTCATTTGTAAGTTCTGTGTTAAAAGATAGAATCTACGAATGAGGTAGCGGCGGCTTCGGGAACACAGCCCAGACCAGTGACTGAAGTAGTGCCACCTCGGTGACGGGGTGTCTTGTGTTCATTCTACCTTCTTTTACAATTCTGGTTACAATTAAAAGGCTGATTTGTGATACACAAAAGAATTTAATGTAAACAAACTACCAAAAGTTTGCAGCCAACCTTCCCTTGGGTTAATTAAGTAGTTATATTATAGAAGGATTATGGTTGTACACGTGCAGTCATCGTGTCATTTCTTTGGAAATGGGGAATATAACTTAAAAAAAATAACCGCACATTTTCATGAACCCTAGAACCTAAGAGTTGATTACTGAACAGGTCGTTAATTGTCTTTAAAAAATGAAGAAAAAATGTAAAACAAATAATGAAAGTATCATCAGTTAGTAATGAATTTTAATATATATGAGTACTCCTTAATTCTTTCCGTCTCCGTGTACTATACAGTCATGCCACAGATCCAGTTATGTACTCCTATATCGATTAGCAGGGCTGCTGTCGCTCACGTGACTTTAATGTTCGTCACATGACTTGTTCCAGTGACAAAGTGGGAAAATGGCTGCATTCTTGCAGTGGCGACGATTCGTATTTTTTGATAAAGAAATAGTAAAAGATCCATCCGACAATGGCAAAAATTTCGTTGTCCCTGTCCGCACCTCGGCCTGCGATTCCGGACGAGGATACATCGTGCTTGGAGATATCCTTCTTTACAGAGATCAGTCAGACTGTGATTTTTGCCTTTAGCCAAGTACATAGCTTATTAGACATCGCTTTGAATTCACATTGTTTTTTTACAGTAATATAGATTCCAGCTGATTAAGTTTAATAACGATTTAGACAGCTAGTTAATTTAGTATTGTCTTAAGGTATTGTCTGATCAACGGTACTGGTTGGTTGCAAGTCCGCAGCTGTCCAACTTCCTGATTAATTGCTGAATCCAGATGTCGCTGCATATACCCAGTTTGTTAATAAATCACAAGATGGTCAAACGCCTTGTTCAGTAGTGCTTGAGGATTTAGCTCAGTCAGCAGTCCGATCTGTGTCCGATATTGATGTACTCACGGTGTGTCTCTTTTGAGTTTGAATGCTTCCCCCTTGGCTGTTTAGGTTATGTTTCAAATTGTCGAAATGCCATCTATCATGTAGTTAGGCAAGTGTTGCGTGATTCCTAGTGTAGGCTGCAGACATTAAGTAATTATGGAAGATGGATTTATAGATTGTTTGCCTCTTAATTTGCTAGATTTTCTTCATTTAACTTTAGCTCAAAACGGTTTAGCTGCTACAAATTGTCAGCATTGTCATAGCATTTTTCCTTAAGCCAATCTTTTTACATATGGAGGGTCAGATCTGGTCAATGGCACGCTCCTTGAAGTTAACTTCCTTTCAGGCATACAAACTGCGTGTAACACACCTGTATCAGCTGAAACAGCACAGCATCTTGGTGTCAGTGGGTCAGGACGAGCCAGGAATTAACCCGCTGGTAAAAGCTTTAGCCACTCTGCTAATCTGCAAATCATGTACTGGTGAAAATAATAAGATAAAACGGTGTGCTGAATTTACTTGGGAGTGGTGCATGGTTTCAGATAGCTTACTTGTAGATTTTTTTTTTTCGATTAATTTTTTTGGTTTCCCAGGTCAAGGTCTGGAATATGGACAAGAGAGACAGTGGGAATCCTCTCTGCACACGTATCTTTCCCGCAATTCCCGGAAACAAGCCCACGGAGGTTTCCTGCCTCAGCGTGCACGAGAACCTCAACTTTATGGCTATTGGTAGGTTTTATTTGCTCGCTTTTATTTCCGTGGCGCAGGACTGATTTCTCTGTATCTCCTATTGGGTAATTCAGCCGTAGGTTTGTGACTGAAGGTTGCTTTCCTGGCAGGGTTTACTGATGGCAGTGTGGTACTGACCAAAGGGGACATCACTCGAGACAGGCACAGTAAGACGCTCACGCTGCATGAGGGCAGCAGCCCGATCACAGGTCTCGCTTTCCGCCAGGCAGGCAAAGTCACCCATCTGTTCGTCGCCACCTTGGAGAAAGTGCAGGTAACAGAGTGCCTGATGTGTTCTGTGGAGCTGACCTGAAGTCTGTGAACCTCTGACTCTGTGTGTGCGTGTGTGTGCGTGTGTGTGTGCGTGCGTGCGTGTGTGTGTGCGTGCGTGCGTGTGTGTGTGTGCGCGTGTGTGTGCGCGTGTGCGCACAGTGCTACACCCTCTCAGTAAAGGAGTACCCCCGGCTGGAGCTGGACACGCATGGATGTGCCCTGCATTGCTCAGCCCTCACCGACCCCTCCCAAGACTCACAGTTCATCGTGGCCGGGGATGAGTGTGTCTACCTGTACCAACCGGACGAGCGTGGGCCCTGCTTCGCCTTCGAGGGCCACAAGCTGCTGGCCCACTGGCACCGGGGCTACCTTCTGCTGCTCACGCGGGACACCAAGTCGCCCACCAAGTAAATCCGTGTGGCTCAGCAGCTAAACATGGTCTCAAACAGTGATGCGGAAAGGGAATGCAGGAGATGTCACTGTATGTTAATTAAGGGGCCATTTTGAGTGGCATCGACAGTCAGCTTGTGATTAATGACACACTTTATATTCTGACCCATTCATTTTTCCATTTAACACCGTACCCCATATACCATAATACTAAAGTGCTCCAACCATAATACACAGGCAATTGATAAAAGCTACTGCTGTCTCTACTGAATCACCATCAGCTTTATTTATTAATAAGTAGAAATATGGAATTTGTTCTGATGTGTCTGATCATGGATATTGCACTCATTAATATGAAAATTGCACAGTAATATCTTATACAATGCAAAATATAGATAGGTTAATGACTTACTCATATATAGGCAGTATAGATAATATCCTGTTTTCAGTGTTTGGCCAATGGCATCAGTTGGTCAGAGTTCTGTCTGGTCTGTGCAGGCCTGAATTTGCCAGCCGGGAGACCTCACCCACAGAGAAGCAGATCCTGACTGTGTATGACCTGGACAACAAGTTCATTGCCTACAGCGCCGCCTTTGATGACATCATTGACGTTCTGGCCGAGTGGGGTTCGTTCTACGTCCTGACGCGGGACGGCAAGATGTACGTGCTGCAGGAGAAAGACACGCAGACGAAACTGGAGGTTTGTCCTATAGGATCTCCAGGGAATATAAGCATCACGTTGCTTTAAAAAGCAGTGTATCTCATCCCAAGTTCTCAGGGACCCCTAAGCAGGGTCGTCGTAATGGGGGGGGAAAGGGGGACTGAGTTACCAGG
>JABFEA020000110.1:18492095-18518686 GCA_019775915.2 Cyphomyrus plagiostoma | reverse complement strand
TTGATATAGAAGGAGCAATGCTGTGACATTAATGTTTCTTATATGTTTGCATCCTGCTAGTGACATGTGCACATAGTAACCATGTCAGTAAACAGGTAACCGAGCACATCTACAATTACTGTATCATTAAACTGGAACATTTATAAATGAATTACAGCTTTCTGATCATCTGCTGTCATTAATGAGTTTTAAGTGCTGAAGCAGGAAGGGGGTACATGCAAAAAAAGAATGCGTGTGATATTAACTCAAGTAAGATGCTGCTTAGCAATAGAAAAAAAGCTCTTTATAAAGCACAGTCACATGCCCATTGGTGTGGCATGCTATTTTAGTTTCATTTGCAAACGAACTTCCTGATATGGCAGAGATGAGTCAGTTCTCACAGCAAGCATTTGAAAAATCTGCCACTGGATGTTTTCACCATCATACGATCTTGTAATTTCCATCACGCCGATGGCTGAGAAATTAACTGAAATTAGAAAACTGAGTTAGCTGCCCCCTACTACGTCACAATGTCACATGTGGCTTAAATGCAGAGGACACATTTCATTGTTGCACACTGTGTGCTGTGGTGTGTCAATGATAATCACTGATCACCAAATAGGGGAAAGACACATGGAACAGGGCTGGACGGGCCCCAACTTTGCCCTTGATTGTAAGGTCCTAGGTTCAAATGTCATGTGCTGTAGAGTGACTTCACCTTCGCTCCTGGTTTAGCTGACTTACAGCTACTGCTAAAACTGATCCAAAGAGTCCAGAGCAGGAAACCAGCATGCTGACACTGCATAGATTAACCCAAGCCCAAGACTGACGAAAGAAGTGTTGACCCAAGAGAGTTCAAACAGGTTAAAGGACTTAAGTTCTGAGTGAAACCACCTGAAGTTGGATCATGGTTATTACTCCAGTGATCATCTGATCTGCTTTCTCAAAACTATATGTGGCTTTGGACAAACACATCTCCATCCATCCATTTTCCAATTCGCTTATCCTACTGGGTTGCGGGGGGTCCAGAGCCTATCCTGGAAGCAACAGGCACGAGGCAGGGAACAACCCTGGATGGGGGGCCAGCCCATCACAGGGAACATTCACACACCAACCACTCACACATGCACACCTATGGGCAATTTAGGAACTCCAATCAGCATGTCTTTAGATTGTGGGGGGAAACCAGAGTACCCGGAGGAAACCCCATGACGACGCGGGGAGAACATGTAAACTCCACACACATGTAACCTAGCCAGAGACTCAAACCCAGGTCCCAGAGGTGTGAGGTAACAGCGCTAACCACTGCACCACCCAAACACATCTCCTAAATAATAATTTGTAGCAACTGGCTTAAACTGAAAAGATGTCAAATAAATAATGTATAGCTTTCAAAACTGTAACAACGTGAAAACACACCTCAGATATCATACATTCAGTGAGGATTTAGCGTTTTTCCAAAACTGCCTCTAGATGGCGACATACACTCCCTGTTAAAAGAGGGAGCCACCGTGAATCACTGCATGGCGAAGGAGAGCCAGGAAGCACAAGGCACACTGGATAGGATGTCACTGCATCACACGTCTCTCACACACAGTCATTTAGAGACATCAGTGCACTTAAACATGATGGGTTTGCACAGGGTTAGACGGAGTAACCACACAGATACACAGCTGACCAAAGAACATGCAAAGTGAGATCACTGGTATTGATACAGATGAGAACAGCAAACCAACGATTCTACTAGGTGACAAGCTGTGGTATTAAGTAATAAACAGGTAATAAAAATTAGTTTTACTGGGACATTAAAGAACACGTGTACTCAGATGGTAAGAGTAATACTTCTGCAACTACAGTGCCACTTAGTAAAAAATAGAAATATTGGTTAATTACCTTGGCAATCAAACAACAACAAATAAATTTATTTTGTATAATGCGTTTTCACAACATTACACTTGCAGAAGTCTCAAAGTGCTTTAGAGCATCCTGTCACTAATAACCAATTTTCACTATGTGTTTGCATTTGTGTTTGTCAGTGGGAATGGTGTAGAGTGACTGGATAACTGTTCCAGTATAGCGACTGTTACTTGAAAAACAGTGTAATAACCGGCTAACCGGCACCACAGTGGCAGGAACGAAAGAGACGACACTCGTTTGAAAGAGAACATGCTCTTTAATATCAGCTTTTAAAAGAACCACAACCAAACAACAATTAGAAATTGTCAACACGTTACACAGAAATGCAGAGTGGTCTGACGCTGGACAATAAGGTATACACACAGTGGGTAATTTATACAATGGCTAAAGACACACAAGAAGCAGACATTGTTTATATATGATATGGCAAAGGCAGACATGACAATCGGGGACACACAAGTACTTACAGTAACAAGGGGCTATTTACATGCCTTGCGAGCATGCTGGGATATGCAAATGACCGCCGCTATTCAGTGCCATCTCCGGAGGAATTTCTTACCAATAAGACCAGCTTATTAGTTTTCATCAGCAGTCTCATATTAAAAGGAGCAGTTTTTATAAAGCAGTAACCATAAATAATATATTCTGAAGTTTTCGGTTGTTCACTTAAGAACTCCAAAGTCTCTACAAAATCAACATGAACTGGTACCTTTTAAAAAATATTTTATTTCATGAGGATTGCAAATCAAATTTGCCTGAACTATCCATCCATCCATCCATTCATCCATCCATCCATTATCTGTTGCTTATCTGGGGTGGGATTGTGGGGACAGCAGTGTAAGCAGGAATGCCAAGACCTTCTTCTCACCAGCTAATCTCTCCAGCATGTCTTGGGTCCTCCCCAGGGTCTCCTCCCAGTTGGACATGCCCAAAACACCACCCCAGGGAGCCATCCAGAAGGCATCCTAGATAGATGCCCAAACCACCTCAACTGGCTCTTTTTGATGCAGAGGAACAAATACTCAACTTTTAGCTCCTCCTGAATATCAGAGCTCCTCACCCTATCTGTAATGCTGAGCCCAGACACCCTACGGAGAAAACTCATCTCTGCTGATTTTATCTGTCATCTCCTTCTTTCACTCACTAGCAAAAGCTTGTGACCATAGGTGAGGTTTAGGGACGTAGATTGACAGGTAAATCGAAAGCTTTGCCTTCCGGCTCAGCTCTCTCTTCACCAAGACAGAACTTTACTGATAATGCTGCACCAACCCACCTGTCGATCTCCCTTTCCTTTCCTTCCCTCACACGAGGATAGGACTCTGCGATACTTAAACTCCCCCACTATAGGCAGCAACTCATCCACCACCAGTAGAGGGCAATCTACCCTTTTTTTGTCGTGAACCATGGCCTCAGACTTGGAGGGGCTGATCCTCATCATGGACGCTTCACACTCAGCTGCAAATGGCCTGCTGCAGGTCACAGGCAAACTACACCAGCAGGACCACACCAAAAAGCAAAAATAATGTGATCCTGAATTGCCTGATCTAATGAATATTATTCATTCTTCTATTTAGGGAATTGCCCATAATCAAACCGCATAGACCTACAGCAAATCTAACACAACATCTAATGAGAAAACAACGAGAAAAAAACAGATATCTGGTTCTCGAAAATATTTTATTTGTATATAATGTGTACCACAGCAAAATCCTTGAAAAAGATGTTTGGAATAAATTATTTTGCATTATGATTTAAAACAGCATTCTGCTAACATTCAAAATCAAAAATCTTAATTTTCCCTAAAGCAATGTCAGCCCAGACGAACTTGAAATTGCAAAGCTATTTATTTGCTAATTAGTTTGATGGAACACTTTGATGCTTCTTGAGACTTTTTACATACATTGGGAAAGGTTACTATGACAACAGGGGAGTGCATTAGCTAATCGTTTATTTGCTTGTAGGGTCACATTTCGTGTTCCAGCGGAAGAGAAAACCTGCATTCAGGAGTGAAGAAGTGCTCACAAAATGCAGATGATTTGTCCGACAGATTCGCTGACGGTATTACTGCTGGATGATTGTGCTTGAGAGCACGCAGTGCAGCATTTTTCATTGAGCTCTTACTGTTGAAAAGTGACTGGCGAACTGGTAAAGTTCTCTGCTGCTTTGCCCTTCCTGTGAGAGGAAATGAAGCACGGTGGCATCATCGCACAGAGCAGCAGAACAGCAGATTGGGAGGGGAGTGACATACCAGCCTGGAGAAGGGAGGATAAAGGCGGCTGTGGGAAGGATGTAAGCACTAATGTAAGAGTAGCTCACGTGGGCGCTGAAAGACTGCAAGTATTTGTCATAAAAATAGTACAAATACATTGTCTAGAAGGCAGCTAAAGACACACAAGGTAATAAAGTTTGTTACCAGATTCAGTGACCAGGCAGTGACCAAGCAGCCTTCATCACACAAAAATGAGCGTATATTTTATATTCTTCTGGACTGAGCCCTGTTCCCCCCAGTGAACATTCCTAAGGCCCAGCAATGCCACAGTTCCTTGCTGGATTGAGTGCTAGTACAGACACATCCTACTGGCTCTTCTGAGCAGCCCTGCACTCCAAGTGTGTACAGACGCTATTCGGGTTACGATGGTCTGTGTTACGATATTTCAACTTTATGATGGGTATTCCAATTCCTTTCTGTTTTTCAATTTAGGTACATTATTCAATAAATTGCATGAGATATTCAACACTTTATTATAAAATGGGTTTTGTGTTAATGATTTCGCCCAACTGTAGGGTAATGTGAGTGTTCTAAGCATGTATAAGGTAGGCTAGGCTATGATGTTTGCTAGGCTAGGTTAACTGTATTAAAATACATTTTACCTTATGATATTTTCGTCTTACGATAGGTTTATCGAAATGTAACCCCATCCTAACCTTTGGAGTGTCTGGTCAGAGTTTCATCAGTCTGTTGCAGAGTGTTACGTCCTGCGACGTCCGTCCTGTTCCTGCCCTTCGTGTGCCACGCCCCCCTCGTTACCTCTTGTGATTCCCGATTGTTTCCACCCGTGTGGCGCTGCCGCACGCCAGTCCCGTGATTCGTCGTGTTTGTATTTAAGTCTGCGCCAGCGTCTGTTCCGGCAGACGCGGCATAAACGTTGTTTATGTTGGTGTGTGTCAGAATAAACCCTCGTTCGTCCTCACGCCTGCCTGGATTTCCCTTCCGCTCCGTCCGGCGCACCGAGCACACAACACAGAGGCCATGTAAAGTCATCCGTACCTAATAATATTTGCAATAGGCAGGGTTCTGTCTACTCAACGTTGACTCAACACTCATTAAGAGTTAACTTACCTAGTCACACACATACTCATCTGCTGGATGAAAAGTAATCCCTTGGTTTGACTGGGTTTGTCTACTCAACATTGACCCAACACTCATTAAGAGTTAACTTGCCTAGTCACAAACATACTCATCTGCTGGATGAAAAGTAATCCCTTGGTTTGACTGGGTTTTATGAAGGGCACTATATGGACAAGCATCATTTTTAATACTTACTTCACTCCATTCCCACCAGCATATTCTTTTTGGGAATTACATGGTTTGTAAAAGACCAAATGCAAATGTATTATTGTGGTGTCATAATCACTTTACTTTAGAATTAATTCATTATACTGCATAATGTCATTATGGTTTTATTTTGTATAATAACATCATTTTGGGAATAATTGAAGGCCAGACTCTGAAAGACTTCTTGCAATGCATAATATAAACTTCTTTTTGAAAGTTGAATTAAGAGCTGTCACTTGCAAGGCTCTCAGAGGAGTGCGGGTTTCTTTGTTTTGTTAGAGCTGTTTTCTATTGACTGGAAATGAAAACAATAGAGAATCAGCCCCCTGGCAGACATAATGAATGGCAGCTGTGCATGAGCGTCATGGTTCCTTCAAAGGACATCACACAAGACTGATTTTTTTTGGTTAATCGCAAAAAGAACTTGGCATTTGTGATAAATAATGGGGAGGCGATGAAGGACAAGGTAAATTTAGAATATACAATATGAGTGTAATCAGTCAGGAAGACACCTAATCATAAATTAGTGGCAAATTTACTGCATCAGCATATCCATTAATTTCCATCCCTTTATGGTTGGACTCCCCATTCATTTCTATGGGGAAAACTCAATATGACCACCTTAACCACCACCCAGCCCTAACCTTAACCAAACAAAATATATGACATTTTTAGTATTCTGATTGCAGTCACAGATTGCAATCAGAGACCGAGAAAATGGTCCCCAAAAGCATCAGAATAACAGGTTTTTATCACATTGTGGGGGACATTTGGTCCCCACAATGTAATCTATATCTGACCCACCCACACACACACATTATGGGTAATTCAATTACATCAGTCCACTTTTGTGCTTCATGTTCCTGCCATTCGACTGGATGAATCTAGAATGAATCCATGCAGTTATAATGAGAGCATGCAAACAATTCGCACTGGGATTCGATCCTAGAAAGGAACTGAGGGGTGTGGTTAATTTAACTTTTTGTGCCATTGCTACTAAAATACTTTGATTAGCCAAACAATGAGGAAAATATATTTTTGCACTTACATAAACACAAGTTAAAACAATGACCTCTTGGATCAACTGCTTTTTCATTTATGGTTTTAAAACAAATATTAGAATACTGAAAATTCAGGAAATACACACACTTTGGGTAATTTAGAGGCACCATCTGAATCACTGATGTTTTTGGACTCTGGGAGGAAACCGCATACAGTGCAGGAAGTGTGAGGCCAAGGTGCTGTTCCATGTGCCACTTGCAGAAAAAAAACTACGAGAAACAGATAAATTTAACACAAACAAAGCCTTATTTTTGAAAGACCATCATAATCTTGCCATGTCCTCCTCAAAAAAATCAACACTTAGTTGTTATGCAACAAAGCAAGCGCCCTACATTGAGCAGTCAATTTCCGTAACTATACCTGAAGCTACTCCCCCAATCACAGTCGATTATTTGCTTTTCTAGAGATGCTTCAGATTACCATTGGACAGGCCAACTGCTCCTCTCGGCTGCCATTGGTCGACCTGTCACTCCCAGTTATGTACATCACGCTCATAAACATGACACATAGTTATCAGGCAGTCTATTTGAAGAACTCAGATTATTTACAACTGATTTACTTCCCCAATGAATCCAAAGATGCAGGTCTTGTCCAGTTTAAGGGTTATGTAAAATGGATGCCCCAGAAAGCTTTCTGGCACTCAAAGAGACACCAAGTTAGTCTGACCTACTTTCGTGCAAATGGGTCCTCTGGGGACAGAGCATTGCTGGATCCTGCTTGGTTTCTGGGTATACAGGTGAAGATGCCCTAAAGCAGAGCGACTGAGCTGTGCCCAGTAAGTTCACTGCATTGGTCATTATTTACACGGTCCAATACGCAATTCCAGATGCACCGAGGCTTTCAAGAGTTACAAATAATTGCATACAAAGTTCAACTAACTGGAATCAATGTTGCAAATTCGTCTGGTGCAAGGGTAAGAATCTGATGCCTGCATTAAATTTTACTTGATTGGTAAAAATACAATTGGGAGTTTTTTTTGGAATAATAATCCTCTGGGTAATTTCGGACGTGGTTTTGGCCCCGCCCCCTTTGACAAACCTAAGTTTGCAAACATCTTTCAAGGAACTGTCACACTCATTATGCTCCTATATCATTTATTATGCATAGCCTTCTAGTTACAAGGGCAAAAAGTTCAGGCATATCATATTGATCTGTAATGCTAAAACTGACATAAAAGATCCTTTGATGCAACGCAATAACTACTAGCCATGTGTGCAAACCTCATGTAGCTGAATTTTTTTTTTCTTACGAAGGATGGAAATTACAAGGCATTTGTCATCTTTTGAAATTCACCTGGCTTCTGGTGGCAACGCTCTAAGTGAGAAGAGAAAATCCAAGTATTCAGCTTGCAAACTATAAGTGCATCCTCACATCTACTTCCTTATCTTGACTGCAAGACATGTCGCTGGTTAAAGACCAGACGCCACAAATTTTCTGCAGCACTCAAGAAACGAAAGCTCAAACAACAAAAAAACAACACAATGTTACTTGCAAATCTTTCTAAAAAAAAGCACTGTAACAAGAAATATATTGTGGGTAGATTTAATCTCTACAGACCTCAGGGCGTAGGGCTGAAAATGAAATATAATTTGATGTACAGCTGAAATTGTGTTTATGTTATTGGACTCCTAAGTTCTTTTACCGTAATTTAAAGTGTATAATTTTCAGAAAAAAACCCTGAAAAATACTTAAATATTAATGTTGATTTTTTTCTATGCTTTATTGTAGCGCCCCCTACTCCAAATTAGTAATCCATTTTTAAAGGGAGATAATATAATCACAAAGAGATGTGACATGTTTATCAAAGACACCGGACCAAAAACCTCAAAGCAGGTAGCGCCCTCTACTGGAACAATGCTACATTAAATGCCACAATTGAAATCCAACTTAACTGGTCAGATGTTTGATGACCATTTCTTGAGATCAACTAAAAGGACAGAAACCACGACAGACCTGAAATCCAGACTGGCCCACCTGTGACTGTAATGGTTGGACCACAGACGAAAGATGGGAAAGAGAACAGCCACATACTTTTAAAAGTCTCACCAACCTTTAATGTACATTTTTCCATGGATGCTGAGTATAGTACCTTCATGTTTACCTAAAGCAATGTATTTAAAGTGATTCTTCAAAGCAATCAGGAGTATATACTGTAACATGATACAAAGGACATGTTCCATATTATTTCTCTTCTTATTTTCTTTTACGAAATAAAGACGCAAAACAAAAATCAAAACAAACAAAAGAATAATACAGTTAAAGACCAGACTTAAGTGTTAATCAGTCAGTTGTGTTGTGTGGTTTTAACCCTTAGAATAATGGCAAAAGGGGATATATCTACAATAAAAAGAAAGACTAAATCCTTTGTGTCATTTCTTTGTTTAGCATGAAACCTGTGACTAGAAAGGAACTGAGGGGTGTGGTTAGGGTTATGCAGCTAAGATGGGATAAAACAACAAGGGAGATGTCTGCCGGGGACGATAACCTGTTCCTGGCTTAGACATACAACATCCACAGCTGGAGGAAAAACACAAGAACCAAATTCATTGGCTGCAATTTATCAGTGGAAAGAAAAACTGAGAGAGGGGGTATGGCTTTGGATTAAAATGAAGATAAAGATGAGCCGTGGGATGTATATACAACGTCTTACACCATCAACAACAATTTAAAAAAACAGAACTAAAGAGGCAACAAAAACCCATTCAATGTAGTGTTAACTACAAAAGGTAAATCACATCAACATAACTCCATGAATAATACACTCCTAAGAACCAATTCATTAAGTTTTGGCATGATTGTACTGTGCCTAGCCACACTATGAACCTCTGGTCTTACAATTTTGTTTTCCCCTTTAACCGCAATACACAGCACATGACAATAATAAAAGGATAGACCAAGAGCTCACATGCTGAAACCCAAACGTAAAGAGGAGGAATGCTTTTGCTTAACTAGTAAGTTCAAATGGCATCGTACAGACTATTTCCTTTACCAGCAGGCTGAGATGGCATTGTACAAAGTTTCCTTAACCAGGTAGTTAGTTTTTTTTAATTGATTTTCTTCTTTTGAATAATAATTTGAATAATGATTGAATAATTGCGCTAGGTCTCAGACCTTAAGGGCAGCATTTCCTTGTGACAAATCAGTCGGATCCACTTCATTCTTTGTCAAGCACAATCTGGCAACCCTGAGAAAACACACACCCACCACACGAGGAATTGCCATGCATGCAGTCAGTGCAAACACTTGGAAACATTTGTGGGGAAATGGAAGTCACAAAACTAAATTGCCTTTGTTTTAGGAATGATATGCTATACAATAAGTGGAGACCTGGCATTGGATCCAGGGTTCCCACAGCCTTGAGCCCTGTGTTATGTGGGATAGACTTCAGACTTCACAGCTACCCTGACCTACAAAATGGATGGATGGAAAGAATAATGAGCAAGTGTCCTTGAAATATAAAAATGGCATGGTTCTTAACTCCTCAGTAATAATAATAATAATAAGAAGAATGATAATAATAATAATAATAATAATAATAATAATACTGAAGAAGATGATGATGAAGCAGTCATTCTATTGCTTGTGTTTTGCATTTAAAAGATGGCTTTGACTTTCCTCAGGGTTACCCAGAAGGCCATACCTCTAAGCTTCAAGTTGCAGGTGGTTTCATAAACAACAGGTGTAAACAGCTTACAAAGAAGTGTTCAGTAATAGAAAACTGCAAAAATGTTCCCCACCGCATTGGAAAACCCTCATTCCTCTCTGAAGTAAGAGTGGTGACCAACACGCGGAAAGACTCTACGCATGCAGAGTAAAGGTCATTAAAAAGAAAAGAGTAAAATACACAGCGCCACAGTCTGGATACACTGGCACACGGGTACCTGCGCCAGGTTTGCCTGATTACTTTATTTGAACAAACAGGCTATAGCTATCATATAGCTAGAACCTGCATTCATCATTAACACCAGTTAATCAGTCATTTTAGCCTATAATGCATATTTGTGCACAAAAAAAACACAAATGCCTCACATTCATAAACTTTATATACATTATAATTCTTTATAATTCATTAGAATTTAGTAACAATGAGTCAAACTCTCTGTACAATTTTAATATAACATATCAAGTGCTGTTTTAGCTTTTTGTAAACACTGATGGAGAATTCAAGCATTATATGCTTATATTCCTCATCTGGACGAACTTGCAAGGGACAGAGTTTTGTGCTCGTTGGGGGGGGGGGGGGGGGGTTTGCACCCCTTTTTTAATGCAAGTTTTAAACAGGGCAATTAAAACACTCCACTGTGACTAAATCAGGGCAGACGTGTTGGTCACCACCACGCACCAATAAGCATGTCCCCCGAGACTGCCAATTACAGATCTTCACAGAGTTTTTCACAACGTTCCCATCAAACACTACGGCTACCATATCACTCTATGTTACAGAAGTAAAACAGGTTTTTCGTTTTTTTTCCATTTCGTTTTTTACAAAGTTAAACATCTTCATTATAAATATCGTCTGTGCTGTTGTACCCTCTATCAATATAAATAGCAAAATATAGTGTCTCAAATTTCCCAAACCAAGCTGTATCCCCTTATTGTTCACTCTAATTAAAGCATCTGTTTATATATATCTTAATACAGAATACACTAAAAACATGAACAATTTGAAACTATAAATGATCCTAGAAAGGTATCAATCGAAACTGATTGATAAAATAATCAAATAATAATAATAAAAAAACACAAAAGGGATCAAATGAGCAATGTCCAAGAGTGATAAGAGTGCATAGATGCCGAAGTCACAACATATTTCAACCACTGATGTGAGATGAGGGTCTGAAGACGCCCTGACTGCTAGTTGGTTGGTGTGCAGAAGAAGCTGATGCTGTTTACTGGGCACTGTGGGCGATTGGCGGCACCTCCTCGGCCCTGGCCTCCCCATTCCACGCCGCGTTCCAAGCATGATGACATGGGTCATGTCCCATGTAGCTTTCATTTCCTTTGCCTTTTCAAATTTAAATTAAATCATAATCAATAAATGTGTAAAGAAACGGCTCATTTTTTTGGAGGCCGAAGTAAGTTTCTAACACTTGGTGGTGTACATTCAGGAACATTCATATTGAAAATGAAAAGAAAAATTAAATAAAAAAATTAACAAATGCAACAATAACAAAAACATAATCATTGTAACTATTAATATTAACCATTGCCATAATAATTTATATGTTACAAATTTCCTATGTTTATAGTCCGGGATCCCAAACTGGGCTCATGTACTCCTTTATAATTTCTCTTTAGAGGGGATCCAGATGTAGGGTCCAGATTGTTCCTCTATCACAAGCTTGCAGTGGTTATAAATGTCCTCTAAGGTGTCTCCTTGAACCAGGGCTGGAACGAGAGACAATGGTATTAATAACATCAGAAATTACATTTTGCTTCTAAATACTGAAATTCCTACTTCACTACCAGCCCTTCAGATGACCTCGAAGACAGAGACAGAGGCAGATCTCAACAATCCGGCATGAATGCATCATCGAATGTAAAAAGAAAAAAGTCTGATATGTTGACATATCCAATTGTCCAAGCTGTATCCGGTAATATATAGAGTTTGATAACATTTTAAATAGCATTTTTCTTTACCAGGGTGTTGGATCAAAACCATACACACCGTGGAGCTAAATAAACCCGTAAAGGGCATGTTCATGGGAATTAAATGCGTTATTTGTTGTTGTAGCTTTGGCTAAACCGAGCTCGCCTCACCTGTGAAGTACTCGCCGAACTCCTGCTCCAGCTTCGCGGCTCGGTCGTATGTCTTCTTCGCCTGCTCCTCCGTCAACCTCTTGTTCATCTCCCTGGGGAAACAGAGAGGAGCCCGCAGTCAGACTCGGATGTATTGGTGGGGGGAACAAACCCATCTCCTACCGGCTACGTCTCATGGGAGACTGACCACATCCAACAGCAACTCACACCAATGTGTTACTCTCTGATGAAGCGGAGGGGCTACTTACATCAGAGATTCGATGGATTTGGGCTTAATAAAGATGGCAATTGGGTAGAGTTGTGCTACTTGTAATCGTTTAATGGCATTGCCTGACACGTCCAGTATGCAGTGTTTCCCCTGGAGAAAAGAGAACAGGAGAGCAGAGTCACCCTATCACATTTAATTTCATTTATGAACTGACAGTTGCATGGTGAACTGAATACACATGAACATATTTTTGCAAATGTTCTTAATGCTAATCAGCATAATTATAAACAGCACTCCGCCCACAGTCCAGACACGCTAACTGGTATCTTTAAAATACCCATAATGCATGACTGTGTGAGTGAGTCTACGTGTATATGTGCCCTGTGAATGACTGCCCCCCTGCCCTGATGTGACCCCACAGTGTGCTCTAAGCATCCTACGATAGGCTCCAGGCTGCCCTGCAAACCACGGGTAAGCAGTTGAAATATGGATGAATGAATCAATAGACAAACCATCAAAATTAACCTTAAACATAACTGTGCTAATCTCCAATGGCATGTATGAATACACTGCAGCAAACACCCTATGTCCTTGTGACCTATTCTTGAACACAGGCAAATGCTTATAAAACCAACTGGTTTTCAGAAAAATGCTGAAATCGAGATTCCACGGTCTCATTCTCTATGTGGTTTACGGCGTCCAAGTTCAAGCGAAACACTCACTCGTTCCGCCACGTATTTCACCGACTGCACGCTGGTGCCATACAGATTGTCATTGTACTGGCCCGCTTCAATGAACTTGTGCTCTTGGATGTCCTTCTCCATCTGCTCCCTGGAGGTCACAAAGTGGTAGTCCCGCCCATCCACCTCATACTCCCGCTTCGCCCTCGTGGTGTCTTTGGTAAGAGCAAGAAGAAAATGGACAATGCAAGATGGATCTACTACTCTTGCATTACAGTGTTTTGGCCAGACAGGGAGAGAGTTTGAAGTATTTCTCAAGCAAAACCCAACTCAAGAGTTTAGGAAGAAGTAGATTTAAAATCTAAATGACTCTAAACATCTTTCCATTAAAAAATCCAAAGAGTGTGAAATTGATGCTTTTGAAAGCTATAAATAATCACGCCTGTTACTCTAATGGCCAATACCTGGTGTTTCTCTTGGCATAAAAGCCTGCTGACTCAAAGCACACAATTGTCTTTTTTGATCAATTAATGTAGAAGACCACATACAATGGAAATATGGTATTAGAGTCCTATTTTGTACAAACCATCAGGGCAATTCCTCACACAGGGAGTAAATATTTACACAGCAACAGCTGCTAATGGCTACCAAGGCCGACCAGCTTCACAGCCACTGACATAACTTCCTTTATAGCAGCAACTCATGTGCTTACTTACCTATGTGCCCTGAACGATTAGCCGCTTTATAAGTTTTAAAAAATGAATAAAAAGACAAACATTAAAACGAAGCAGACAGCAAAACAAAAACGTTCAACAAGACATAAGCAAACATGATATTAAGAAAAAATTAAATGCTACACAACTTACTAATAAATAAACAATGATACTAGCGTAAAAGTCAGCCCATTCATTGAAATACTGAAGAAACAAAATGGACATTACTGTCAGTATAGTTCTATCAGGTGACATATATCAGCCAAGGTGAATGTTCTAGGTCTTATATTCAAAAAACAAAAACAGCAAATAAAAAAAGACTTAAAATGAAGACAGTGACAATTAAAAATGGCTGGAAGGCATAAAATCCATGAGATACATCAGTTTCCACTCAGCAGGTGATTTTTTTACTTGTCTGAATCTTAAATTAAACATACACTACATTTAAACCACTTATCATCTCAGAACGTTACGCCAGTCTCAACCCTACCCCCCTCCAAACCTGTTAGTTGTAGTTTTCTGGTTTTACATCGACAACGAAAACCAAAGAAACGATGAAACAAGAGTGAGCTGTAGAGTGAGCTTAAGCCACAAAAAGGCAAAATTGTACCTCACCAGAACAGACTGAACCTTTGAGAATGAGAATGTCGCTCAGCTTTCGCCTTCAGCAGTAAAGGGTGGTTAGGCTTATGACACGGTTTCCAGTGCACTTACGGGGTACACATGATCCAAACTTATCCGGAAACTCTGATATCAGATCGTCATTAATTCTGTCCTTCATTGGTCCCAGGATTATAACGGGTCTGGCATAATTAACTGTGAGAGAGAAAAAAAAAAACACAACGCCAACACATGATGAACACGGTAATACAAGAGATAATCTCAAAGATGTAAAAAGACTTAAAGAAACTATCCCCAGAGATTTCCTTTATTCATTGCACTAGTATACAACAATCCCTTAATTTATAGACCCGGCAGCAATCTGTAGCAAAAAAACTGTTATGTTAAAAAAGGGAATTTCTTTGAATTAAACTGCTGCGAAGAAACTACAATAAGAAAAAGGGCAGTAAGCAGCGGGGGAACGTACTCTCTTGTCGAATGACTGGCTCGTAGGACAGAATCAAATCCTCTTGACTCCCTGGTGACATAAATGAAAGAAAATCATTTTAATGGCAGTTCTAACCATAAGAGTAGCGCTGCAAGCTGGCTAGTATGGAGAGGAACACTGAGGGACTTAAAGTCTCAGAGAAAGGCTTTCAAACAGGAATGATGTGGCGGACAGTCGGGGTGTGAGACAGGAAGTGAGGCGAGGTGGCAGGCGAGCGGCGGATCTGCTCGCCGCTACATGAGCATCACGGTGGTTTCTCTCCGCTAAGCAGGGGGTCAAAAGTGAGACTAGAACTAAGCAAGCTGGTGAAGAAAACTGGAAGATCGTTCTGCTGGATCTCATTCTTCCTGCAGTCAGGCAGCTGTTGGGATACTGTCTGGCCGTGAAGCGCATATCTGGGCTCGTTGCCATTGATCTAAGTGCAACCCAGCAAGTGTTTCTGCTGAGCAGCCCCTCCCTGGTAGTTGGTGAGGGCTGGACAGGTAGTGGCAGGAATGGGGCACCGCAGTGCGGTGCTTTTTGAGAAGGGCAGGTTCCCGGGCTCTGTGCCGCGTGGCATGTGCTGGGCCAGCTCAGCCCATCTAGACAAACAGGCTACAGTTAATCACTGCACGATTCCCCAGAGAGGAGGACGCTTTCTAGTGTTCAGGACTGCTGGCCACAAGTATATTTTTGTAAGTAGAAAAAAAACAATTGTACAGCTTCCGCACTAACTCGCTTCTTCCACAAAACAGCGTGAAAAGAAAGAAAAACAGACGTAAGAGTGTCATGCATGAGGTCTTAAGGATTTTATTCCTCAATCGTGGTCATCTGGAGAGAAACTGGAGATGAAAAAGTTCCATAAAATCTCAGGATCTCATAGAGAAAAAAGGAGCATTCTACCAAACCATCACAACGAGTGATTCTGATTTGTAAATAGAACAAGTGCTATTACAGTTATTTAATGTGGCACAGTAAAAATCCCCACTGTGTCTTCGACAAAACTGAACTGCCACCAAAAATACAGTTCAGTGGTATATTTAAGGACTGAACGCTGGCACACAGACATTCTCATTCATGGTTAAAACTGATTTTTAATTGCTTCCCAGTCTGTAGCCAAAATGATGTACTGTGACACAATATGACAATAACACCCTTCTTGTATAATGTCTTATCATAAGGTCTGCAGCATTATGATTCAAAAAAAGAAGAAACGCAAAAAGAAGAACGTTCTGGAAACCACTGTTACCTGGCAACTTGAAGGCAAAATAGACATACTGGCTGTGTGGAGTCTTGATATAACCTCCCCCCCCCCCCATCCTTTATGCCTCAAAAAAGCTCTTCCTCACTGCCTGGCGTTTGCGCTTCTGCCAGACTTGGCATCATCACTATGGCGACAGCCCAGGGCATCTCGGACCGCCACACTCGTTGTGCGGATCTCGCCAGACACACTGATCAAAAGTGTGGCCCCTACAGACAGACAATCGGCAACCTGTGAAAGTGCAGCCTTCAGGCAGCGAGTCCTTTGCGTCACTTAACACATGCAGTCAAAACAAAAAGAAAAAATTTTTAAAAACCAGGTGCGACGTGCTCTGTGCTGGCAATGCTCCCGCCACTTGGGTATGGGGTCCGGCGAAGGAGCACAGCCCTGCGGATGAGACGGCAGAACCTGGCGTGTTTGGCATCGTATAAAAGGAAAGCGGCATCCCGATGGCACACTGAGACTGAGAGCCCCGTCAGCGCCCTCTGCAGGCGTTAATGAGCCGACCGCCGTCCTAATACTTCTTGCGCCAGAACTGCATGGAATTGGGTGACTACTTGTAGGCCGTCTCATGCGAGCTTTCCTTCCATTGCGATGTCGCAACACAGAACATTCCCTTTTCTGTGTGAGGGGACAAAGAATTTAGGGTAGGGGAGCATTCCGAGGGGACATTTTTATTTATAAAAACGTCTGCAAAGCAACACCATGGTAAAGGTGCTTTTGCGTTTTTTTTTTCTTTCCCGCGTCATGCATCACTTTTTTAAAGAAAGGAAAATAGAGGGAAAAAACGAAATAGGTGTAAACCAGGGAGACGAATAGGAGAAGACAGACCTGGGGACAAGTAAGAGCGGGAAGCAGACAGACAGGTCATCTACCTGTGCATGCCGACAGAGCCTCGAGAACGGCTGCTTAAGACGGAACGAGGGGAGGGACCGTGAATCAGACAGTGTGAGAAAATCAAATGTGGGAGGGAGATTACAGGTGGGGCCACCATTCCTGACAAACTTACTCAGTGCCTTTGTCCCATACCCGTCGTCACCTATTCCCGGGATGTCCTACATGGCCGTCCCCAGAGAGCGGAGAAAGGGAGAGAGAGAGGGTGGGAATAACCGCGGGAGAGGAAGGAAGAGGTCAGTGAGGTTAGAGGGGAGCGCCGACCGGGCCACGGGGGGGTGGGGGGTGGAGGGGGTCGTCCGAGGGGCCGGCGATGGCCCGGGATCGGCCTGCCACGTGTGCCGAAACCCGATGCCAGGCCAGCGTGGGGAGCCTCTGTGTGCCCGCTTACCCTCCCCACTGTCTGCCGCATAGCCAGGAAACCAGACTGGGGCAGCGCTGCCCTGAGCTAATGCCCACCGCCTCCTGCGAGGAGGAGCAGAGGAGGCCACCCGGAGGCTGTGGCGTTGGCGGGCGACACGTGTGGCAAGCGGATCCCCAACCGTCATTTCTTGGGCCTGGATCTGACAGAGCTCAGCGGCTCCCAGAAGCACCTAGAACCGTGCTGGTGTGTGTCGGGGTCGGCCTGTGTCTCTACACTGCGTGTGTGCGTGTGCGTGTTTGTGCGTGACCTGCGGAGGTCTACTTACTTTCAGAGTCACTGGCATCCTGCTCACCCATCTCCTTGTTCTTGTAGAATGGGAATTTTCGTGAAAAGATGAAGTTCTTTTTACGCTTGTCATTGAATGACTGCGAAGGAGAAAAGGCATGGAGCAAACAGGGATGTCTAATTGTTGCCACACTCATGCTGACAAAACAGCTAGTTGCAGAGGTGGAAGGAACAGCAGTGATCATCCGTAAGAGTGACAGAATCCTCCCATTCCCAATGGATGGTGGAAAGACATCGACTTAGAAATTGCACAAAAAGTACTATCAAATTATTTTGGGTCATACTGAGTACTGAGTCATATACACTTTGCTGGCGGACGGATGTTCACTGCTACTCGTACCACAATCGCACAGGACATGGTGTAGAACAGTGGTTAAAATGATAAATCATAATGATGAGTTTGGATGTGGATTAAAATTAAGCAAAACGACACAAGTCGGCCTCATTCCATATAGCAAAGGAAACCAGCAGCATGCAGCGGAAACAGAAGTGAAGAACAAGCAAATAGAATACAAATTCAACAAATGTCAAGCATGCAGGTTACAGGGGACCATTCAATGGGATCTGATGAATGACCAGTGGAATCTGTGAAACTGGAAACTGTGGCTGCGATTTGGTCTGTTAGGTGAGTGAAGTGTGGTGACGTCTGTCAAATGTTTCAATAAATAGATCAGTCAATCAAGTATGTTTAGGAATGTAACACACCAGCTTGGATCCTGCGTTTTCTGTTTGGTAACAGGGAAAATGCAGTTGTGTGAACCCTAAAAACCAGCTTCTCCAGCAGGAAGTTCTGAATGAAACACACCATGGATATGGCTAATAAACATAGGGTTTGTGTGTAATGCATGTAAACTGGAGTTTCTAACATCACTTCCTGGACCCTTGTAATTTGTTTAACTATACTTTCCATATCAGTCCCTTGACCTTTAGCTGCAAATTGTGAGAAGTGGTCATTTAATTCTCATAGTAACTACAATACTCTCCTAAATAAGAGGGTACTGAACTTTGGGGCACCTTACATCAAGATCAATAAGTAATAGTTATTTTCTTGGAAGCAAAACTGTAAACAAAATTATATTCTTACACTTAGTTTTAGATACATTTTTGCAGTTTCCTGTCAAATCGTTAATGTCAAAGAATATCAGAGTATTACAGTTATCGTCATATACTCTCCAATATGAACTAATATAACTATATTTCAGGGAAATGCAAAAATGTACAAATACAATTACAGGAACATTAATGTGATCAGTACATGAAAAAAATCCTGGTTAATGATCACTAACTAACTTATCACAACACTAACTTATCACAACACTAACTTATCAGGTACTTTAATGCCTCCACTCTGGGTTGACTGCAAACACTCTGACCTTTGGGAACTTGCACTGTCAGAGATCATACACCATCGAGTGCCATGATGTTACTATGGTTTCTCATATGTTACTATGGTACTCAAAGCCTTCTGAGCAGAAGCTTATGTACATTCATGCTCAAATACTGTCAAAGAAACATAAAATAATGTCAAAATCTGAAATAAAACATGTCACCAACAGTCCCAAACAGATTGCCAATTTACATTTAATAAAAAACCCTGATTTTGCAGATACCTTAAAGATACCCAGAGATACACCTTAGGGTTGCAAGAACAGAAGTGACTGGGTTTATACTATGCTTACTTTGATATTTCAGTATTTATTCTTTATGACATTTTTACTTAATATAACTTTCATAAAAAAAATCCCTGGATGACAACACAGCAGAAATTGTACAGAACTACTGGAGTCAGCACCTGTGAAAGTTTTCATTAAAGCATGTTCAGCATTAGAGCCATTAATACAGCCCTCTGTCTGACTGCATGGATGCCATTTCTAAGCAAACCAGAGGCCTGCTCTTACCAGACTGGGCGATCCCTTAACTCATTGGAATTAAAAGCAACATGCGACAATGGAAAGTTGGGCGCCTCTTATCTTTTGATGCCCTTTTCTTTAGGTAAATTAAGTAAAAGCATTAACACTAAACTACACAAAACTCCACTAGCTCAAACTGATGCATTTTGCTTCCCATTACTTGCATGTGGGTACTGAGCTGTTCCTCCAAAAGGCCAGCGTAGAGGTAGCCAAAGAGACACATAATCATTTTTTTAAATAAGATAGAGACACAGTTTTTTTCTTTTTTTTGGGGGGGGGGGGTTGTTAGTTAATACATAGTGGCCTAGATTGATAATCTGGTCTTCAGTCAAAGCTTTAAACAGCAATTGTTGCTGCAGGAAGCTTGACTTGGATTCAAGGGCACCAGGAATTGGGTGGGTTTCCTGCCGCCTGGACAGGAAATCCGACGAGCCAGAAGGTGAGGAGGGCTGATCACAGACCGCAAACCTCCTTTGCTGGAGAGCTTGAAAGCACTGTGCTCTGGTACGTGCAAGGTGTTAGCATGTTAGCATAAAGCTACCACCGTCTGGCCGCCACAGCAGTGTGTACAGAACGAATACAGTGTACAGAATAAAACTACATTAATAGGCACTAGCCCAAAGCAATTATTTTACACCTCTGGATGACTGATTATTTTGTGTCTCACTAAGAACCAGTTTTCAAGGTGCAATCCTTCAGTTCTTGTATAGTTAGCTAAATTAAGTAACTGGAAGCCTCCTTTATCCCACCAATGGCCTACGAATGTCTGAGTTTGACACTTACCGGTTTGGAATCCAGCGTTCCCAGTTTGGAGTTGAACTTCACCGTCTTCAGGCGTGCTCGTTCTTTCCTTTCCACCCTGCAGAGCGGCAGCAAAGACCACCACCCCACACGAGACTCATCAGCTGGCAAGGAAACCACCGTCTACTCCTGTTCATATCCCTTACATATCCTGAGATCTTTACAACCATGCATCCCTCTTCTATATGGGCAGGCAGCTGGTCTATTCCAGGAAGCATTTACATTTGTGTAGCAGGCGTTTTTATTCAGAGTGAGATACAATTCAGGAAGCAGGGTCAGATCAGACAGTCTCTGGAGCTCTTGGGGGTAGCTGCATCTCTCAGGGACTCAACTGTGAAATTACTCTGGCGAGTCTGGGATGTGAACTGGTGACCTTGAGATCACAGCCACAGCATTCCTAACCGCACTGAGAAATCCCCCAAAAGTGGGAGCATAGTAAATACATACTTTGTGTATATACTCCTTAATAGCTTGTTTATTAAGACACTAATGCTTACTGCATTTTCTTTAAAGTGTATAAATATACATGAATGTAATCGGGACCCATCTGAAAGGTTCTGCGATAAGCACCGACAGCCTGGCTGCCCTGCCCCATGCCCAAGGTGAGCAAACATCTGCCAAGAGATTCAGATGGCTGCATACCTTCTCTTGCTGGGAATAACGCCCATCTCCTCGCTGTCCCCATCTGGTGTCACCCTCCTGGCCTGCCACCACTCGTCATCAGAGGCGTTGATGACATGGAGGATATCTCCATAGCGGAAGCTGAGGCCTTGGCTGGGCAGCCCGCTGTCCTTCGCCTTCTCATAGTCAAACAGTGCCCTGCCACATGAAACACAAGCAAAGGAAATTACCGGAATCAGTCACTCCCTGCCAAGCCAACTCAAGGCGGCTTGTTGTCATGGCAGCCGATGGGCTGCTGGGCCACAGGACAGCAGCTCCCGGTCACTATAACAACACTGGGAAGATGTGCACATACAAGAGGACGGCAGCAAGGTGTCACAAGCAGCCTCCTTAACCACGCATCCGTGGAAGAACAGAGCACCTTCCCCATGGCAACAGCAGTGGTGTTTCCTGTATAGCAATGGATGGTGGGTCCCACCGACAGACTGTCAGCAGAGGGCATGATCGCCTTGTCATCTTGCATCATTTTGCATTCACTAAAGCATCCAGGGCTGCTCTCTAGGGGAACAGGTTTATGTAATTCAGTTATAAGCTAAGGCTGAAGCAGGAAAGCCCAGCAGGCACTCTGCTCAAGCGGAAAAGCGACAATTAACCCCAATAATGCAGGATCACAATCAGAGAATACAAAATCTGATCACACTGAAGAGAATTACCCATTTTGGCAATGGCACTGGTAAAAATATGAAATTTGGGAAATGTAAGACCTGAACCTGAGAACATTTTGTGGAAACACATTACTTGTTGGGAAAAATACTTACTGTAGTAATTCAGTTATTACTGAAGTACAAATCATGAACAAATATAATCTATTTGAGATAAAAGACACATCACAATTCATTACTGATGAACAAATATGAGATCAGTATTTCACTTGTGTTATGCATTATGTGTTCCTTCAGCAGTTCGCAAAGGTTTACAGAATGTACAGATATAGTAACGAATATGGTAACTGCTTGGGATAAAAAAATGCATCATTAATTCATTAATGATGAACAAACACGAGACCAGTATTTCAGTTGTGTTGTTCATTATTTGTTCCTTCAGTAGTTCACAAAGGTCTACAGAATTAACAGATATAGGAAGAAATATAGTAACTCCTTGAGATTAATGAATCATGATGCATATTTTATCATGAATTATCATGAGATGACTTTGTAACTAAGACTTAATTCATGGTTAATTAATACTTTAGTAACAGCATAATACTGTATTTTGGGCAAAATTTGTTATAAACATAACACTTAGTGGTGAACCACTGCATGTACAGAAAGTAGCAGAAGGGGCATGCAAGGAACGCCAATTTAGAGGTTGAAGTTCAATCTCAACCAGCTCAGCTGCACGGGGTGTGCTGTAAACACAGCAGAGTAATCAGGAAACATTTTAAACCTCTGCTGTAACCTGTGAGTGGCACGCATGTAACACGACAGCAGGAGCAAAAATCTGTATGACCGCAGCAGGGGGCATAGAAACCGAAATAACTCAACGCTAAGTAAGAGTCGCGAAGACGAATTCACAAGCGAGCAAACTGCAGCGTGATGTCCACGTTTATTTAATCGGTAGCCCGCCTTATGGTCATATGTTATTACCACGGCGTATCTCTCAATAAACGTGCCGACGACGTGATCCCGCAGTCATCTAAACCATCCGCTGCCGCATATGTTATTTTTAAATCAGTGAAAGTGAACCGTGATGTAATGGACCGTGTGTGCACAGATATCGGGAAGCCACCCGCCCAGTCCCAGAAGGAGATCCGGAATGCAGGATCTGTTCAAGGCGCCGCTATGAATGTTCATTCCGGAAAAGAGGTATTTAACTTGCTATACATTATCCCCTTGGACAAACATGAATTAATTTTAAGTTTTGTTTTGAAAGCACTCCGGTTACGCAGTAATGCTTGTGGCTTATTATTTAACTTGCAGCCATTACGCACAAAGTATAACAAGGAAGGAAATTACAACTAATTATTGTTTTATTTCATACTTAAACCAAACCCTAAAAACGAGGCATATAATAAATACAACTTTTAAAGCATCACCTTTGTAATGTTGTGCCTTAGACACCTTTAAAGAAATGTACATTTCTATTTAATTTCTAGTTTTTTCCCCCTCAAACAACCAGGCTTTCAGTAAAGCACAGAGGATCTTCATAGAAAAATGATAAACAACTCCACAACCAGCTCTGATTTGGGGTCTCCAAGGTAACCAAATGTGTGCTGGCATGGTCCTTGCAGGCAGGATGGAAAGGCACTGTAATGAACGGCAGACCCCAATAGTAAAACGTACTTAATGTACAGAATCATCACTGCACATCTCACACACTTTCCAACAAAATTTAGTTGTGAAACGGAAAGCACAGGAAGACGTCTGCCATAACAACAAAGGCAAAAATCTGTGGAGAGTGGAAAAAAAGTAGGCGAGAGGAGGAAAAGATAAAGGAACCCGTGTTGCATTTGAATAATTACAATAATTCAAATGTCAGAGCGATAATTCTGTCTAAATAGACTTTCATACTTTATCAGCGATTATTAACAGACTGAATTTAAGGGAAAACAGCATTCTGGTGCTTGGTTCAAATCAACTCAGCTGGGCTGCAGTGAGAAAATCGGGTACTAAATCAGTGGCCAATTGGAGTATAAAAAACAGCATTGCCCTAGATACACACACACACACACCTACACACACCACCCAGAATACTGCCAAATAAAGGGAACCAGAGGCCATTTTCATCCTAAAAAGGGAGACACTGTTTTCTTGATGCTTATCTTACAGTACCAGTTGGTAGCTGATGTTAAAAATGGCTGGCATGACCTTCCTGAGGTAGTGAATGACGAGGGCCTGACAGTTTTCCTGGTGGGGCCAGGCCAGGGCCCCCCATGCCTGCCTGCATCATTATGATGTGCATGTAAATGTACGTAGGATTATAAAAAAAAACACAAACACAAGACGTCACCCAAGGTGCGAACAGAAAGAAGGAAACGCAAGACACACTTCCTTTGTGATGTTGAAGGTAGGCATGATTATTTGCAGGAATCCAAAAATAATGGCGCTTTCCTGAGTAAAAAGTAATTAAAATAATTGGTAACGCTTTACATCATAATGCTTTTATATTGCATTCATAAAACTTTCAGTACACCTTCATAATGTATTCATTAAGTATTTATAAAACATTCATAAACATCATGTTTATATAAGTATATAATATATAATAATAACAAATAATATAATTGCATAATCATGTAATATTTGATATTAATGTGGATTAAAGCTTTTAAGGGATGTTAGGATGTTACGGTATACTTATATGCTGCTTATGAATGTTCTATGAATGGATGTATAATGAATGCATTACGAAGGTGCACTTAATGTTCTATGAATGCATTACGAAGGTGCACTGAATGTTCTATGAATGCATTATGAAGGTGCACTTAATGTAAGCTGTAAACCAAACAATTAAACTACGCTTTTACAAGCATCTATATCAAGCCCTGTAATAAAAAAAAAATATTTAAAATGGCTCAGTAAATGCGTATGCTACTTCCCCAGAGTGACTTTAGTCCATTCTCACATCCGCCTTGACTTCATCTCCTGTTTTCCTCTCCCGTTTCTGTAATTGAAGCAAACTGGGCCACAATTATCCCAAGACTGCTCAGATCAAGTTTAGTTTAGAAAGATGAACGGTATATAGAATAGGTGTAGGAATGGGGGGGGCTCTCTCTCTCTCTGCTACTCCCTTCCCTGCCCACAGGTGCCGTTTAGCCCACAGAATCTCAGCCACAATTGCGTTAAGGGAAATTATAGCTCGTCAGGCGGAGCAGGGAGCCAGAGAGATCCAGGCCTCTAGGAGGACAATAGCACTGCAGCTGAGTCACACAAAGCATCCGGAAAGGAAATAAAAGCATTAGGGGTTTCATTGCTTTTTGGTTTCTATCATATTCCACTCAATGCTTTTCTATTTACTCCAAGTGAATAACAAACAGATTCTTTTTTTGTTAGCTATTCAGAGTTAGATGTGAAGGCTAGACAGCGAAAGTCAAAATTCCTAACGGTTTTCAGCCATTTTCGAGAATGTCCCATGCATTGGCCCTCCTACACAACAATACACATGGCAAGAGGCCACTACTCTGGGCCCTTACTCCACTGCTGGCATTTCCCTGATGCTCTTTAGCCAGATTTCTAGCTTTGGAGGATGGAATGCTTGCATGATGAAGCCCTGTGCAGCACATATTGTATGGGGGCCCTTGTGAAAGGCAGAGCTGTGTGGGTGGAAGACAGTTGGTGTGGGCAGGTAAGAAGCTGACATCTTGGTAAGAAGCTCAAGGAACGACTTCTCTCCCTCACCCCCCTCCTCCTGAGACAGCTTTAAAAACCTCCATGCTGCACATCCTGTATGCTCTCCGATTGGCTGCAGTCTAGGACTGGCCTATTAACCCCATCCTTCCATTGGGTTTTTACCGGAAATTTCTATGAGACCTCGAGGTGGTCTCTAGTAGTGATGGCAGAAAATAGGATTTGAAACCTGCATTGGGTTTGACTCTGGTGCAGTGTGAATCAGTCTGGGTTAACCAAACAGCAACTAACAAAGTAACTAAGGACATGTGGGTTGAACCATTCGGCGACTTACAGCAGGATGTTAATTCCACCCACGTGGCATCAATCATCTTTGACAGTATACACAGAGTGGACTGGTGAGGGAACATAGGAAAGACTCGGGAATGCAGAGATATAACCTCGCAATGTACGCAATGGCCAATCTGTCTAAATTTCACATCTTCCCTTCCACTATCTGTCAAAGACACATTCACAAAATGGCAGGAAGCATAGCTCTCCTTGTGAATGACTATGAGAGAGACCGTATTAGTCAACCCGGATGAATGATGTCCATTTCTGCATTAGTCTGTGGAATCGTCTGCCATCACCATGACAACGTAATGTTTTTGGAAAGATGCCCTTTTTATGCGGACGGTGAGGTGCGTCAGTCAGACTTCCAGAGAGGCACATGGCCTCTTTGTTTCTGGGGGGGTGCACGTCCAAAGAAAGGAAACTCTAAGCTAAATATACCATGGAGAAATTCTCTAATTACCAGCAAGGACGCAAATAACAAGCTTTCTGACTGATAAGCCAAACGACCATATTTTGCTCATGTGTATCTATTTCATACGTCCACTGTCTCTGCTTATTATCAATTCACTGATAAAGTGATAGATTCATTATCGCAGGTTTCATTATTTATAAGATCATATTGGATTTCCAAGGTAGATATGTAACTACACTAATGAGTCATTCTGTATTTTCTCCCATTCATCCATCCATCCATTTTCCAAACCGCTTATCCTACTGGGTCGCGGGGGGTCCGGAGCCTATCCCGGAAGCAACG
>JABFEA020000110.1:18480911-18491995 GCA_019775915.2 Cyphomyrus plagiostoma | reverse complement strand
CCGGAGCCTATCCCGGAAGCAACGGGCACGAGGCAGGGAACAACCCTGGATGGGGGGCCAGCCCATCGCAGTTCTCCCATTCAATATTCAAAAATAATAAAAGTCTGTTAATAGTTGCTTTACATATGTTGGTGTGTACCAATCAGACTTCAGTAAGGTTTGAAAATGGCAAATCATTAAACAGTCTGAAAGGTATAAATCAATTTTCATTCCCATTACTAGCTAGACTGCCGCAGCCCTTGAAGAACGCAAACATTATTAATGTAGATCAATATTTTGGAGAAAATCTTGTTTTTTCTCTATTACTCAGAAAGTCATGCTAATTCCTTCTTGCAACAGGATGACTCATGCATCAGGTGGTTGAAGCAATTTCTGGTTTCTTTGTGATAAGGTGGACCCAGAGATACTCAGAGGCCGATATCAGAGCAACAAGATGACAGGCACTGGAGAAAAAGAGACATTCTGGCAGAATTAGTCCAACCATTTTGCCTTCTGTTAAAAGGACGTACAATCGCACAGTTTCTCCTACGCCTGTTAGACTGTGTGCCGCCCTTACAGTAATCTAAACTACCAGTTTACTCTACAAATAACTTCTGCATGCAGAAGAGGAAAAAGGGCACAGTGTTATTATTTTGCTACCAGGATGAAAACACTACGCTCATTTACAAGAAACAATCCAAAATAGGCACCATCTAGGCAATTTTCATGGGCAATCAGCTCAGAATTCTAGAGTCAAATTTTAGAGTAAATGAGCTGCATCAAATGTCCCTGGCAAACTCATTAGCTGTTATTTTCAGTGACACACTCATGTGGGAACAGTACTGTACAGTTCCTGATATCCTTTCTTCTAGGGCTCTCATCATCCATATTGCACCAACCCTTCTCCTCAAATAATTCAACTCCATTGGCCAGACAATGACTGTATCAATCTTTAGTGGGAAGCCCAGAAATAATAGAGCCAACATAAAATCATTGGTCAGTTGTTCAAAAAGTTGAATGTGGATCAGAATGATCCCGATTTGGAAATTCCATGTTTTGCTATCCAGGATCAGGTAATCCATCCTACTTCTATGCCAGTTTCTCAAAGCAAAATTAGACTGAATCACCCTTATCCAGATGCAAACTTTTCAAGAGAACCAAATCTGGATTACTGGTGTTCCAAATGGGACGACATATCACAATGTAAGCTGCTAGCTACAGTATGTAAACAATTACAGGCAGAATAGCCAATGTGGTGTGGATTTTAAGTGCTGTTATTTGAAGAGACAGGCAACACCACAACAAAATGATACAGACGTCCTCTTCTGTTTTCAATTTATTTTAACCAGCAAGACCCCTCATCTGATCAACAAGAAATAAATAAAAACAAATATACATTATTCACAAATACATTGGGAATATTTTGAACAGGTGTTTTAAATCATAAAAAGGTTAAATGTCCAATAGTTAACAATTTATTTATCTTTTGACCAGTTTTAAAGTTTTATTACATTTTGTTCCTGAAATCCACCGTGAATCCACCCTTATGCTGGAATCAGGGAATTCCAGATTTTTTTGGATCGAGGGTATCCCAATCCTACAAAAAAAATGTAACCACACATGCTCGAGGTTTGATCCAGATCAAAATCAATTGTGGGATCTAATCCAATTACGAAGTCCCCTTTTTCCTTCCAAACAACCTGTTTTCAAGATCTGATCCAATCCAATAGCCAAAATCTGATCAGATTACTTCTGAACAACTGAGCCCAGGACCTGATGTAACATCTCCGGCATGGATCCGGAGTCTCTGGCTGTAACGCTCACATCCTCTTACCCATCGTACCCAAAGATGTCAAGTTGCCTTGGCACAGAAAGCGAATGCTTGCCACTCACCGCCCTATCTGCCGCAGGAACCGTGAAAGACACAGGGGTTGGCATGGCAACCATTTGCAGTGTAGAACATTCACTGAGCCCAGAATGCTTGCACCATTCTGAACTCTGAACACCATGACAGACATAAAAAAATACTACAGCCATTCTGAAAATCCCAGTAATGCTTCAGAACTTCACAGCTCTTATGCAGTGTATGCAGAATTTCACAAACAAGAAGTCAATGACTGAGGGAATGAACTTACGAAACAAGAACCAATTTCCAAAAATGTTTAATTGATTACTAGTATATTGCTGACAGAACGAGCAGACACTGAGAGTTCAATTAAAAACAAAAGATTAATGATTAGCCTTCAAATACTGGATATATCTTTATAGTCATTATGAAATACATTATACAATTTTTTTTTCTACACATAAATGCTGATTGAATTGAGACAGGCAGTACCCTGTAATGCTTAACATCTGCTGACGTGACCAATTCATTAGCCTGCTTATTGTAGGACCAGCTTCCGACCCACATGATAGCAAAATCAGTGGTTAGAGTGGGAGGCTGTGGTGTTCTGAACAGAGATCCATGACAGGAAACACACTTGCAGTGCTGCAGTGTCGCTTGACATCTGTAACATTATTCCTGAAGATAATTTGAGTCCAGGAAGTGACTGCTAACTGCAGTGGATTTCACTGTAAACTATAGCCAGCTGTGGCACTTGAGAAATACAATCATTGTGCTGATTTTTTTATGCCAGTTATTCGGAAGACTAATCTGTTGCAGTTCGTGTCAATCTCTGAAAAACTAGTGTATGATCTGAACAGTTAAAGATGCGTATTGTTGTTTTCATAACAATTATGGAATCAGATAATTCGATGTAAGACTTGTGTCAGCCCTCTCTAAAAGAGCTTGCTTTTAAAGACTCAGGCTGACACAATATTGGTCTGGCAAAAGCATGCTCCCGCACTCTGTGTGTGTTTGGCTCTTGAGTTGAGCCATGGAGTCAGTGTAAATCTCGGAGACATCTGGCACCCTGGAAGCACATAGGTCTGGGTATGATTACTGATCTGCTGTTAACACTTCTCTGGTAAATCATAATGTAAACGTGGAGAGATACCCATTCAAGCAAAAAAAGGAGCTATGAAGCATCATTAGACAGGATCGCAGGATCTGAGCAGCTGGTTCCTGATGTCGAGACTTGCTTTCTACATCAATCTGTACCTCTACACCAAAGCATTGGTGCTTGTCTGGTGTGACCAACTGCATCTGGATCTTGGGTTACCAGTTAATCTCATCCCGCTGGACGAACAACCTCCAGAGGACAAGCCACAGGCAGATATAATCGTGACATGCATGTCTAGCTGAGGCTCCTCAAACCTGATGAGATGCTTCTAGCGGATAGATATTGTTCATGTAGGACCTGCCCTTCGATTTCAGTTTAACTTGCCTGCGAATGGAGATGACTGGCGGCTAATTCAGGCCAATCCTCGGGAAATGAACATGATAATTGGGTTTGTTCCAGGCCATCGCTGGCACCGGCCCAAGGTGTGTAACACGGGCCTGGACTGACGAAACGAAAGGCCGCGTTGGCTAATGGTGGGGGCTGACAGCTGGGGACGGACTCTCTGGCATGACTGATGCTATCTAAATGATACCTGACAGCTCGCCGGACTGAGGCGGTGATACAAGCACATTCTCCACTGCGAGGCCGCACCTAAAAATAGCAGCGGGAACAGACAACAGGAAGATTTCCAACAACTGAATAATCATCCAGACCTCATATCAACTATATACCATATATACCTTCAAACACACAAATTTACATCTACTGTTAATGCAATTTTTAAGTAAGAATCAGCTGTGATAAATATTGCAATAATTACCATCATAATTTTCCCACAAATAATATTAATTCATTCGACTTCTGATCAAACAAACATTCAACGTTTTTTACAACATTTTTTTTCCCTAAGCATGTTCAGATTGGGAAAATAAACTTCCAAGAACTGGAACCAAACAGTAAATTATTTAAATGTCAAAAAGAACCTCACCAGATCTTCCTTATATCTTTGGCTCCAATCAAAAGTGATTTCTTAAAACTATCCACAGTTGCTGACAGTAAAAAGGTGTGCTCTCACACCCAAGGCAACCGTGGACTTGAATCACTGAAAATATGTTTCAATGGGAAGCATTTCAATAGCTTTTAAGGTACTAATAATGTCTGGTTTCAGATCCCCGCCTGTCAGATGGAGGGAGTTTGGACGGCGGGAACATGGGAAAAAAAATGTGTCACCTGAGTTCACGAGTCAGTCTAATTGAGCCCCACGGCAGCATCTACCACGGTACTGTCAAAAAAAAAAATGCAGAACAATGCCTGCGTTTGCCAGGGTTATCCAGTATCGCCAAAACCAACGGAACCATTAGGACGCTTGAGAAAGGAGAGGCAGGAAGTGTGGCGGCAAAGACAGGGCATCGTGGGAGAGGAGGTGCCAGGCACATCTATCTCTGCACATCTGAGGTGTTGAGTCACCTTCCTCAGGTTCCCATCCCACCTTCCTCTGCTGGCCTGTACTGTAATTCCATTCTGTGCAATACAATCACACAATCTTAATAAAATTACATGTCAAACCTCATGACAAGTTGTAATCTTTGGGACCGTATTTAAACGATAACACAAAAGATTGGCGAGATATTTTTGAATCCGTGCACCTGGACTCGACTCAAAAACTAGAATATGGTGATTCATGTTTCGAACTTAGTTTATGCTTGAGTTCCCCCCCCCGTTCACAAAAGTAAGTGTGGTGTTTCACAGAAAAGGGTAAGCAACGGTAAGTGCTGCAAATCCTACTGTGACCTCACTCTGCATCTGTGAAGATCGCCAAGGAAAGCTGGGAGAGGCATGATGTGGTGTCTCACTTTGAAAGAGTTTGTGTTCTACACGCAAGAATTACATGCATGGATTACCAGTGATGTGCTTTGTTTGAAAGGTACAAGCCTGTTAATATTACTTTACAGTGCATTCAGCAAGCAAAGATCTTGTCATTCTTGGTGCCAGGATTATTGTTAATCAGAATTAGTTCAGCATTATTTCTAGGTGTATTAGCTGCCAAATAAATAAAGAAAACAAATGGCCGTGCTACTACAATGACTGCAGATTTTGCCTTTTGAGCATTTTTCTCCCTATTACATCTGAAACAAGAACCACATCTCTCTGTGCTACTGGCACCCATCTGTCAATCTCAAGCACCGCAGCTTAGGTAAACAGAGATCTGGAACAGCAAGTGCAGAGCAGAGCACTAGCTGATCTGTGAACAGTGTGCACCTATAAACCAAATGCTGAATGAATCAGCATAATTTGTGCTTGGGAAAACATCTGCTTCTGGTTTCCATTGCAGAGATCTTAGCTTCACCATAGTGGACTCTTACTGAAAGGCATGTTTGCCAAATTGTCAGCTTCTTCTAGTGTAAAAAAGTAGAAAATATACCATGGACCATTTGTGTTTTTCTCAAGCTAAAGGCCCTCCGATTTCATGAGGCACCTGAACTGGAGTTTATTGAAAGTCGCCGACGGGATTAATTTGCCACAAAGGCATGAGAGGCAACATTCCATGTGTCACTGTGTTTGTTGCAAGTAACCCAGAAAATATTAGCATTTGCAAAATAACTGCTGCAGATGGCCTACAATATGGCCACTGTAGCATTCTGCTTTATGGGAACAATTATCACAGCATTGTTGTTGTTTAGGCTGGCTCTGTATGTGAACGTGTCGACGCTGGACATGGCTAGCTCCAGAGTATCACAGAAGGTATACTTAGCATAACAACTTATGCAAATAAATGAGGTGCTGGGATAACTACTGTTCTGTTCCCAGGGATCTACACTTGCGTCAATTAGCGTTTGCTGTCCGTGGTGCTGAAACTCATGCATGCCCTGCACTTATGCTGAAATACAAGCAAGGATAGATGCATCAAATGTAAACTCACTAACCTAGATCATTGATAGCTGTCAGACCCCTTGGGGGTCTTCATAATTCAAGTTGTAGAAGATGACTAAGAGATTGCTAGATTATATTATTTTTATTCAATGATACGAGTGGACCAGTGCATCCTTACGACACCGAAAGACATTAAAAACAATCAAATATTGCATACATTTCCCTCCAAAAAGCTGACAGTATTATATAAAACATTATACAGTGTTACATAATACAAAGGTATTAAATGCTGTTGACTACACATCTGGACGAATGTCAGTATCCCCAGGTTTTCTGGATGCAGGATTAGCAAGATAGCCAATAAAAACTGTTAAATTATTATTTATTTTTGTATATAACATGGCATAGTCAGTGGCCAACCTATAAAATATTATGGGATTTAACATCCAAACACAGTGAATAAACATACATAGAACATTCTATATAAATAGTATCATACCATAAATAAATATGGGAACAATTAATAAACTACTTTTAATAAATTAAAATAGGGTGACGATTCACATTAAGCGTTCTTTCAAAATGCATTTATCATGAATTCATAGAAAATTAGGTAGCAACATGTAAGTATATTTTAACATGTCTAGTATTACAGACAAACATTTTTAGATTATGCAATTGCATTGTTTGTTATAAAATTATATTAAAGCTGTCATGTCTTCATGGAAAGTGTTATAATGCAATGCTTTAAAAAATGTTAAGGAAAACACTTAAATTCTGTTTAGTAATCTCAAAGCGATATACATACATGACGAAGGGGCACATGTAAAGCATCTCCAAAAATCAACAGCTAACCATGACAAACTATTTATAGAAATGAACTACAATATTTACTTTGGAAATGAGGCACAACTGTTTTTCTATAAGAAAGCCTTCCTCATAACTCAATACTGAACATATACTGCACGTATTTCATATTAATTAGCCTGTGGCTGTTCCCCATATACCACAATGGTTAATGCACTGATGACGTTCTCCTTGTGTACAAACATACTGTCTGCTGCTGCCTCCAGAAGCAGTTTAATTGAGAAGACATTTGGAATCTTCAGGACAGCAGGTCAAAACATGCATTTTTGTGTCTTTTTGGAGGAAGAGAAACCAGGCACAAATATCCTGGTGTCATCACACATTCGCGGGACAGGTTTTGAGGGGTTTTAGTAGGGCGTTTATTATTGAGAACTCTTGGTAGAACATGCTGTTCCGGCCCATCCGGAAAACCAAGAGGGCCGAGATTAACAAAGGCATGGAAGGACACACTGGTGACAGATGAGTGAAGAGGGCCAGAGGCTCAACTGGGGTGGAATGTGTGTGTGTGTGCCTGCCTGCCGCCACCCCCCACCCCCCCCTCCAAGAACTTCCACATATTGAACAAATCCTTGCTGACAATGAAGATCCTGAGCTACCCAACCCTGAGAGAAATTAGTCTGCCTCAGCAGACACTTGAGCCCCATCAAACCCAAATGTTCACCACCAACAGTTTGAACTAAAGATAAGCAAAGTTGTGATCATGTCAGAAACACGAGTCAAGCCTTGAATTGCTTCTGTGCTGGCAGCCCTTTGGAAATACTGAACATGTTGAGCAGCATCTTACCTGACGTAGAGCGAGCGCTTCTGGTTGGTTCGCAGAGAACCCGACCCGGAGCTCATGCTGTGGTTCATCATCTGCTCCCGTAGGTCATGGATCTTGGCTTCAAAGCGTCCGTACTCTGCAGGAGAGATTAAAAAGAGAGACCACAGGTCAACGGCAGTCACAATGACTTTCAGAAAGACACCCCAGGGTAGGGGCAGATGCAGAACTGGGCAATAATAAGGGGAAAAAAACAGACCTGAGTGGATTGATACCATGCTGGAGGGGGGGTTGTGGTCTTTCTTGATCATAGTTTTTGTGGCCAAGTTCAAACTATTCAACTATTCACTTAAAGGAACCAGGTAGCATTCTGAGCACTTGAAAAGATTCCTGAGATAAGTCCACATCATATGCCACTCAACTCAAGAATTAATCACTGTGGTCTATATTTTATGTCTGTACATGATGTTTTGGGCCGAAAAAAACCCTCAGCTTGATCGCTAAATGTAAAGGGGCCGTGTTCGGTGTTACCCAGGCACCACCAACCAGGTTCTCCCCACAACGCCAGTACTAAGGCTTTTCAGGATAAGAACAATGCTGTAAACAGCAGTGACAACAGCACCCAGCCCAATAACAAAAGCTTGGCAAAGATGCCAGTATATTTTTAGTTGGGGAACAGAAAGTACGTACCGCACGCAAGATATAATCTAAGGGATATTATGGTAGAACAAAAGACAGCTGAAGATAAAGTGTAATACCATGCAACAGTTCATCCATTCATCATCCAATCACATATCCCGAGTAGGTTCCCAGGGGACCCTAGAGACTACTGGAGCGGCATAAGGCAAAAGGGACGGGTATCAAACATCAGTTTAGATGTGTACTTATAAGGCAATCAGAATAAGCCACAACGTGCAAATGCATTTCAATTATTATTATTCTGAGAGTCCAAATTATGAAAAAAAAACAGTAATAGCTAAATAAATGACCAAAACAAAGGCGACACAGAATTGTGAGCAGTGATTATAAATTAAGATAATAATCAGGCCATCAAATTAATCCCTGGTCAAACATCGATTAGCACTGATTCTGAATTATGATTTCAAACAAATAAATTATTCCCAGCACTGACTGCAACAAAAAAACATTTAAAAACTCCAGAACATCAAAAAATTACAGCCAGGAGGAAAGCATGAGCACAAGAGAGGCAGGTTTTCCAGTAGTAACTGTAGCATACATGATTTTATGTACTATATAGGTTAAATGAATTCTATAAGAGACAGTGTCCTCTTCCTCACCTGTTTAGATTATGTTACAGATAAAGGACAGTGTCCTCTTCCTCACCTGTTTAGATCAAACATTGAACATTCTAGAAATATCATTAATTGATATAAGATTTTCATATGAATATATTTTACTTGATTTTAATAATAAATTTCCCCGTTCACAGTTTCTGGATGGTGTATGACTGACTAAGGCAGGGCAGTAAGTGCCGACCACTTTTGACGGTAGAAGTACTTAATATTGGTTCCTGTTCTATTTTATCTTTTTGCTTTTGTTGTCCTATTTGGGTACAGAAATATACACAAACAGAAAAATAAAAGAGCCCACATCTTGGTACACCCACTGACTCCCCGAATCATTGGCACTATTTTGTACTCTGCATGGTTTGTTTAAACATAGCATTCAAAACAAAACCAAACCAGAGGCGATAGTATATGTTGGCTGCGATGAAACGTGTGAGGTTCCCACATGCCGGTAGAGCGCCGGATTCGAGCTGCTCTCAAGGAAACTCCTCCCTACACAGCTTCCACAGCCTGAATGGGCAGCTAATGGAGTGGGAACACTCACTCTGTCACCCTGGGAAGCCCCACAACTCCTTCTGGCCAACCAATAAACGGACCAGGGTTCACAGCCATTCCTGGAAACATGGGCTGAATTAGGGCAGGTCTTACAAACAGGTTACTGGCACTGATGCTGACAGGTTGTTAATTAAACATCCTTTAGACTTGTCCTTAATAAAATGCAAAATGTACCAGTACAAGAAATCCATCAAGTCGCATTTCCTAAAATTAATGCACAAATATTGTCCCTACTAAACAGGTGGGGTCAATATGCATTCTGGCACACCCTCAGGAACGTGCTCGCACACTGAAGAAACACGTACTGTAGATGGAGTTGAGGTGAACAGGACTATAAACAGCGAGCCAGTTCTAAAAGGTGAGGATGAATCACATGGTCCCTTCGAGGTTATGCAAGACCTTTTGATCATAGCGTCTGTCTCTGTGGTTGTTTTGATGGAGGTGCCACAGAGCTGGAAGTAACTATCTCGCACTCACATGTGCGCACACATGCACACTTTCACGCTCCCTGGCACGTTCTGGAAAGCGTACATCACTGCCGACACTACCACTATGAAAGAGACCCTCTGAGATCTGAGTGGCTCCTGCTGTCAGTCATCGTCGGCTCTCTGGCTTGAGTCCAAGCTCAAAAAACAGCGGATGCTGGCCAACAGGAGCCCAGACCCATCCCGGGAAAACAGAAGGGGCGACATCTCCGCTGAGCGCATAGCCAGGGCAACCGAAGACTAGCAGTGACTGTCGCACAGTGAACAAAGCTCACAAACCCACACACCACGGAAGCAAGTCTAGCGGATAACGGCTGCTGTGACCTCCTAGATTTAAGAGAAAAGTATTTACCGGTAATGCCAATGAATCCTTAAATTACAATTAAGAAAAATTACAAAGCATTTGGCAAGCGAGTTTATTGGCTAGAATGAGCAGGAAAATTTGTTTTTCTGTCATTAGACCTCATCAGTACCTTTAAATCAATAACTATCCAAATGATAATCAGGAAGAGTAAAATAAAACCTGAATGAACTGAAATCAAAGACATACACTGCAAAAGAAATAAGCAATGAACTTAAACTACATATAAGTAACAATAGAATTATTCTTTACATTTAGCTGCAAAACATCACTTACATGAGAAGCAAAAACAAGTATGTTTAAATTGGAAGGATCATTGACAGCACATGCAAAAACGACGGAAACTCAAGCATAAATTCAAAGTCAGGCAAACGGACGACGGCACTTGTACGGCACACAGACAAGCCGCCTCTTCTGCTTACCGGCGTGTTCAGCTGTGGAAGTGCGAGAGGCGCCAAGCCCCAGTCGGCGAGTGGTGCCAGCAGCTGCTACCGCTGCTAACCTTCCTGAGCGGCTCTGCCGTCTCCAGCCTCCAGCGCGGTGCCATGCGTGTGAGCGCGCGCGCGCACCAACGCACACACAAAAATCACGCCCAGCAACACGAGGCACGAGAGCAAAGCTCCTGGCTGCCTGTGTGCTGAGTGACAGTGGGGGACTGGAGTAGTTAAGGGGGGGAGGGAGTGGCAGGGACTGGAAAGGAGCACTGGGGCAATGTGAGGACAGGGAAAGACCCAGGGACTGGCACAATAAAGTCCTCCGTGGCACATCATCAGTAATGTAATGTGCATAAACAATCAGTAACATAATCTACACCAATTTAGGAAGAGGACACTGTCCTTTATCTGTAACATAATCTAAACAGGTGAGGAAGAGGACACTGTCCTTTATCTGTAACATAATCTAAGCAGGTGAGGAAGAGGACACTGTCCTTCATCAGTAACGTAATCTAAACAG
>JABFEA020000110.1:18462447-18473029 GCA_019775915.2 Cyphomyrus plagiostoma | reverse complement strand
GGTCCAGGCCAGGCATTTGTGTTCAAGAAGACAAATGTGGTGACAAGGTCAGAGTGATGCCTCTGCACTTGGGGGGGGGGTTAGGGGCTTGGAATGTGGTCTTGGCGTGGCGGGAGACATGGAGACCCACCATTTGTAAGCCTGGTGGACTGTTAAAGCATCACAGTGGATCAGATCTAATGGAACCAAATGGGCTTGTCAAGCCACCAGAAGCTACCACTTATACAATAAAAATTTAACGGCTCTTACTCTAATTGGAGCTTCTGACTAGTTACACTATAACCTTAAGAACCCATTTCTTCATTGAAAAATGGGTTATTAACACTCACACTGGGCTGTTTTGCAGCCGAAGTCTTTAAAACCCAGGATGTCCTTGACCCCCTGTTTTAGGAGCAGTTAACTCCTAAAAGTTTTTCCATGGTGCCTCAGCTGAGCCAGAGATCCGCTGAAGTGAAGGTGAGACAGAACTCTTAATTATTGTTCCAAATTAGAGAGGATGCTCAGACTTCATGCATCATGTTATGCTTGAAGCTGTATATGATTTATACATGCTGCCATTTATGCCTACGTCAGGATACTGCTCCTGGATTTCACATCAGCATTCAACGCTGTCTTCCCATCAAGACTGGTCTCCAAACTCACTGACCTTGGCATCAGCACCTCAGTCTGTAACTCGACTCTGGATATTCTGACCAACAGCTGCACCTCATCCATCCTGTCACCCCGGGGTCCCACAGCCCTCTCTTATACTCTCTGTTCACCCATGACTGTTTCCCCATGTGCAAATCTATCCTCACCATCAAGTTCACAGATGATATCACAATGCTCGGGTCCAAGGTGTGCTGACAACAACTTGGCCCTCAACAGCAGGAAGACTAAGATTGCTCGCCGTGGACATCAGGAAAGCTAGAGGCTGCAGACACACCCACAAGGTCCTGACGGCACACATGAGGACCTCTCCTACTCCATAACCTTCTCCACCCTGAGCAGGAAGAAGAAGCATCATCCTTTCTTACTGAGAGGAAAGCCTATCTGTCACCTCAGGTTTCTGGTATACCATTAATATCATCTTTACTCTTTACCAGCTGTATCACGATGTGGTCTCGTTTCTGACGAGAAGGCTTACCAATGAGACTGTGAAAACCATTCAGCATTTCATTGGTGCCATTTTCCCTAAACTCCAGCCTAAGCGATACTTGAAATGGTTATATCCCAGACCTCCAGCGGGAAGAACACAGATGTAAATACACACACACACACACACGCACACACACACACTTGAATTTTGGAGGGGCCTTGGTATTTGGTACAACATTCAACATCATTCTACTCTATCGGAATCACATATGCTTATATACTCAATATGTGGTAAACTTTACATTAACTGCCCTTAATAATGCACTTGTAAAGCATTCACATGACATTCATAAGCAGCATATAAGAGAATCTTAACATTGTAACATACCTTAACATTTATAACAAACATTGTATGATAAAAACAATCATTATAATTGTATAACCATATGATGTTTGTTATTAATGTATATTAAAGCTGTTAAGGGATGTTAGTATGTTATGGTAAACATGCTGCTTATGAGTGTCTTATCAATGCATTATAAAGGCATCATGAAGGTGAGGTTAATGTAAAGCGTTACCAAATAATGAGTATATACTGTACAGCATCTGTGACTGCAATGTAAAGCGTTATTTATACCATACCATACATTATATATTGTACAGCTGTTTCCAGCACCTGCACTACTCTGCACTTCTTGATTAGATGCCAAATTTCATTTCATTGTCTGAGTACTTGTATTTCGTGCAATGACAATGAAGTCAAATGTAATGTAATGTGATGTAATATTATGTAATCTAATCTATCAATCAGCTCTTGTGCAGTTCATGTCACGCTGAACTGCCTTTTTAGGGAGACACAAGCCGCAGACAGAGTATGCCAGCAGGACATCAGCTCCTGGCAGGGCCCTAGCAGAGGCATGTGGACAAACAGGCCTTCTACAGATGCTAAATGTCAACAGTAAGGTCAAAAATTGGCCATTTTCTTTTTAGAGACCAGCTTTAATGCCCTTTACAGGGACTGACTGCTGCTGCAGGAACACGGCAGTGCAAAGGCCCCCGGGACTGCGGTAACAGGAGAAAAGCCGAGGCCCACACCCTCAACCCCCCCTGTCCCCTTGGCCTTTTATGGCATTTAAGAAAGGTTTGCAGAGAACAGCAATGTTCTCTGTGCACTTTACAGTCTCCCGACTCCCGACACACAGGCACACGCACCAATCCAGTACCAAGGCTCCTCCAAAACCCACGTCACTCCATGACTGGCTCGGTCGAGGTCCTTGACATAAGCCAAAATGGGAACCAGATCTCTATGCAATTCCAGCACACCTTCACACTGGCCGTGTTTATAAACTCGCAAGGTGACACTGGATCCTTTTCACAGGCCAGCCTGGCGTCGAGCCAGGAACAAAAACCTCCTGACAACATTCAGGGTTGTTATTAACCTGAAGCATATTATTCATCAGTAGCAACTCATACATTAATGTATTAGATCTACCTTCATCCAAAACTTCTTTAAAAAGTTAACAAAATAAGATTAATAAGCAGTGGTAACCTAATGGTTATGGAAGCACACTTGTATTTGAAAGATTGCTGGTTCGAATCCCTAACCAGCAAAGTACTACTCCCCATGTGCTGAATTAGCTGCCTCTTACAAGCATGTTTGTATCTCTATCTCCACCCATAACCAACCAGATTAATTTGAATGATCAGTGGTGAGTGAGCGAGTTATGTAGTATCCCTTATACTTGCTCGAGCTGCTGGATGTAAAACCAGTCAACATAATTGCTAGGGCCAGCGGGTTGTGGGTTCAGTTCCTGGGAGGACATGTTGTTATGCAGAAAGGCATTCCTTTCAAATTACAGTAAATGAGTAAAGGGCTGCCAGTAATGATGCATGGGGACAAAAAATTAATTGTTTTACAAGAGAAGGAGAAAGGAAAAAAATAAAAGCAATACAGATGTGATTACAGCTAGATTATGAACCAAGGACACATTCAGTAGCTGGAGGCAACAGTTACAATACATAACTTCTAATATTGTGCGAATATATAAATCTCCTGTGCTTTGGCATTGATATAATCCCAGCAGAGGATGAAACGTGTTTCCAGAATATCTTAGGGAAATATGTAAGAAGATGCCCAGACAACCAGCCGAGGAACATCATTCACTGTGATATAGAGAGAGTGCCCAGGACGGGGTGTGTGTGTGTGTGTGGGGGGGTTATCAGCCACAGGCAATGGCTATATGAGCAGTGGGGAACATTGCAGGGGTGAGGAAACAGAGCCAGAGAGATGGGGAGGCAGGCCAGTGCCGGACAAAAAGTAAATGGTAGAGATATTTCTTGTTCTTGGCAGTGGAGAGAAACGAGATACTGAGCACAGAGGGTGTGGGGGGGGGGCTTTATATACTGCCACGAGATCTTACGTCTCAGGAAGAAGGAGGGAATTTCTGGGAAGCAGCTGTGGAGGAGGATTCTCTGGAAGAGAGCGATACAGGATACAGGAGGATGTTCTAGAAGGGTGGGAATCGAGTCTACATACAGGCAAAATATAAGAATATTTATGAGTGAAATATAGAGAAAGGTAGGGGTTCTAGAATCTTGTAGATGGGAGGGGATGGCATTGACATATAGGGGAATATTCGTATGCTTAAGAAAGAGCTGCCAAGATCGGCAGGAGTTAGGAGAATCTTCTAGACGAGTGAGGATGGCGTTTGCATACTGTGAGAATATATATACTTCAGAGGGACGTATAGTGAGAAGGCAGGGGTGAAGAGCATCTTCTAGAAGAGTGGAGACAGAACATGTGGGAGGCAGGGAGAAGTGCGCCCCCTGTGGAGATCAGTGGGAGTTTATGAGCAGCCCGCTGCTCTATGTCCTTTAGCCTGCACCCCCCCCCCCCCCTTGTAGATTGCAGCACTGCCAATAGCATGCGATGACTGCAATGCAGAGGCCTGTTTCTTGTCCAAGCATGGCAGAGCAGACACCTCTGCAGGAGCGAGAGCCGCAATGGGAGACCCGCAGGCAAGCAGTGCGGCGCAGCGCCTCGACCCACAGGCCTTTCAGTGACAAACACACTGAGCTCCTGCCTGATATTTGCCTGCTCATTCGTTAGGGGCAATCAGCATGTTTCTCCAAAATACTTCTCTCTTGCTTACAAGCTTTTGGTGAGTGTGCCACCTGTCTCCCCCTTGTGGTTAAAACTGGTAGTGCAACCTTTGGTTCAATCTATGTATAAGGGCACATCTATTATGTGTTTGGGAGGGGGTGGCAGGGGGTAGTAGGTGGTTCAATCAACAACAATGAGGACGTGATCATACTGCAGGCCGTGGGCAAATATAAATGCAGGTACATGCTCACCCCCCCCCCCCCACCAACCAGAGTACTCAGAATGGCGTTACAATCCTGGACAAACCCCCATGCCGAATGCTGAGCCAAATCGACCACCAGCTGTGATCCCGATGCTGATCACATGCTACAAACCTGGAGTGGAAGACTGGGCCCTTCTTGGGGAACACAAGGCCAAGTCTGACAAGCGAGAGGAGAGAGACAGTCAGCACAGAGCTGGGTCTCTGCCCACCAAAGGGAACACGGAACCCAGCCTCAGTGCCGGACCGGGACTCCTGACTTCTTCATGCCAGAATTAGAAGCTTCTGTGCCAATATCTGGCGATAACCCCAGCTGGAGGGTGGAATGGCCAAGGTGACGAACTCGACGGTGGGTGAGGATCGGGGAGGGAGCAGATCTCTAGGTTTCAACTAATATGACCCTGGCCTGAATTACAGAGTTACAGGGTCACCGCGGATCCCTGTGAATTTGGCTCTGATAGTCAGAACCTGCCTCCCCCCTGGTGTTTTATCAGTCCCAGATAACATGCCAGACTGTACAGACACATTAAAGAATCTCTGGCTGCACAGACTGACTCGGAGCTCCACATACAGACTGCCCTCTCTCTCTGCCAAACACCGCGGAGGATGTCCGACCCGCAGGTCAGTCACTTTCTTCAGCATCACTCTCTCCAATATCACTAGCATTGCGCTTCTTCTTCTCTTTGTATGGATTTAACAAGGAGCATAAATCAGCACTAAAATATTACACCCTCTGTTCCATTCCTTGTCCTGGATGTCACATAAAGTTTTGCTACCAAAAGGCACCAAGACCACCAAATTTTGCATTTCACTCCCTGATAAAGAGCCACATTCTGACTTCTTTCACAAAGACACTGAGCTCCCCTCATAGCACAACTGGGGCGTTGTCTTCTGAGCACAAGCAGAGAGGTCCAGACTGTTCCCAGACAAACCCCTTGTGGCCCAGCTTCAAGGGCTGAGCCGGTACTCACCTTCAGGCCGGTACTGGGCGACGATGGTGACCGTCTGGCCCGCTCCTTTGAGCGCGGCGGCTGCCTGCTCATGGGTGGCACCTCGGAGATCGATGCCGTTCACCTGCACGGGGCAGATGGAAAACAGCGCCATCACTGCACAGCACTAGAACGGGACATGTCCAAATCCCACTATGGGGTGCACTGCAGATATCCAAATTGAGTTCCCTAATAAAGCCCTGCTCTGACATTAGCAAATATTTCAAAATGTAGAGCATCATCATGTGCTTCATCCTAATCTAAACAAATACTTATGTTATTTTGGAGGTCTGAGTGTCAGACAGGCTAAGCTGAAGCCTGCCTGAGGTCCCTTTAAATGTGAAATTACAGTGTTAAAATTGTTTGGAGATCAAACAGCAAAACAAGACCAAAAAACTTTTTTTAATGGTCTCAGAATAGATGAATAAAAATTTGGCCAGGCGTGTTCGCTAACAGGCGCAGTCTAAAGTCACCTTCCTACAAAGAACAATAGAATCAAACATTATTAACAAAGGCGGAAAGAATATTTCACGTTAGGATAACAAAATCTATGGGAATCATGGAGGATAGGGGGAGCAGACTGTCCTAAGGAGACCCAAGAGTGCCATCCTACTCAGACTGACTAAAAATCACTGCAGTGAATTCCGTCACTATTACAGTCAAGGGAAGTTCAGTGGCAGTGAAGAACCCTGAGAAAGCATTACTACAAATCACCCACTTCACCCCATAGTCACTGGTAAGCCACTGGCAATCTGGTGGGCTGCAAGCTCACAGCCTGAGGATAAATGAAAGCAGGATCTTAAAGCAGGAGGAAAAAGTGACTGCAGGCCCCGTTCAGCACAGGTATCATGAGGCAATAAAGTAATATAATGTCTCACGACGTATATGCTTCTTTCCATCTAGCCGGCTTATCCTGTTGTAGCAGGGACAGTAAATGTAAGGTATTTCACATTGTCTAACCCACTTTAGTATTTTTCTTCATACCACGCTTTCATACTTTCTTGTGTCGCCATTAATTTGCAAGGATTATGACCTCGTTGGAGATGAGAATACGCTCATCAAGGAGAATCCTCCAAATTAATTATAGAACTAAGACAGTTTGTCTTTCTAAGAGCTTCCATGCTGTGGGGCGGGACTGTAATGCAGAACAGTATAACAGCGCCCTCAACTGGAAAGAAAAACAACAGCAGCATCCAACTTTATCTTATGGCTCAATTTTACTGCTATACTGAGCAATATTTTCCTTTTAGAGTTTGATGCCGCATGTCATTACATCTTGTTGGTGAAAAGCATATTTTAAATCTAAAGTTTTTTAAATTGTCACTAACAACAAAAACAAATTAAAGCATGATACAATCTTAATTTTATCTATAACTTTCCTTGTGTGCTGCTTTGCTTACCAATTGATTGCTTACCAAATGTATTCATTCAAGGTTAAATAATTCAAATATACACCTTAAAGATTAATTCAAGTTAGCACTCCATACCTCAGCATCACTACCTTAATAATGCCACCATTATTTTTAAAATAAGTTTCATTGATACATTAAATCACTTAATATTCAAACAAAAAGTATAATCCGAGCACAATATTTTGGAGATTCAGGTTAAGAGAGGATGAACAAGACTGGCACAGTCTGAAAACTGGACACAGTGAATCCAGAAAAATGGAGCAACATATTAATACTTTATCAAAAATTTTGAGATTTGCAAAGCAAGTAAAATATTATCATACCTGGCATGCTCACCGTGAAAATAATAAGCACTAAATAATACTAAAAACGCAGTACTAAAACGCAAAGAGCTGGAAGTACACCAAAGGTGCCCGTCCGCATGTCCCGGGCAGCAGTCCTACGCGCCAAGTTGCAGGGCCGTACTCACTGACAGGATCTGGTCTCCTCGACGCAGCTCCCCGCTCAGGTCAGCCGGCCCACCCGCCAGGATGAAGGAGACAAAGATGCCTTCGCCGTCCTCGCCGCCCACGATGTTGAAGCCCAAGCCCGTGGAGCCCTTGTGCAGGACGATCTTGCGAGGCTCCCTGTACAGGCATGTCAGGTAGAACAGGTAGTCAGAGTCGGTGGGGCTCAGCATCTTCGGGCAGCCAGGAGAGACGTACACGCACGGCACACGCGCCCGGCTCTCGTGCCCACCCGCCCGCCTGCGTGCCCACGCGCCCGCCTGCGTGCCCACTGCCGTGTCTGCTCTACCAATGGTACCAGCCCTACAGGGGATTGCTCTACTTAAACACCACTTGTCCCATTTCCGAGTCGTCTCCTAGAGACGCAGGGCCAGCTCCCTGTTCTGAGAATAACCGGTGTCTGCAGACAAGGACACCAACGCCACTCCCCGCATGGCAAAGCCAAACAGAAATCTTCCAGCACCTGGTAGTAGTTCCCCGAGACTGAAGCACACACAAAGCGCGTCAGCACATATGTTGACTATCAGCTGACAGTAATTCAAGAATGGTATGCAATATATTTTAGGTGCTTTATTGACAGAGGTGCTTAAAACAAAGCCATATTTATTGATATTTTCATCTTTTTTGGATGTAGAAACGGAAATTAATAGCTATAGTTTTCAACTGCAATACCACAGTTCTCCACTAGTGTCCACCTGCTTGTTCCCAGGTGCCCTTGTGCTTTGCACTGTAACAAACATGTCATTCAGCATCATCTGAGCTATCCAGTTACCGCCCAGACATTACTGTGCGTGACAACTCCTAAAGGGACAGAATTCCTTTTAAATTTGTTTTCAGTATCGGTATGAAAAATATATGAAATATTTTCTCAGGATCCTAAAAAAAAGGAGCTAACAGCCAGTGGTGAAGATGAGGCGTTTCGGATTGTTCCTTTTCCATAAAGAGGTCAAAGGCTTCGAGGCTTTCGAAATGCACACCACTCTTCCTCACACTGAGTATCTGCTATCACCCGAGCCGAGCTGCCTTTACTTGGGGCAGGCAGGCAGCCCCGGACTTCGTACCCTCCAGTACTTCTCTTGCTCCTTCCCTCCCCACTACAGCAGCGAGGCTCACAGCCGGTGCTGCCACATAATGCACTCGCTGTGACATTTCCTCCGACCTAGTTGTGGAAGTGTAGCTCCCCCTGCAGGGCCTCTCTAACTGGGCCACCGCTTCTCGTCCTTCCGCCCCAGCCCACCGAGTACCCGATCTAGCCGGAAACCAAAGAATTCCCCTCACATGGCTCCTCTTTCTACAGGCAGGGACACCCACGTGCATACATGTGCAGAGGAATGCGGAGAACCCTCTAGGCATAATAAGTACTGACACGCTGTCTTAAAGACAATACTGAATGTTATTAGGGTGAGTATACCTTAGTAATAGCTCATCCACCATCCGCAATCTGTAGGAATATTGAAGTGAATTTGCATTAATAGAGGATACATCCAGATACTGTACAAGCAGAAGTAATGAATTTGATCTTACATTAGTAGTTAACTTGTTATTGTGTGGAGGGTACTAATCTGGTTACACCTGTGTTCCACCACTTTAAGATGCAAATTCCAAATACGGCCACCAGATGGAGGCAGAGTGCAACTAATAGATTGCCTGGCAAGACAGACCTTAACAAGAAGATTAATTTCAATAGACACATACATACAGTAGCCAACTCAGTTACCAACACTATATAAATATACTGTATACACACACACACACAGTTTTGAAACTAGAGAACAAAAACACATTCATCCTTTCCTCTCTCCAAAAAGGATTCAAGCATGTTTTTTTGCCAAAACAAGTTTTGACCACTTTGTTCAGTTCATCACTTTCTTTAAAGTACAGGTCATAACACTCAACATAACAATTAGTGAACTGCAAGAATACAAATTATTTCAACTACTTAAAAGATTTTACCACCCACTAATTTCTTTGTGCAGTTTTTTGGTCTGGTCCTGTCCCACTTTCTAATGTGAGTTTTAAGGGCTGAGTCCTTAGGTTCAGCTCTGAGCATAAAAAGTGAATTAGTCTCTGTTTTTACCTCTGAATTTTATTACTTCAAATATGGTTTCCGCACAGCCGGTAGTTAGAGAGAATAAAGACATTAAATGCATCTCTTAAGTGAATCCTTAAGGATTTGTACATTTGCTATTCATGTTGTAAGTAAGATGTGATGATATAATGCATATGTACCGTTCCCATGCTGACCCATGTCCTTGTATGCACCACTGTTATTCTGACTGGTCTCGCCTGACCCCTTTTATGCAGTTTGATTTATTCCATTTGGAAGTCAACCAAAGTTCCACATTCTGCTTCGTCCCCTTTTAATGGGCACGGCAATGTGGCACTTACCAAAGACCGTCTGGAAATGTAAGTCATTAATTGTGACTACTTAAAATATTACCGAACAACGTCACACATTCTCTAAACGTTTTGAGCCCATTGCTGTGTTCATACGTTGCTGGCCAATCTTTCCAATTATTTTTTGTGCCTAATGTAGCCCTGTACTTCACGGCTGTGCTGTAAATCTTTGACACATAATATTTCTCTCAATAATGTCAACCAAAGATATATCAAAAAGTGCTTAACATCTGGAGCAATTTACCTTGTAAGAAGATTTCATTTTTCTCCAAGCTCAGAAATACAAATTTTAGAGCTGGTCCATTTATTACTGAGCTGTCAGCCAGTTTTATAAATATTGCAGAGTTCATGCCTGGAGATCTTTTATTCATCTTGTCTTATTTTCAGCATGTTGGCATCTGAGGCCCTGACTATGACTGAAATAACAGACGGCCTCTTATCCACAGTTATTCTATCAAAGAATCCACAGTGTCTGGGTCTTAAAAGTGGAGTTTGGCTTTTATCCCAGTGGAAAATCTGCAAATCCCCCACACCCTCATCCAAAAAATTCAATATAACGTCATCATTAAGAAGGAAAACGAATACTATCATTTACAAAATCCGGCAATATCAATGTCTAACCCCAACTCTGAATATTTTACCTATATATGACAGGTGATTCCATCCATGCAGTTTGCTGTTAATCTAACTCCACAACCCTCTTTCTGAAATGAACCAAATATACAAGGAGGGATTTTTCACTCTATAACAGTGGTTCTTAATCTGGGTTCGATCGAACCCTAGGGGTTCGGTGAGTCGGTCTCAGGGGTTCGGCAGAGCCTCCACCGCGGAGGTCCGGA
>JABFEA020000110.1:18383091-18398556 GCA_019775915.2 Cyphomyrus plagiostoma | reverse complement strand
GCCCGGTGGTCTGTTTGTCCCTCTCCGGCCCGCTCCTCCTCCGTTTGTTCCGCCTCCTTCCGTTCCCTCGTTCACTCTCGGCCCTTTTGTTCCTCCTTTTGGTCCTGGCCCTTCTGTTCCCTCGTTCCCTCTGTCTGTTCTTTGCCTGTCCTCCTTCCCGGTCCTGTGTGTGGTCCTTTCCTGGGTATTGTCTTTGTTCCGGTTTTGGCTTTCTGTCTTGTGCCCAGGTCTCGGTTGATGTTCTGTTTTGTTTTTCAGGTCCGGTCTCCCCCATTAGTCTCGTCCGTCGCCTCCCCTGGGGTGCGCTCGGAGTGCGCGCCTTTGGGGGGGGGTTCTGTTACGTCCAGCGTCGTCCGCTCCTCCCGTGTGCCACGCCCACCTTGTTTACCTCCCGGGATTACCCATTGTTTCCACTTGTGTGGCGTTGCCGCACGCCAGTCCTGTGCTTGTCTTGTGTACTTAGGTCTGCGTCTCTTCCGGCAGACGCGGCATTGAAGTCATTCAATGTTTGTGTCCGTTCCCAATAAACCCTCGTTTCCCCGGACTCCTGGCTCGATCTCCCTCCTTCATCCCTTCACGCGCACCGCATTCACAACACATTGGTGGTGTGATTTTTAAAGGGCCAGTTCAATAAAGTGGACAGCAGGGCACATGATTGCCAAGCATGCTGACTTTAACAAATTCGGTCAGTGTCAATAAATTCTGGCCCAGTCCCACTATGAAGCAATGCAAATTCATCCCGATTGAGACTTAGGGCAAGAAACCAAAATTGCTATGCTTAGACTAATAAAAAGTAGATGGTTGCACAGCACAATGGATAGGCTTTTAAAACTAATAGCCTAGCCTAATTCATCTAAAACTGTCGATGCTCCTTGATTTTTTTTATCTTAGGTTTTGGCTGTAGCCTGTGAAGACGGCTCCCTCCCATAAATGTAAGGAGCTACTCATAACTAGCCTCTCAGCAATTTCTTCATCTTGAAAGGGAATTAACAATAAACACTTGTCTTTTTCCATCTACATAAGTTGGGAAGCTTGACATTCCCAAAAAGAAGTTGTTCTTGAACATATGATATTCTATTTGCTGACTAGGGCTGGGTAATTATGGCCAAAAATGTCACTGCAATAAAAATGTTCATATCTTTAATGATAATAATGATAATTATCATGGTAAATGTCAGTCATTATTTCTTTCCAGTTAAATAGCTTTTTGCTCCTGAGTGAAGGTTGAAGATACCAGATGGTTAATTGTGGTTTTAAAAAATTCTACATCATCAGAATGTGGCAGATACATGCCAAACAACTTTTCACAGGTAGAAGTTGAACAGCGTATTTCACTCAGTGCTGAAAAAATACCATTGCTCAATTTCTTCCTAGTCTTTCTTTACATCTCTGTGGATTACTACTGTGTGGATTTCTCATGCACTGAATTTTACGGTGGACTTTCATTTTGGATTTTGCTGGATTATCCCTTGTTTAACAGGTTGCTTTGGACTTGTGAGTTGCCCTGTTGTTTTGACTGTGTTATCTTTCCTCTGCCTGCCTGCCCCATTGCATTCTTATTTGTTCAATAAATCCCCCTTTTGTGTTTTTGTGGCTGTGTCTGTGCTCGTGCTTCATTTCCAGTCATGACAAGCAGTCACAGAGAAAGTGTAGTCATTTGACTTTGATGCAAAACGTGTCGCCGGCAACATCCTGGGTGTAATTATATCGAACGTTTATCGAGCATTTGTCATATCGACAGAGGAAAATTATATCGAGATAATTATTGTTATTGTTTTATCACCCAGCCCTATCGCTGAGTGGAAGTTGTGACAATATTGAGCTAACCAACTTACAAGAATGATGAACACACTATTATTGCACTATGATAAGCAATGCATTATAGTTTGTTTACCTGGGCAACACTGCACTATAATAGCCATGTTTAAAACTTAGGAAATGAAGGTTGCACTGAAATCCAAAAAAATCCTTGTTATTTTGCTTTCTGTACAGTCTAACCCTACTTCCCCAACTAGCCAATAATTGCCCATTAGTTACTGTCAATAACTGATATTGTCAATTACCAATAATATTGGCATATCACTCAGTTCTAGTATGGAAATAACACAATTATTTCGCCTTAAGACTGTCAGTTCCTTCTCATACTATACAGAAAGTAGAACTTTTAGAGATTCGGGAAAATCTATTTCTTGAAAGTAGGGTTTATTGTATGTGCTGTACAGTCTTTTGTCTGCAGCCTTCAAGACGTGTCCTAAATTCTACCTCCCCCATTGGTGAGATGTGCCTCCTTGCAACAGTTCTCAAAAGTGATGCTACATGCTGCGTAGTTGCTTGCTAAGCTAGCCCCATCTAACAAGCTAAAGTATTTATAGATCTGTGTATGACCGCGGCTTAACGACACAATGCATTTGCCTCAGCCTTATAACAAGGTCACAGGGTGTACCTCCAATTCGATTATTAAAATCATTCCGCCTGGGTATGACAGTTACTAGGCAACTGCTGTCTGCTTCCAAGAGTGCACTTTATTTCTTTGGTGGTAACCTTCTCAGGTGAAGTCACTTTCCATTTCAAAACAGTGGCAGCCCTAGACAGTCAGATGACAGTTTCAGATTTAATAGCATATTGCTCCAGAATGACCAGTGACAGCAAATGACAGTAGTTTTAACAATATATAAACATTTATGTTTTTCTTCACAATAACTAAATATTTAAGGCCAATTACAAAAAGTCCATTTGACGTTGCATAGAATTGAAAGAAACAATAAACGGTGATATGAACATTGTACAGAATAATGAAAATTATATATGTAATCTGATTTTGGGTATGTGGTCACTGAGACTAACTCAGTAATATAGGTATTCATCACATTTTTTTTTCTAAATCTAATAAACTAGTTTTTTTTGTTAAAAGACTTGCTGGTGAGGCACAGCTTCATTATCAGAGATGACAAAGAACATCCAAAGCCTTGGGTTGTATTGCTAAAACTGGCATGACTTTAATAATATGTATAAACCTCAGAGAACAGAACAAGAGATAAACAACATTTAAAATTTGACAGGTAACTGAGAAATTTTCTTTCACAACTAAATGCAATAACAAATAAAAACAACAACAAAAAAAGATTAACACTCCAAAACATCCGGAGATATTTTTCTTTCATAATACATGCAAAAACTATGGTCTGTTTTAGTATTCATACCCCCCTACTAGTAGTGGAGGTGACCTTGCAAGCATCTGTTGTTTTGAATAAAGCAAATGTTCCGCCGGAATAAAACTGTACAAATGCTCACTTTAATAATCAATTCTTAGTTAAACAAAGAAGTAAGAAGCAGCTCCTCGAACCTGGTTGGATTAACCGTGGCCAAAAAATGTTATTGCTATCAATTCATAAGGCCTGACTGTCACACCCTTAAGGCAACATGATACCAATATGCACCATTCTGTTCTGCTAAATACAAAGGACCAATCCATATTAAAAAATAAAATGCATTTCTATGATTGGCTGGCATGAAAGAAAAAGGGGTTTAACCGAAGTATATTTTCAGCTATAACTAACAAGGATGCAGCTCTCTAACACTCAGTAAGCGCATATTGCATAAAAATAAGCAAATTAAATAAATTTGCATTTTCTCAATGAGTAATTAAGATCCCATATAGTCACTATCGTCTGTACACCATAATTTGTATTGCAAATTCAGATGGAAAGTTTCAAACAGGAAATGGCACATGTTCACTGTCAAAAAAAGTCCTTCCAATTGTAATATAAGAGTCTGTCATTTTTAGAATAAGTAACTAGATGGTTGCTATTCATTTGAGCTTTAAATGCTCTGCTGTAATTATATTTCTATGATTATTATTTCCAAGATTTGCAGTCTAGCATTTAATACCTCACTAAAGCAATTTCAGTTCAAGAGAAGCACAAAACTACCCCAGCACACAGTCTATTGTCAGAAGCCTTCGGGCAGGAAAGGTCAGGTTGGGGAGATACACTGGTACAGGGCGTTGCTGCACCCACCACACAACAAAACATCTTGGGATCCCAGTTGGCGACCCCCCCCAGACCAACATGCGGTCCAGTCCCACCCTCCGGAAATGGCCGTCTATCTAGCGCAGCCACATGCTATGTGGGCGTCCCCTTGCCCTGCTCCAGCTGCCTGGGTCCTCAGCAATGAGGATCCTGTGAGCCAGGTCACCCTCAGGGAATTACGCCACATGGCCGTCGTGCCAGGTTTTCAGCAGCTTTTTATTAAATCCATACAAGAATAAAAGCTTACTAAATATGCCCACTTTTTAATGATACATATGCGTGTTGCAAAAGTGTACTACACTTACAATCCACTATTTTTGGAGGGGTGAAAAGTAATGGAAGACTGAAACATTGAGAAGAGTGAAGGTGCCTACATTCCTCCTCAATGAGGTCCGAAGATGTCTACAGTATGACTACTTTCAATAGCATAAACACTGATTTAAACACCTACTAAGAAATATAAGAGTCTGACGAAGCAGGGAGTTGCTTCTGCCACATGAGGCAGCAGCATGCTGCGTCTTACCTTTGACACATTCTACTGTAGTATGTTGATAAAAATTAAATTCAACCCAGGCAGGAGAACACGGTGGAAAAATTTGGTCAAACTGTCAGGAAAATAAGCAACCTGACCAAGATGCAAATTTATAAATGTGCTGCTCGAATGATTCTGTACATAATAAACTCAATATGAGATTACTAGTTTACAGACAGATTTCTCATACAAATGGCAGCATATGGATGTCTGTCCAATGCAGGCACGCAGTTAGCACCAGGGACAGATGGGATGGGTCCCCTTCAGAATTGCATAAGGAAAAAATATCCTTGGTCCCCCCAAATTCAAAAATCCTATCTGCGCCACTGGTCGAATGGTGAAGCAAGTACAAAAGACACACTATAAGGTCTGAATTGAAATTTATGCAATGATGCATTGCTGGTTTATGTCAGAACAGTTCCAGTCCACAATCCATAAAGCCGGGGTCTCCAACTCCGGTCCTGGAGAGCTACCGTCCAGTAGGTTTTCTATCATACCCGGCTTCTGATGAGCCACACATGTTCTCAGGTAAATACCAGGAGCAGGTGTGGCTCATCAGAAGCCAGGTAGGATAGAAAGCTTACTGGATAGTAGCTCTACTGAACCGAAGTTGTCTGCCATAGAGTACTCAGGACCTTTGATGTACATGCGACTAATGCGTTCCTGATACACCTCACTTTCACTAAACTCATATGTTAACACACTCACACACCAACCACTCACACATGCACACCTATGGGCAATTTAGCAACTCCAATCAGCCTCAGCATGTCTTGGGACTGGGGGGAAACAGGAGTACCCGGAGGAAACCCCACAACGACACAGGGAGAACATGCAAACTCCACACACATGGAGCCCAGAGGTGTGAGGCAACAGTGCTAACCACTGCACCACTATGTCGCCCCCATGTTTTATATGATAATGCCAAATATTTAAAGATTTTAGAACCTAAGACTTTGACTTGTGCAATGCATGAATGTATAAGTTTGATTCTTTTAAATTTGAAGACCAGTTTGATCGATTAACTGAAAAGAACCAGTTCAAAAGAACATCAATATCCTTCACTTGGATATTTGTTTTTGTGTGCAAGTAATGTTTCCCACTAAGACAATATTGTGTTGCGTAGTGCTTTTCTCCTCAACTGAAAGTCGTGCAAATAAAAGTGTGACTCTGCGCTGTACATGACTTGTTGTAGCAGGACTGAGTATACTGTCAAACTAGCATCCCATGGAATCCCATCCATCCATCTACCAACTTATCTTGAGCAGAGTCACAGTGGAGCTTGGAGGCCATCCCAAGTAGAACAGAGCACAAGGAAAGCAATAATCCTTTCCACTCCTCTGGCAATATTTGTCATCTTTCACAAATTTACCACATACACATGTCTTTATTGATTCCTTCTGAATCAGGCCAAGGTAGCAAGTGATGGATGATTACTGTCCCCTGTTCTCAAGGATAGTCCCTGAAAGCATTTTATCAATCATTAGCAGCATGCAATAAGATGGCCCTAAGCAGCCTATCATTAACAGGGAAATTTCTCAAATTCATCACCCAATGCAGCATAAAGGCCACACGGCTCCATAATTTGTTACTAATGTGTGGGTACTGCAGTAATTATTCAAATTACTGCCAAAAACCTAAATTACCAGCTTATTGATGGTCTACATTAAACAGACACTTATGTTTACAGTTATATCCTGGGCATCTCAAAATAATTCAAATGTGCCCAATTTATAAAAGATGACAAAAAAAGAAATCAGTGTTGTATCACTCTGAAGATGAGTTCAGCATTCTCCAACAGATCAATTTGGTCAGAAAGCTGCCCAAACTTGGGTACATTGAAACACACAGTCTCCCAAATTAGACTCGGGTGCACAGAACACTTGTGAAGAACAGCCAAGTGTGATAAAGTGTTTGGCATGAGATCTGAAACCTTTCAAAAATCCAAAGCATTTTTAATACAGTAATGACTTCATTTCTTTGAAAGCCCTTTGAGCTAATTTCATTAAGCTTTTACAGAAGAAAACAATTAGTATGGTAATTACGAAAACTAACATTCTTGCAGATTAACTTTACTTATGTTATTATTACCATTGTAATTCTCTTGTGTTTTACTTTTCTTTTATATTTTTGATTCTAACACAGCACAATGCGAAGTGCTACATGGCCAACAAATCTCACTGAGCTTCTAAAACCTGCGACATCGACATATTACGCTCCAGCCAGGGGTTTGATTCGCTTCCTGAGCAAGTAGAAGGCAGCTCTCACAAATGCTTGTTCTGACCCACCTTGCAATCTTAGTCATTTCCTGTTATATTCTTTAACAGTCCCCAGCAGCCAAGATAATGTGGAAGCCCCCCTTTGTTTACCTGGGCTTCCCCCAGCTTTCACAGTCTGTTCAGGTGACTTCACATGCCCTTGCTGTGGGACTGTGAATGCCCTACAATGGTCTGTTGCTCCATTTAAGACATTCCCTGCCTCACTCCCTGCTTTCTGCAGAACATGTTATGGATTCCTGGTACCCTAATTGGCTAAGAACAGCTGGCTATATGTATGCATGCATGAATGAATTATACTGTACATTCTTTGGAATTCTCACAACTGCACAACAGCCAATACCTGAGCCCACAACTTCTACACCATCACCCCCAGCCTACCCCCACACACACAAACACCTTCATTATGGCAGCACCGAAAGTGTATTCAGGGAGCTGCTGCCCCAAGAACTCCTGGTTTGTGTTTCTGGGGGCTGCAAACTAGGAGTGAAAACTACTTTTAAGTAACAGTATTGAGCTCGAGAGGGTGGGTATGAAAAGGGTCTTCAGCTGAGAAACAATTAAGATAAAGTGCAGTGGCTTCCACAACTTCCACCCCCCCAGAAGGCTACCTGAATGAGAATAGCCACATGCACCCATTTCTAGAATAAACAATATACCCTCTGTTCACATCCCAAGCTCTGCCAGGGTTCATAATACAAGACATACGGCAAGAGTTAAAAGCACTGGACTGATCGGGGGATAACCGTCTACAGGAAATGACACGCTCGTCATCTGTGGGCTCAGTACCGAGCGCAGGAAGTGGATCGATGTTGCAGCACATTAGGCCCGTAATGCACTGTCTGAGCCTCACACTGCCATTCTGTAAAACACAAATCGGTGCGGGGGGGGGCGACTGTGGCGTCGGAGCTGAGTAATTTGGAGTCTGTATTAAAGCAATCCTTCAACGATACGCCAAGGCTAAGGCATGTATGGGAAATGCCAATTTGCAGGCATTTACCAATATATGATTCATGTGTGAGAAAATCAACCCCCCCCCCCACACACACACACATTTGTACTTCACTCCATTCAGGCTCTGCATAAAACACTTTTGACTTATTTTACATAACGTGTAGTGATGGCACAGTGAAAGCTGGAAATTGCATTAGAAGAAAGTCGATAGTTATTTCATTAAATGACACTGAGAGAACACAGTAAGGGGGGAAAATTCGGTGTGCTGAAAGGAAGGGTAGGGGAAAGAGGGAGCTCAGCATAGGCAGGGCGCCGGTGCTGTGATGTCACTTTCCTGAAAGATGTGAGGTATGAACCCAGCTAGCGAATCACAGCTTCTGTGCATCCAGACCACGCCTCCGTCTAGAAGCTGAGCATTATGTGCCAAACACAGTTCTCTGACTTGTATTGCAGTGACAGCACCCTGTGAAAGAAGCTCTCCTTTTTGCGTTTTTTTCGTCTGATGAAGAAGTGTTCAAATAAGCTCACAGATCATTTAAAGAAGCACACAGTCTGAAAGTTGAAATTCTATATATAGGGGTATAGGCTCAGACTTGAGTACAAAAGAACCACAATCTAGATTAGTTTATCCACCACCCTGAATTAACCCTGTTTCCAGAGTGATGGACACCTGCGTGAACTTGAATGCAAGAGATATACATTAATTACTTGATTAGCCCAGTTTTTCACAACAATACCACTACCTGGACCATATCACAAAGATGTGACACATTCTAGACACATGACGCCAGAATTCCCTACGCCAGATCATGAATAGCCCCAGAACATTTGATTCATATAAATATTGTATGTTACAACCTGTTTTAATTATCACAAATGATCAATGTATTTCAGGCTCCTAGAAAGGCAAGTCTGACTGATCTGTAAGACAACCTGCTTTGGAGCCCTCCAGGAGTTCTGCCCATAAATTATACACCGACTTACCCGATTCTGCCTCATTGATCTATTGCACTGTAGCCAACCACCTGCCTACTTTAACATATTGCCAAAACACCATACTAATCACAATTTTTATTCAAATTAAAAATCTCATCAATATTTTGAAATAATAAATGCCAGGAATATTAAAAGGTTTACTTGGCAGTATTGTATGAATAAGGCTTTTAATTTGCTACCAAAAAAGACCAGATTTAGGAGGCAGACTATGAAGCTACTGTATTTGAGTTTCTCAGAAAGGTTACACTAAATACTCCTCTTGGGGAGCGGGGAATCCAATCTATCCGAATCATACTTCAATTATTTACTATCAAAACAATGCCATAACATATTATAATATGACACCATCTAAGGATACATCAGAAGTAGTTCACATTCTTCAGGGCCAACTCCTATCATTGTCCTCAATGGTGCTAAGACATTAAATTATTTTTTATCAATCGTTAGCAAGCTAGCATTAAGAAACTTGGTAACGTCATACATTACAACTACATCGCTGCTTCATCCACACTGGGCAAACACAAACTGCTCCCAAAACAAAATAGCTGAAAACATTTTCAAAGAAAAATCCAACTTGCCAGGTAGTTTGCCGCAGTCAGACCCGGGTATGTAAGGTCAAAACGGGTGACCAGTGAGGGCTGCGGGTAAGAAACAAGAAATACCGTCACCAGCAAGTATACTTGAATATGAAGAAGAGATGGTATAAGGGAGAATGATGAAATCCCAGTCATACTGCATGCGCCACAGTGGCGGGGTTTAGAGCAAGAGAGGGGGGGTTGAGGGCAGGGCAGGATGGGGATGTAAAGGAAAAGTCTGGCTTCCTGCATTGCACAGATGAGGAAGAGCCTCTGTGAACAGCCTTAAGGACAAAAGCAAATTCTTAGATCACCACAGGGACAGAACTAACATTACTGTGGAGTCTAGTTCTCCTACACAACTACAGATGCTGGAAACTGTGTGAACCGTTTACCCCAAGTGTAGTGAGGAAATGTATGCTGTAACCATCGTGCTTTTTCCTGCTAATGTCTTCAGTGGGTTACAGACTGTTGACAGTGTTAGTAAATTCACACACAGTGCAGTTTCTTTTTTAAAAAAAAAATAAAAAATTTTAATTGAGCAGGTGGCATAGCTGGTGCAGTGAAAAATTGTAGATGCCAAAAATGTATGAGGAATAAAGTAACAGGGGCCCGTTGCACAAAACGCCTTAATTTTAAGAATTTCCTTAAAGTCCAAGTTAAAGTTTCCCTTAAACTCCCAAGGTTCAGTCTTCTCCTTAAAGGTTTGCTTAAAGTTGCCCTAATGGTTGCACAATAGACCTTAACAACCAAAGTTAGGGGGTTACTTACTGTATCTTAATCACAACATGGCCGAGTTCAAGGCAATAAATGAAAATGAATGCATCCCAAGAACTGTGCTCTGTGGCTGAGAACACCCAGTGAATACGATTACTGATGAGCAACTGATTTTACCTGAATGAGAGTCAATTTATGATTTTTTATATGGCCTGCAACATATGTTGATAATTCATCATTAAATCTAGCCAGCAGATCAATATTTCAGTTTCACAGAATAAAAAATGTCATGTTATCCTGCTAAATAACACTGGCATATTTCACCGTGAGCACCAGCAGTATTAGATAGTATATCTATTCATCAAAGTTTATTGAAATTTTGGGCTACTTTCGAGTATATCAAGCGGGTTTTAATTTTTATAGAAATCACTGGGGGTGAGTTTTTCCACTGGAATTCGCAGATATTCTCATTAATGTCGTGGACCTCGTAGAAGGAAATTGTTAAAACAGTGAGAAATAGAGTTATAAATCATGTCAGTATGGGGAAGGTACAAGAATCAGCACCGAAAGGAATGGGAAACAGAACCAGAACTAAAAATGTGGATCGTCCCTGTCGCCAGTGATGTGTGTAAATATTGTAATACGTAATTCTAAGTTCAGGTCAATGACTTAAAAGCGCGTGCAGCCACAAAAAACATGTATCTTGCTACATCAGGGTAGCTAACTATCACGGATCTGGCGTGACACTAAAACTCTCACACAAGAAATCTTACACAAATCTATATTGTTGCATTATAGTCCTAAAAGTAGCTACGTCAAAAGTGTTGGGTAGTTTGCAAACCAGCCGAGGGTTTACAAAGTATTATATACATGTATAAGTCGGTGTGCAGACTGATTTTGAATTTAAAATGTCACGCCAGCCAGCTATCTAAAGCTGGAAACACCGCTACATGCCTAGTGTGAAGTCATTTACAGCACTGCCATCTAGACACTGAGATCATACATCAATTAATGTAGTAGACGGAACTGTCCGATATACAGTGGTACCTCAGAACTTAATCTAGTCAGAACTTCAAGTCATATGTGGGTGCAGTGTGTGGCTCCGTGCACTAAGCCTGTGTGCTTGTAATCACAAGGTCGCTGGTTCAAACCTAGTTTCAACATGTGTGCAGGTCCTTGAGCAAGACCCTTAACCCCCAGCTCCCTGGGCGTCCCAATAGGTGGCTGCCCTTCACAGACAGCTTGGTCTACAAAGAGCAAGGATTGATGATTATTATTATTAAAAAGTTCAAGTTCTGATCAAATTTTCCCCATAAGAAATAATGTAAAACCAATTAATTGGTTCCCACCCACAAAAAATTACACCAAAATATGTTTTTTTGAACATTTAAACACAATGAACCGGACAAAACAAGAAAAGCATATACTGTACTAAACACATCTAAGCATATTTATCAAAACAGTAATTTTTAAAGTAGGATGTATCCAAACAATGTGTCCTGCCCCCATTATCCGCTCCTTCCGTGTGCCAAGCCCCCTCATTAACCCCGTGTGGAGTCCCCGTGTTCTGGTTGTTGTCATTAGTCCTCTGTATTTCTTCTGCGTTTCAGTTTGTTTCCCCAGTCCGGTCATTGTATTGTCCTTCTGTGTTTTCCCTGCCTTACCTGTAATTAAACCCTGTATTCAGATCGAGTTCTAGGTAATTTTTTTTTTTGAACTGGTTGGTTAGACTTTTAAGAAATTCGAGTTCTAATGATTTTCAGAACTGAAATACCACTGTATTACAAAATGGGGTAGGTGAGCAGGATGCACAGCTGTGATCAAATCTGTTTTAGTTGGTTGGGCAGATTTTTGTCGGAGTGGGCAGGTTTTTAAGACGTCATTGGACTGTAAATACTCTGCCCAGTCTGGCAACACTGGTTGCTTACTGACAAGTTCACAATGCAGACAGCAGCTGTAGCTCTGGCCGGAGCTCAGACATCACCGCCATGACCCAGTACAGAAAAGTCGTTGGCTTAATACATAGAGAAATCATTTGTGGGCCATATAGTTCTTAGAAAGGATGTATGTGGGATTATACATCTTATGTGCAGTATATCAAATACAATACATGACGAGACCTTCAAAGGCATAGATTTTGGTATGGACGGTAGGGGAATGTCCCCATGAGTATTGTGGGAGTACCATGTGTTTTTATTGGGGCAGGGGGTTCAGAGATGATTTGTTCCCTACCATTGCGGAAGCCAAACCTAAACTCTTGTATTAATATATTTATATACACCATTGAGTTTATAATCTTAAGATTAGTCTACCACAGAAATTAGTCAACGAAAATACAATTTTTTGGGTTTCTTTAACCCATCTCACTAAAATTACGTACCATTCTAATATAGCCAGCAATTACTCTTATTATTAAATACCTCCAGTTAACTAAATGGAAATAAGGAAGTGCCTGTTTTATTTGTAGGTGCAGGTATGCATATGCATAGCAGAACATAAAAAGAAATCTTAATGAAGCAGTTTATTATCATTAAAGAGCAAACAAATGGACTGGGTTTTGAACTTATAGATATATGCAGAGAAACAGGAACTGAACTGACTGATCAACCTGAAGCATTACATTAAACATTAAGGTAGCAAAAAAATCTAATCACAATGAATATATAAACTCCAGACCAGCTGTTTGAATTATATACATGCAAAATATACATGCATATAACAATTTTAAAGCCAAAAACGTAATATTATAATTCCAGAAAACGCTTTCCCTTTTGGTAAAGGATAGAGAAATATTAATGCCACTTCAGCAAAGCAATAAAATCTTGGCTGTCTGCCAAAGCATTCTGCTAAATGAATTTGTCCTGAATAAATTACAGGCATCATACCGGCTTATAAATTCATATATATATTTATATATTTTAAATAAAAATATTTAGTATATAGAAAAACATCCTAGTTTTTTCCAAAATACAGTAAACATTGTTGTTGCTCTTTCAGATATGGAATAATTAATGTTTAATTTATGTGAAAATATGACTTTTTTACTAAATAAACTATTTTTCACTTTAAACCTATAATCCCACTTCCTGGTTTTTCAACGCTTCATCTCTGGCATCAATCTTTGACTACTAGTCTTTGCCAACAGGTGTTTCCCAAGCAGCAGTACTTGGTTTGTAGCTGATCATTACCTCTTGTCACCCTGGAATCGTTTGGGTATGGAATACCCCCACCCTCAATGGAAATATAAAAAATATAATAATGATCCACATAACTGGCATTTGTCAGAAGGGGACATCTTAAGGTTATACCTTTTTCTCAGCAGCTGCTCTCGAGATATATTTTCCCATGAGCCGTTGCCTGGCAGCTCGCTAACAGCAGTGACCCTTCCGAACCACCCCATGCCCTGTGGCTCAGTGGGCCTTCCTGCTAACTCTTACTGCTAACTCTTACTGCTAACTCTTACTAATAACTCTTACTAATAACTCTTACTAATAACTCTTACTAATAACTCTTACTAATAACTCTTACTCTCCATTCGTTGGCTACCAGCCTACCAAGGTTCTCACCTTACTTACCCGGCAGGGTATCGATATCGCTAGCCACCTGTCTGCCGGCGCCCCCTGAAACCCCTCGGCAAAGTCACAATCCTTGTTATCTGCGATCTCTTAGTAGGTTGACTGAGTCATAGCAAAGCAGGGCAAACATTTACCAGAAAATGTGTATCTGTATCCAAATTGCAGTGTATAAATATGATTTAAAATAAGAGAAGACTGCTTTGTAACTCATCTTTTAAAACATTGTTGCTTCTTATAATAATGACCAACAAATCTTATACTGATCGCCAGAAAATGTCTACACTTATTTAGGATTTTAACCTTAATAAAATGTCTTAATATAATTTCCTTTGAACACTTCAATGCAAAAGGAAAACATGTGACAATACAGATCAATGTTTCATCATAATTCATTATGTTATGTGGAGGTTTTGTGTGGGCAATTTAGTCAATATGTGAAAAGACTGCCACCTAGTGCTGGTTTGTTTCATTACAACTGGGAATATCAAGTCATGAGCTGATGGAAACCTTTAGTTATTTCCATCCATCCATTCTCCAACCCGCTTATCCTACTGGGTCACGGGGGGTCCGGAGCCTATCCCGAAAGCAATGGGCACGAGGCAGGGAGCAACCCTGGACGGGGGGCCAGTTTTAGTTATTTCATTACATGAATTTATTAAAATTCTTTCTTGTGTCTGGAGGTTTCAATAAAAGAATAAAGAGAGAACTGTTTAAACAACCAAAAGCGAAAACATGCATATTTGTATGGAAAGAAAGTTTTTAATAGCCAAACACCTGCGTGTTTCAATCAGTTTTAATCCTAAATCATGTTTAATAAATATTTATTCAAATACTTATTCAAATACCACAGACATAAAAATCATGTTGTTTCAAACTTTGACTATCGACACACGGCCCCCTTAAAACTCAGATAAAACACCCTTGTGATCTTGGGTTTGACTAGACGGTCAAATCACAATCACCACAGAGCTGTGTTTCATCATGTGTGCTCAGCACCAGCTAACCAGTTCCAAACATCTTTTCCGCTTTTCCTGCTGTTCTTAAGTTTGTCTTTGGTATAAATTGACCAAACTACCTGTCTCGAGTCAACAGTGGAAGGAAAACAAGCTGAACATAAGGGCACACACCCAAAAACTGTGAACATTTAGGAGTTATTTTCTGTGTGTGGGTATATATTCTATATATATTCTACATTATATCTGAAATGCTGGCTTAGAGAATGTCTGAGAGATTCCAACCTCCCTCAAGGACATACGTCCTGAACACCGTGTACAATTTTATATTTTACTGCCTGGTGCTATTTTCATCTGATATGTTTCTTTAACAAATTTGGTATTTATTTTTTATTCTTTAAATTTTACTTAGGCTGCTGTGGCTACCTGCAAACTAGTTAAGAGAGGCTTGCTGGAGACTCAAGAGTGGAAGTACAATGGCATTGTGAGAATGAAAGAGATACGAATGGGCAATCCAGTAACATCCTGCACGAGTAGAGGGAGGGCGCCATGCGACAGTCACACCGCAGGCCACATGCCGCAGAATGACCCCACTGACCTTGAGGGGGGAGATGTGCGAGTGGGACACGTAGCCGTGCACGTTCTCGATCTCCGACAAGTTCTTCTCCGACACATGCACAAGCTCTGGGGCTCGCGCCTCATTGGTTAGCCGGGGGAAGCCATGGTCTTGCGAGGGTGAGTCTTCATCCTGATACCGGTACTGGCCAGGGAATAAAAGGTGGGGGGGGGGGGGATAGGGGTTAGGGAAGGGGAGGGAGGAATAAAAATAAAAGCAAAGGAAGGACGGTGTAAAGGGTTT
>JABFEA020000110.1:18324379-18338952 GCA_019775915.2 Cyphomyrus plagiostoma | reverse complement strand
CTTAGAGCTCCCTCTGACTCCTGTCCCACCCCCCCCCCCCCCCCAAGACAAATACCCAGCTATTCCACACAGGATTTCAGACACAGGGGCCCCACCGCTGACCACGTGGTGAACGCAGCGCAAATCACAAATCATGGCCAATGCTGTCATCGCAGCCATTAAGCTAATTCCCTGGGAACAGGAAAGCGCGTTTTCCACTCTGAGCTGGGGATATGCCACAAATCCATTTCTGCATTTAACCATTTATGGCATCTGGCACTTGCTGTTTGCCATAAAACCAAAGGGAAACTAAATCAAAGCTGGAAAGCATATAGAAAACAACAGTTTTGGCACTGATTACATTTATCAACAAATCAAGAACCAGAAATGAAATATAGAGCAACACTAAAACAGATATTTGCATATACATGTTATTGAAAACACCATTAAAAACTAAGTGTTAAAATGATAAGAATATTAATGACACTAATAATAATGCTTCTCTTCCAGGTATACTGTGATCTGGCAATAAGAATCCAAAAACAGTGTATGGAAATCCTAATTATTATCACATATTGCAGCATATTTGAGATGTGTATTTAAGCAACGTGTCCCCATGGAAAAAAAAAAAAACATGGTTCTCTTATCCAGAAAATGGACTCGTCAACCCGTCATCTCCATAAAGCAGTTTTCTTTCAGGCACAAAAGAAAAAAAAATATGCTGTTTCATCCACACCAAAAACATTTTTATTTTTCCCCCCAGTAAGAGTGAATAATCTCAATTGCATAAACTGAAACAGAATCATCCCATCAGCCTGCAAAACTGAAGAGAATACTGAAAGAACTTCAAAAAAAGGATGAGGACTAAAAAATGACTTGATCCACATTCTAGAATAAACCCCAGACAGGCCTTATAAGAAAGCTGTCAGATTCTGGAACACAAAGTAATCATTAGCTTTTATTTTACATGTCAATCAAAAGTCATCAAAACTTTAAAAAGCATATTCCGGGGTAAAGAAAGAATCTACCCTACATTTTACAGAGGCACATGCTTTGTGAGAAACCCCTTCTCTGATGATGTCGGACACTGCAAGCATAAATATATGCGGAAAGGCAGCAGGTTGTCGATGAGCTGCATCCTGCACAAGCTTTTACAGTTAAGCCTTTTGACATTGTTAGACGCCAAGGCGCCAAACCCCAAAGCGACCAAAAGGTCAAAGTAAAATGCATTCACACTAAATTAATTCAATGCACTGAGCTACAACTGGACATCGTTTGGGCTTAACAACAGAGCAGCTTGCTGACAAATCTAGCCCATCACAGCTATTACTGAAGGCTTAAACTACAGCGCAAATTAGCCATGGATGAAAACGTCAAGGCATATCGAAGAAAGTAAATTTCACTAAAACAGAATGGGAGGCGAAAAAGTAGTGAGAGAAAAGTACATCAAATTTCTTTAAAGTGTGTTGGAAGACAACAGTGATGTGTCATATTAAGTCATAAATTGTCTTTTATAATGCAGACCGAGTTTTGCTCCGACTGCCGTTGTTAGCTGACACTCAATTCATTTGTGACAGGCCCAAAAAACACTATAATTAGAGACAGTTGTAATGAATACAAAAAGAGTATTATCATTAAAACACCTAGTCAGAGTGTTCCAGTGGAATGGAAATCTTGCTTATTAATCAAAAGGTCGACTGGAAATGTGGAGACATTCAAAAACATGGAGGAGCAGGAGACTGCAAAGATTTTAGATGTGTGTGTAAATTAACTGTATACAGAATGGATGGCAAAATTGGTGGTGCAGAAGGCAGTGCTATCGTTTGGCAACCAGAGGGTTGCTGGTTCGAGCCCCGCTTCCTCCTGATCCCATCGAAGTGTCCTTGAGCAAGACACTGAACCCCAAATTCCTCCCAGTGTGCAGGTTGGCACCTTGCATGGCAGCCTCCGCCACCAGTGTGTGAATGCATGTGTGGATGAGTGAATGTGAGGCATGTATTGTAAAGCGCTTTGTAGAAAAGCGCTATATGAATGCTGTCCATTTACCAAAATGCCACGATCTTAACACACCACCATTCCAAGACTTATAAACAAGAAATTTGCCACTTACTAATTTTGTGCTGACTTTGGTCAGAGACATTTTGAAGCTAGTTAAAGCTAAACATTATGTAGAGTGCAGCTGGTAAATATTTGGTGGGGAAACTAGAAAATCTATACATCTCAAAATATAAGACCCTTAAAACTGCAAGCTGGTTTGAAATGATGGAACTCTCACCATTGCTATAGCAACCATCAAGGAGGAAAAAAGCTACCATATCTACAGCGATGTATGCAATGATCCTTACCCAGGTGTGAGGCTCAAGGCACAGGAGCTGACCTAATGTTGAACTCAGAACACGTTAAAAACAGATACTTCAATAATCCAGCAGTGTTCTCAGGAGATGGACCAGGGAACCACAGACACCATGATCTACAATAAACACTCACCTAAGGGTGAGGTTTTCTAATATCAGTGCTCAAAAAGGAGGCAGCAAAGAACACTGAATGTGGAAGGTCACACTGATCTAAGGAGCATGTAAAGTTACATATACATTTTTAAATAATATATAAACATGAAGAATGGAATTTTATGTGGTATTTGTACATTGGAATTCTTTGGTTTTTGCATACCCAGTCTTACTCTGCATGAGAGAGACAGTTTTGGTGTCAGAGTGCAGGAGGAGCCAGTGTCCAGCCCCTCTGGAGCAGCCGGAGTTAAGGGCCTTGCTGAATGCCCCAACAGTGATGCCATTACTCTGCCGATCAGGGGGATTCAAGCCCACAGACCTCCAGACATGGGAAAGAAATCCATCACCTGCTGAGCTATACACCTGCCTATAAATATGGTCTTAATTAATTCTTTCAGTAGGAAGAAAGGAAAATCACAGATATGATGAATTTACAGCCAGGGCCCTCAGGATACAAGGCAGGGAATCACACATGCAGTCTTGTGAAGTTAGTAGAGTCAGCAGAAAGAACAGATGCCCCATGCTCTTTGATAAGCAGGACTTCCAGCCAAAGCAGGAGGCCACTGATGTGGTCCTATGCAGTCAGTGCTTTACAGAGACCTCATTTGATTTTTCTTCACATCTGAGTCTGCCCAGAATTCTTCAATGTCCACATCCCTCCACTCTCCATTGTTGTTTTATCCAGAGTAGTATCTTCATGGGAAATCTCCAAAGCTTACACTTCTCCAATTGTCTAGTGCTGGAGATGACCGCTTAGTATGTGTTTTAAAAAAAAAAAAACTATTGGAGATTTGCAACTTTAGCCTGCAAACTTTACTTGAACAGAGACCCTCGTAAAACTGACAAAAAAACCAAGAAAATCTCAAGTGACTTTGCCAGAATAGACACACCACTTTCACCTTGAGTCAATACATTTGCACGTATAGTGATGCAAGTAATTCACTTTGGCAAATTTATCATACCCTGGGTGACATCATGCACCATCGAAACAGACTACACAAGAAAAGCTCTGCAGAAACATACATGGCAGTATGACCGGCCACGAATAAAACTACGTAGAGACCAAGTTTACCAGGCAAACTCTGACACATTTCCGCTAGCTAATTGAAAAATGGCAAGGAGGTGTTCAAGAGTGAGTGAACAGGTTCCTGGTAGACGGTACCTCTTTACAGACTGCACCTCTAACTCCCCAATGTGGTATTTCACAAATGCTACCACCACTACTCCATTAGAATCCCAGCGCTGATGTCACAGGGACCTGACCTACCCCTCTCCTTCTACAAGCAGGATAGGAGCCCTAGGAGAATATTTTGTTGGGGGCTTTCCTACTATTGTAGGCGTGCTTCACGCATCTGTTCATCAGGCTCATCAGGCCAAAACAAATTCATGTGCAAAGTAGACTGTCATCACAACAGTGCAAAACTGGGTTTAATGACATTTCCAGAATTATAGGTAGCTTTTTTAACCTTACATAGCAGATTTAAAGCAAATTTTTCTAAAAAAATCACCCTCAGACGTTGCAATTGGTGATTTAATACAGTAGAATGATTTCAGAAGGACAACTGCCCATCAAATCAACAGCACACAAAAAATAAAATACGACACTATCCTGTCTAAACAAAGCCATAGCAGTAAATCCAATTCAGCAGCGTTATTAATACACATGATTCACGGTAATGCAGTTACCAAAAACGGTGACTTCTCATTTCCTAGTGAGTGTAGTAACAATCTTTCCACAGGAGATTACATAGGGTACAATGTGAATTTGTGTAGGAAGTATGGTGGCTGATTGTGAATCTTGCATTTCATTTAATTGTCGTACAAGACACAAGACATACATCAAACCTATGAAAAAATTAAAACACCTGCATTTAGAATAGCCATAGAGTAACAACAATTGTAACACTGTAATAGCAAAAAATCTATTGGGTATTGTGATGCACCTTCACGCAAAAATCCACATGCTGAGATCGGTTCCACTGGCAATTGTTTCGCTACGGCAAAATTAGTGCAGTCCAGAGCGACCGGTTCTCAAACCCATGCATTATTTTTCCACCCCGGCAACAGGGGCTGCCTGAAGTTTCCGACAAGTTGCGACATGACACTTCAACGGAGGTGGTCCCAGCGGGGCTAATCCTTTTCGCAATTCAAAAGATCACCAGCGAAGCTAACTGGTGTCAAAAGGGGAAAGCACGGAACTTGGAAAAGGAGGAGAGGAAAAAAAAACAGACAAGTAGGATAAATAAGATAGCATGGAGATGATGCAGGACATGACCACTCCGGATGAAGCGGTATCCCCGCTCAGCATGCTAAAACGGGAAGCCAAATACGGGCGCTAAATGAGAACAGCCGGCGACTGACCAGCACATGCCGCTAGCCAAGGGAGCACATTACGCGGGGGTAACGCGGTGGCTTCGTCCCCCCCCCCCCATCTCATCCGCAACACACTCTCATTCTCGTGCAGCAAACTGCACACTCTCGACCGCTCGGGGTTTCTTACCTTTGTCGTGACGATACAGAGACAGTCCATCCTGGAGAGCGAGGGCTTTAACCTCTGCCCGCATTCATTCCCACCAAATTACCACGATAAAAAGGGGGGTCGGGTAGGGGGTGGCGGTCGTGGGGTTTGAGGGTGTGTGAGAGAGGGGAAGGGGGGTGGGTGGTGAGAATGAGCCACCACCGCAGAAAAAGGCACAGACAGCTACTGGGAACGAGCCCCCTCAGAACAGGAGTCCCCCTCCACGGCGATCATGCTCCAGGCGCGATCTCAAAGCCCACCAAACATCCTCCTGCTTCAGACTCTCTCTGGTTTCTCTGGGCTGAGAGCCACTGACTTGGATGCGTCCAGCCTCCTCGCAGGCATTCCTCCCCGTCAGGCTGACGGCCGCTCGGGGCAGCTGCCGGCACCAGCGGCGCGATGTTTGGCTGAACGGGAGAGACTCCGCTTTCCACCACACCAGCCTCACTATCGACAGCCTGGTTCACAGCCTCGGAAATATCCTCCGTCTCTCTTTGCCAACTTTCTCTCTCTCCCCGCGACCTCCCCCCACCCCGTTTCCCACCGTTGCCGGGCGTGCAAGCGTGTCCGTCTATGTTCGGTCAGAAACGGTCAGAGCGGCGGTGGCGAGTCAGTGGCATCTCAGCTGGGCAGGAATCACTTCTGAAGAGCTGCTTATCATATGAATGAGTCCTGCGGATTTCACGGCGGGGGGGAGGAGGTGCAAGACGGACGAACGAGATACGGAAAACCGCCGCACATCTGTGCTGAGTTGTGAGCGTTATAAATGCACTGTTTCCTTAAATAATAAAAAAAATGCTACGTAAAGCGCCTGTCTTCTGTCAGCTGGCAGAAATGCGAGGGAGCCCATATTATCATAATAACAGCAAAGGGTATTCAGAGCCGTAGCTTATCGCCAATTAGAAGTCGTACTCAGGTGGCGTATCCGTGAGCAAGATCAGAAATTACTATGCATTCAATAACCATCCCTGAGCTATAGATGACTAAGTTTGTGACCGAATGCAAATGCAATGGTCATTGTATCAACACCTCCTGCATGACTAAATTAGTAAAAAGGCAACAAAAATGCTTTTCTTGAATAGGAGCCTACAATTTTACCAAGTTAAATTATACAAATTATATTGTATATATACACTTAGTAAGTAATAAATGCTCATTGTAGCTCTGACAGAAAGACAGCACGACTCCTTGATATTGAAAATGTGGCGTTATCGTCCTCACCTTAAATTATTACTAGCATATGCTCAGTTTTCGCATTGAGATGGAGAGCTGGTAGTACCTACAGGGATTAAAGTATGAACATCATTTCCGATAGGGGCCAGTGGTCCCCCGCACCGGCCGGTTATATGTGTCGTGAGTAAGGCTGGACACTGTCAGTCTAAATCATGAATCACACAAAGGTGAGAAAACCAGCTCCTTACTCCCACCCGCAGCAAACACTCACCCCAAGCAGCGGAACACGGGTACATACAGAGAAAGGGGGCTGGGTCGCTAGCGGCAACAAGCACAAAAAAGTATTAAATAAATGGAGAGAGACGAAGATAATGTGGTTTGTGGGGAATAGGGAAAAAAATCAATGCCGGCTATTCACCGTAGCACAGCAGCCAGGCAGCTGCAGCTCTGACAGGAGCACTGGGAATCGCAGTCAAACACCGGCCATACATATCCTCTTCGCAATATGCCAGGCAACTGGGACCGGTACAAACCGGGCTGGGCCAGAGCCGAAGCCTTCCGCCTTCTCGCTCAGGCCCCCATCCCCTTTTCAGAACCACCAGAAAGGCGCTTTCTTCGAAGCTACAAAAGGGATTGATGGGTTTTAAAAAAAAAAAAATGGTCATGTGACTCTGCTCATGAATAATTAATCAATTCTTTCCTCCCACTGGCCTCCCATCCACCGAGATCCAACGATTTGAAGAGAGATCCGGCTCGTTAACTGGCTTCCCGACGAGGATGAATAATTGCATTTCCGAAAAGCTACTACAGCACAAACAAGAAGGTCACCAACTTCCATTAGAAATGGAATCAAGTCAAAAGTTTGATTGATCAACAACATTTTGCAAAAAATACACTGCGGGCCTTCATCCGTGCGGTCTTCTGCGTTAACGGACAGCTCCCTCTCACATCAAACGCACATCCGAGGCAGCCGGTGACAGACGGTGTCCTGCTTATATAATGCTCCGTCTAATACATATGTACCCTCATAATCGAATATGTGAATCCAGGAAACCTGTAGGCTGTACATCACTTACATGATATGCTTTTATTTTTCTAGCAATCAATACAGCTGTGGAAGGATAATAAACGGGTCTTACACAACACATCATGCTTAAAAATGCAGTAAATCTGGTAAAGAAAAGAAAAAAAAAATTGAGACATTTCTGTATGAACCACACCGCAGACATTTTTAATAACAGATGCAAATTACCACAAACTCATAAAAGGGAAAAAAATCTTTTAAACGGTACATCTAAGAGTAGCAAAATTAAAGGGACAGCACACACTATCCAAAACTCACTACAATATGTAAATGTGTAATATACTAGTGCTGTTTTCTTTGTGAAATTCTAAACTGTGGATCGTGAGATCTCTGCCACTGACACCACCCCATCCCAACAGATGGCTCTAGCAGGCAGTGAAGGTTTACCTGCCCCGTCTAGATCGGTCAGCCTATAACTGACCCCCCCCCCCCCTACACCTCAACAGCACCCTCCCTACATGTTACGACTTCATCCGGGAGACACGTCACCGCCCCCCCGGTCTGACGTTTCTCTCGTCAGCATTACAGACAGTTCTCAGTATCACAGATATCCGAGGACGATTAAGGATTCTGGTGAGCAGCCATGACGAGAGACACAGAGAAACCGGACGGCCCAGTCAGCACAGGCGCTTTGCCCTTCATGTAACCTTCAGCACCGAGGCTTCCCCTCAATCAGATGTTACAGGAAGACAAAGTGTCATTTCAAATGTCCCGTTTACAGTCCCATAATGCTCCCATCCTCGATAACAGCCTATCCAAAACAGGGCTGCAGGTCAGCAGCCAATCCCAGGAAGCACGGGGCACAACCAAGCACAGGAGAGGCAAAACAAATGGCAGAGATCCATATAGCCATAAGTTTCAGGCCTGCACAAAGGAATTAGAATACAGAGGAAAGCTGTACACACAGGGAGAGCACACAAGGTTCAAACACAGATTTAGGGGTGGGATTAGAACTCACAACCACGGACAAATGATGACACATGCTGCCCATCAAACCTCCATGCTAGAGGTGGGTTAGGACTCTGTGTGACCCTCAGGCCGCTATCCCCACCTCCTGCCCAGACTGGCTGACCCTGCTCTTTGCTCCCCACTTGTATGTCGCTTTGGACAAAAGCATCTGTTAGATAAATATGTGTAAACGTGAACCAATCTGACAAGATGCCAGTCCAATTTCCAAATTCCCTCCATCTTAATTCTTTGGTTAATTTCCAAAAAATAACATCTTATTTACTTGCAGTCAAAATCAGTACAAAAAAATCTTCGATCTGTTAAAACACCTAAGCGCCTGTCCACCATGTAGCTGTGATATCAGCGGGGTTTGTTTAATTAAAAGAGTAAGACACATGCAAGAATGTGCTGTGGGAACAATAAGCAGCGTGTATTAATAGGGATCATCTGGTTCATTTAATTCTGAAAATTGCTCCTGCAATCAAATTCTCCAGCAGGGTTATACCCCAGCAAGGTTGCTAAAGGAAGGATGACACATTAGTCTTACTGCGCGCCCTCTGGAAGAGCCTAAATCTCAATTTGTGCTCTCCACTGACCATCATCCACGGTAACCCCCTCCACACACACACACACGCATAGAATATCTGCTACCAAACACCAAAGACATCAGGTTAATGATTAAAAAAAAAAAACTGCTCTGCCCGCCCACTTCTTCTGATAAGCCTCGGGATGCCTGCCAGGGCTCCGCAGCGGCTGGGATACAGCTAAGTCACGGCAGCCAGCTACCAGCGTAGCTATGGGAAAGGGTGTGGCATCCGGGCATTGCGGAGGCGTTTCGTATAAAGCGGCTTCCCGAAGGGCGGGGGCCCACGGGGCCGCTCACCCATCAAGGCCCTTAAAAAAGCCTTTAGTGATAGCACCACATTCTGTTCAAAACGTTATGTAATAAAATGCTGGGGGGGGGGGGGTTTGTTTATTAAACATACTGTCCCCCAAACTGTTTTTGCCCGGAGGCAAATAAATAAAATAGCAAGTAAAAACATTGGTGCAACTGTGATGGTGATTTTCGACTGGCTACAAGTCTGGGGGGAAGGGGGGCTGTACTGTGAGGGGTGCAAAAATTAAAAAGGAATAGAAGAATTAAAAAAAAAAAAACAATGAGTGACCTGTTGAGAGAGTAACTGCATGGCAGCCAGGCGAGGGAGAGTGAGGGAGAAGAGCTGGGCGGGCTTGCTGTGGCGGTAAGCGTGTGCATGTGTATCTGTGTGTATGGGGGGGGGGGGGCACTTTCTAAGACTCTGCCTTGCATGCAGGTAGATTCCTGGCCAAAGATACAGAGACGTGCATCCTCTGCCTATGCCATCAGCCTGGCCTATTGACGTCCTTGTGACCGATTCGCTGCTTCAACTGCATCAGTCGTGACACACACCCCCCCCACCCGGTATTCTGGCCTTATGTTATATCCTCTCCTGGTTCTCAGTTCTGTTTTTTTCCTTTTGGTCCAATTACTTTGAAATTTGTTCTTAAGGAACAATGTGTAACTGCGGGTTTGGACATTTGGACAAAGGTTATTGGTTCAAATCTTGTGGTCGATGGAAAAACAATAATCGTTGGGGTCGGTCGCAAAACCCTTCAACCCCAAATTGCTCAAGTGACTGGTTGACCTGCTTTCTCACTTGCATGTTGCTGTGGAGTAAAAAGCATCTGCTAAAATAAATGTTTGCTAAATAAATGCAAACACACCCTCACCAGACTGCACTATTATATCATTGACCTCCATCATCCTACTCATGATCATCAAAATGACACTCTGCAGTTGCCACAAACAGCAACAGGGTCCCTATGACCAAATCAGCCATTCCTGGAGTCCCTGTTGTACGCTAGCATTTAGCATCATTGGGGACTGGCTGACACCAAGACCTTTAGCACTTCAGAACATCTAATGCTATTAAATCTTGCTTGCAGGCTCAGATCCACACTGACAGCAAGAGCCCTAATAAAACTTTAACTGTCAACTGCCCCCAGTTTTATTTATTTTTTTTTAAGCAGGGAAAAAACAAGCTCAATGGATAACAAAATGATTAAGAAGGAAAATCCACTCTAATCAGCAGCATCTATTACATAGTTACCAGCACAGCTTGGCAAAGAGGTACAACACAACACCACAGAAGACTCAGTTACGCAAATGCAGGATAACTGTTCGATTCAGCATGATGACATCGCCAGTAGGTCCCACTTCTCTCTGAGCCCCAAAGGTCTGGTGCAGGCTTAAATAACGTCATTCTGATGATGAGGTCATGGTTCACAAGTACATGCTAGTAACGCACAGATGGTTTCCATCCCACTGAGCATTTCGTGACACCTTTGCTCTGAGCATGCAGCACTTCTAACTTCATGAAACATGAAAGCGCCACACACTCAATGAGTCATGTCTATACAAGAGGCATCCGCACATGCTTAATATGTCGTAAAAACAAAGTAAGAGCAGAAATTACATAATATATCAGGATACAAAGGCAGCGATGCAATATAGACTTTTCATTTCATTTGTTTAATATGTGTTCTTTAGTATATAGTACTTTATATTTTTGGCTTGTGTGTTTTTTAAGGTGTAAGGTATTATATTATTATATCAAATCTGCTGTGCATATGGATTTGTGGAGCAGATTACTAACTGCCTGTACATACTTAATAACATAATTAATGCAAAAACAATAACACCAAATAAACTAAACAAAATTTCCAGAAGCCACCATCTGCAAGTCCATTGTTCTGGGAAACTTGAGCAGGCCTTTGCTGATTTAAATATTAGTTATTAATAATTAACACCCAACTGGAAGTCAGCTGACACTGCAGATGCAGTTCCGGGCTTGTTTAGGAAGCAGCAGAGTGTCCAACCCACTAAGCTACCGCAGCACCTCCTCCTATGACAGCGGGACTCTTTCCAGAGCCAGCTCGGCCTGACGTGTCCATGACACAAACCGCTCCTTTGACGAAAACTCAACGGCTGCCAGACGACGACGGGACCACCTGTGGCCTGTTATTAAATCATTAAACGATCGCCAGATTACATCATATGCTATCAAAGAAATCTAAACAAAAGGTCTCAAAAAGACAACAGCTGCAAATTTCACGGGGCAAACATTTGGGGCGTGGCCGACTGCTCTGCTGCATTCTCAACAAGGCAGATAAAAGAAGTCCCGCCCACATAGCTCAAGCTCCACCCACGAGCCCTCAAATTACATCACAGTAGGGCATCAGGGATCACTCACCTCAGGGACGGCGCTCTCCCCTGGCACTTTCCCATTCTGCTCACTGCTGCTGGGCTCCTGGGGCTACGGAGGCAGAAAAGATCAGTCAGGGGTCACGCAAAACATTAGACTTGTACAGTCCCACCCCCTGTGCCGTTTTTCAGGAATCAAATGATCTATTCCCCAAATTCCCCAATCAAATAATTTTCCTGAGATGAAAATAATGCAAGACAGACCCTTACTCATCTCCCGAGAGGTGAATTTTTTTGTAGCTCGGCCTTAAAAACATAAATAAATCCCAGCACAATATTCTCGCTGCCGCAAAGAAATACATTCGTCTGTTATTTATAGTACAGTGCGGGTGGTACAAGTGCCATGGAAACATTAACAGATATTCCTGAAAAACAAAAGCATGGAGCTTTAGGTCAAACAGATAACAGAAATGGATTTTAGCAGGTTTCGTTTACTTCTGTTTCAGATATAACCATGAATGTGTCCAGGACCTGAAATTCAGATCCTCGAACTGACAACATATCAGCCTTCCCTAAAACGACCTGGGCATTTCTCATATCATTCGTTCCAGTTAATTTTTCAAAGCAATTTATATGCCGCCGAGTCAAACAAGTAATTATTCATGCACAATGTATAACACAAGAGCACAAACAAGCTGTCAGGGTGCAGGGGGAATGGGAGAAGCAGGAAAGCTTCCACAGATATGGAAACAGAGACTGTGCCAAATTAAAAAAAGAATCTGGAGTGGACAGCCACACACAAAAAGAAACTCCGTCACCTAACAGGTAACTCGATCATTACACAACATGACAAGACGACCAGGCACAAAGGACAGACACTGAGCTCGGATTAACAGGTCCTTATGCAACATTTTCATCTGGGGTGTAGATTAGCCAAAAGTGTACAGAGCTAAATGTCAGAACACTTTTACCTTGTTTCAGGCCTCGCATCCCAATGAACTCGCCTGATCTCTACTGATCCCCTGCAAGTCCCACACTTTTGTCACATAGCTGGCTCCCCCTACTATTTTTAGTGCTCAGAATGAGCACCGGCACCCCAAAGGTATGGAGTGAAACTCCTCATATCTGAGGAGTCATTTAATATTTGTTTTTTTTTTTTTTTTTTTTTTACTTCTCTTCTTACTTTTTAACCTTGAAACTGAAATGAGAGCCAAGTGTAGCCGCTGGAGCCTAGACTGACAAGCACACGCCCAGACTACAGATCACCAGCTTCTGGTGGCACTTGGAATTCTGCCCGAAATTATCGTACATTATGATGTTACAACAGATAGATTCAGTGACTACAAGATGCAAATCCAAATCCACAGCTGCCTATAATCTGTTGTGCCCAACCAGTCCCTTCACTGGGCTTGGTCAGTGTAAGCCAAAGCTAAACACCGCCCACAAACCTCTGCAAAGAATAGGTTTTCTAAAAGAACTCATTTCCCCCTAGTGGAAGACATTTCAGGAACAACAACATTTTGATATGTTGCCTGTCACTCATTTTCCCTTCAGGAATCATTTTCTTCAAAGTCTTGAAAAATTATTTACCAGTACAGCCCTCAAGCCAGATACACCAACAGATAATTTCCCAGCACCAGCCTGAAAATAAGAATTCATCCAGACAACAGAGTTGAACAAATATTACAAAGAGTGTTATCAAAGTTTCCAAATTTCAAACACTGTCAGTAGAACACATGGCATCACTTTGCTGAAAGCATTTTTCATCAGGCTCCTAGGATGATGACACAAGCAGCTTTGGAGCACAAACGACAGAAGGCCCCTCAGCTTTAACAAACATTTTTGGTCTTATCTCAGAATCCAGACCTTTGAATTTATGTCCACACCTCAGCCGCAGCATCCAGTGTTACTATCAGTGTTACTATCCAGTGTTACTGAACAGTATTCCCTTTGCTCTGTTTTACCTGTAGCCCTGTCACGACTGAGGTATTACTGATGGTCCCGTGAAGACCCATCAATCAGTGGTTATTCCAAGGTAGAATGAGTCTATTGCAAATTTACCAGAAGCTAGATACTCAATCAACCAGTAAAAATCTACCTATGGTATCATTATTGCGTTGCTTTCTTGTTTTTTTCGCCTGCTTGCTGAAATTTTGATGCAAAAACTAAATAACAGGACTCATATCATCCTAGGCCCCTGTCCAGCTTATGAATTTCAATGCTCAACAGCCATTCTAGAACACAGATCTTACACGTCAAAAGGCACCGTAGGTGCTATGTGGCTCAGTGAGGTAGAAGGACACGCCTGTTATCAGAAGGTCGTCGGCTCAAATGTGAGAGTTGACAGCGTGATTTCATTGCTGCATACTTGAGCAAGAGCCTGAAGCCCCTCGTTTTGGATAAAACAGTCTGCTAGATAAACATGATGTAGATTGCCATGGAAATTATTTCCTTAGTGCCTCTTAACACAATCAGTGCACTATACAATTAGCATGCTTCTGGTTTGTCAAAGTATTATCTCAGTACATCACAGTATTTCACACATTTAAAACACTGTGATTAAACAAAAAAAATGACTAAAACTTTAGTAGAAAAAAAACTAACAAACAAGATGCAAAGTCCAAAAACCATGACTAGTAGGGTGATGTAATTGCTTGAGGCCTGACAGTTGTAGGATCACATCCCAATTTGCGGCAGTGCCTTCTGGCAGGCCTCCTCTGCACACTCCAGCTGCACACGCTGCTTACCAGCCACCATAAATTATTCAATGGGCGCAAGCTTCGTTTTGCTGGTCGCAACGCAAAAAAAAAAAAAAAACACACAAAAACTTGAAACTAAATTCACTTGGCAGACACTTTGATCCATAACACAAAGCTTTACATTTCAGGGTTTTGTAATTACTATATGGCTAAAAGTTGCTCCTCCCAAAGTGAATCCTGCACGAATACCTCTGGAGACCAGCAGGTAAAAATATAAAATTGGCCCAGGTTAAATTTGATAGGCCAGAATGTTATATGCTGATACCATCCATCCATCCATCCATTATCCAAACCGCTTATCCTATCGGGTCGCGGGGGGTCCGGAGCCTATCCCGGAAGCAACGGGCACGAGGCAGGGAACAACCCTGGATGGGGGGCCAGC
>JABFEA020000110.1:18303435-18324279 GCA_019775915.2 Cyphomyrus plagiostoma | reverse complement strand
CCCAGGCGGAGACTCGAACCCGGGTCCCAGAGGTGTGAGGCAACAGTGCTAACCACAGCACCACCGTGCCGCCCCATGCTGATACCAATTAATGACAAAAAAAAAAAAATTCAAGTCACAGTCAATTTTCAGATCTGGTTATACGACCCCCACCCCCCCAACCGAAGGACCTCAGTCATTTCCACTGCAGGTTTCTGTCTTTGACTGAGGGATTTCACCACAAATCTCCTGAAAGCCTTTTTCTTCAAGTTTTGTTTTGGTTCTGAAAAACCATTGCATTCCAAGGGATATTTTCACCGTGGATATTGAAAGAAATAACAAGGCATAGATTGGCAAAAAGAGTAAGAAATGTCCTTTATTTCTGTGAAAAAAAATATTTAAATGTGACATTTTTGGACAGAGCCATGATAACGTGAATCTGGGCTGGTCTTTACACTTTCTCTCCAGTCGGTGCAAATACCTGCTGATGCCCAATAACAGAAAACCCCACCTGCAAATTAAAGCACCAACCCCCACACTGATCCTCATGTACTACTCAGCCACTGCCTGGGACGCTCACCTCGTCTTCGGCGCGAGCCTCCTGCTGGACCGTGGTAGGGGACGCGGCCCGTTCCCACTCATCCGCCACGTAGTTGACCTCCTCCAGCTTCTGTTCCCAGGTTTTGTGCGTGTTAAGCAGGGTTACCTCATAGAACTCCTGGATATCTGCATGACAGAAACAGAGAAGCATGGGCCTGAACATTAGTCTGCGACAATGAAAACAAATACAGACGTGATTTGGACATTGACGTGCTGCTTCACCTTCTTGGGTATTAAAATGACCTAACCCTAACCCTAACCTAACCCTAACCCTTTACAATGGCCATATATGAGAATATTCACATTTACATTTTTTACATGCACAAGCAACATACAATTAATAAGTCTCTGGAGCAATTGGGGGTCAAGGGCCTTGCTCAGGGGTCCAACAGTGAAATCTGCCAACCACAGGATTTGATCCAACAACCTTCCAATCACAGGAACAGCATTCTAACCCCCTGAACCACACATAGGAACAAGACAAACTTACACCAGGCATCCCTGAGAGTGACAATATTTACAGTTATCAGGCTTAATTAAAACATTAGGCGCATCTGTGAGCTAATAAGGTGGGAGGAAGTGAAAAACACAGGAATGATGTACACAGGTGCAGCACTGATACCTCCATCCGTTATATCTGTACAAAACACACAAACAAACAGCGCTGAGCTACACCTAAGCTCTGGGAGGATAAGGGGAGTGTGCCAAGTACACGTGCTGGAACACTAACCTTGGCACCATATTTGTATATTGTTCAGCTCTAGACCACATTGTGTGGAGAGATTAAGGGGCGTAATGTCTTACCTGGAATGGACTCCTGCTTTCACTCATGCCACAGCCTGATAAAATGCAGCCTCAGCTTGGCACAAAGGGCACAGAAGGAGAGAGTCCTTCAGTCAGGCAGACACACCCTGACAGAGTAGCCTCTGCCCAGAATAAGGACCGGCCTTCACCTCAAAGCCATCAGGTCTAGGAAATGCATCCTGGCAGTTTATTTCAACCCTCCCACAAACAGTTCTCAGGGCTTGGGGGTAAACATGCATTGTTTTTCCTCAATTAAATCATGCCCTTAGGAAAAAGGCCTCCCTCTGTCAATTTTGCTCACCGCTCCATGTTGATCAAAGTATCGTGAAACCAGCGGCGATGGAGTAAAATTCATATTTACTGCAGCGTTTCTGACCCATTGTTATCGACAATCTGCCATTCCTCGGCTCTCAGCCTCACGAAAGGCAGCAGAAGAAACACAGGCTGCTAAGGCAGGTACCCTGGGGTAGCACCTATTCAAGTACTTCTTGTCCAGTATTAAAAGCTACTTATACCATGATTTTCAAAGAGGTGCATCAAAGGGCTTATAGGAGGGGTAAATTCCTGGGCTCCTCTCCAACAAAATAACCACTTTAAAAGATTAATGAAGACATTTTAGTTACCATCTAAAGACCAATTTTAGCCAAATAACGAGTACAGTTCCTATTTTTCGTATATTTCTTAAAGCAGAGTCTTATATTATTATCTCTTAATGCACTGCGCCTAGTAATGAATGGAGCATGACAGCAATGATGCAGTATGCCAGGCCCAGTGCACCAGGGAGACTCTTTAGCACAGTATCCTAAGAGCACTCTGGAGCCCCGAACTCCCCTCCTGAGACAGCAGAATAGTATTCTGCAAAACTGCTGGAACCAGGGTTCAAAGGAACCTGCAAAATAACTCAGCACCATCTCAGAATAAAAGAGAACCTTGCATTATCCCCCAGAAGTAATACTCCCATAGTGATGGATAGCCAGTTTCATAACCATACAGTTGAGCACTGCATCTCTAAGGACCTATATTTGTACTTAACGATAGTTCCTTGATGATGTAATAATGGGATTTGGATTCCACTGCTGTAATGTTCTGCTGGTACTCACTATGTCTTTATACCTGAGAGATGTAAGCAACCACAGACAAGAAAAGAAATTAAACCATATTTATGATAATCTAATTTTTTAAAAATATATATTTTAGGCACTCCTTTATGTAACTATCCTGCACCACATCTCCTAATAGAATAACCTTTTTTCTCAGTTAGATAGCTTGGAATTTTGTATTGAATTTTATTGAAAAGAAATGCTGAAGCAATATTTATAAACACTGGTTAAAAAAAAAAAAAAAAAAAAGTATTTTTCCTCACTTCCCCCAAGAACATAGTTAAAGTTAACAATAGTTAACAATATGTAAAGGACTTTTATAAAACAAGCCATAACACAGATATCTATCTATGAAGCTTCTTTTATCCCTAACACCCTCATGCAATAATTAACTACATGAAATTGGTTAGGTATGCAAAATACCATTCATTCAGATTAAGAATTACACAGCATGTTCTATTTTATTTCTATTGTATTGCAGCTTCTGGAATTTACAGAGTGCTCAAATAAAACCAAGCCTGGATGAACAAATTCTCCCAGTAAAAGCAGGCGCCAAAGGCATAACTTTGGGGTGAACTTTGGGGTGAACTTTGGGGTGAACTTTGGGGTGAACTTTGGGGTGGGGGGGGCGGGGTTGGGGTCTCAGACATTTAAGGGGATCCAAGTGATTGCATTGGCTAGTTTTGATTATTGGGATGGGGGGTTAAAACCTCCCAAATCCCCCATAATTTAAACCTATGGCATGAGCCCTACTTGAGTTTACTTTAACAGGTACCCAACCATGCACTTCTCGGCTCCAGAGCAGTGAGTGAGTAATGTGTGGTATTTAATGGGACGTTAATCTCCCTTACACAGCAATATATTAGGCGGATTAGGAAAGTACAAAGCAGCCTTAAAATGTATGACTGTCGCATAGCGGTTTGAAGCAAAATTGGTGTTGGATCAGGTCACAGATAAGTGACGACTTCATGAACAAATTGGGTTCACTTCCTGGAAAGGCTGTGTAGGTGTCTACAAAATTATTAGAATTTCAATTGCTAGGGGGAAATGCCCATCATCGAGAATTAAATACAGAATCAAAAAAGAAAAGATGACGAAAACGTATTGCACTCTCAATGGCTCAAACTGAACCAGAGGCATTTTTATAATTACGCACGTAAAAAGAGGAGGATAAAACAGCAACATTTGTTGCTACATAACAAAAGTGACAGTTTGCATGAGCTTCCCGAATTCCCAGCGTCCCTGTGATTCAGACTGATAGCTGCCCGAGAAACTTGAGATCCGGGCTGTCACTCCAGTGCACCATCAATGGACGTGAAATACCCTACAGAGTAATAGCATTGACAAAGATATACCAGATACATAGAACATCTTGCTGACATATCACCCCATAGGCAAACGGGGGTAATTTAACAGTTTAATGGGAGAATCAGCGGTCCCAGGGGAGGGGGGGGCGGTCAGACGCGGCACTTTACCAAAACCGTTGATATGCCAGGAGTGACGAAATCATCACGTATCTCACAAAGCAAGATGAAACTTCCATGTTCCAATCTTCCATGGTGGAGATTTTTGTAATGCATCAGCATTACAAAAAGTACAACACCCACTCCCCCTTTAAAGAAATTATTATTTAATAAGAAAAGATTTACAGCTTAATGGCACATCATGTCATTTTAAAAAGGCACTAGGTGGACCAAGTACTCATGAAGATTACTGTGACGTCAACAGGTGACATTTATGACAGCACAGCAATACTGTAAAACTGAATCAAAAGCAAGTTTTCTGTACATGAAATACATAAATAGTAGTATAAGAACAAAAATAATTCAACAGATGTATGAGGCAACACTACATTGTCTTCTGAGCTAAGGTGTTTTTTAAAAATTATTTTCACTTAGCTTTGTGCTGTTAATATCAATAGTACGATGCAATGTACGTGACTGAATGTACATTTGATGCTGTGTAACAATTGTGCATCCAGTTCGTTTTGCGTGCAGATACAAACGCCAAATATCAGTTGTGTACTGAACTTCATTTGATCGTGTTGAAGCAACAAAACATAAAACATCATTATGCTGAAAGTTCAAATGATAGCTAGCAAGCTGTTTTTTTCTCTCATTCCAACACAATATTAGAATAGCCAAAGTGTATCAAATGAGCTATTCAATGTGCAACAATAGGTACCAAACACACAATCTTGAACAAAAAAAAAAAAACACTTACTGCAATCCAAAGGCCTATTTTTCCAGAGGAGAGCGATATTTCTATTTAAATGAGGTTTAATGCAGCCCTGTCCATAACCATAATGAGCCTAGACTGTGTAGATCAGATTTAATCTACACCTTTCTACTACCACTGCCACACAAAAGAAAAAACACACACAGGGAATTCCATACTGAACAGGGGATTTCCAACTTGAAAAGAAATGTCAACTCCAAAACTCATAAATGCAATCAACGCCATTTAAATTAACTTCCAAGGAAAGAAAGAGCTTGCAGACCTTGAAATATGCAAATACAGCAAAATGCACAACCGGGGGAGAGTAACAAATCTTTGGAAACAGCAGGCAAACCTGCATCGGTCAAAATGCACTCAGCCGGGGGCGTCACCCACATGTCCCCCTACACCTCTCCATCAGCCCCTACAGCAGCCGGGGGCGTCACCCACATGTCCTCCCTACACCTCTCCATCAGCCCCTACAGCAGCCGGGGGCGTCACCCACATGTCCCCCCTACCCCTCTCCATCAGCCCCTACAGCAGCCGGGGGCGTCACCCACATGTCCCCCCTACACCTCTCCATCAGCCCCTACAGCAGCCAGGGGCGTCATCCTGCAAGAAACTTCCCTGCACTTAGCTCGCACTTCAAAAGGCAAGGGCTCTGGCAGACTTACAATGGAGAAGAACTTACACTGTCTCCATGGAAATGCGTGGAACAGCCAGCCTCTTGAAAGCAGCGTGAAATGGAAAAGCCAGATGCCTGTTCATCCCAGCATCTGAGCAGTTAGCCTAATCCGCAGGGAGGCCTCCTGTTCAGACAATGACCCTACACCCTTAACACACACACACACACACACACACACACACACGCAACAGCTGATTTCTAATTCAGTTGGGGGGGGGGGTGACATACATAATACTGCTAGCCCATCCCTGAGCCTTTAGAAAGGATTTGAGGATGACGATGAGGGTGTAAATTATTGTCCCCAATGCATAAACCGTTCAAACTACAACAAATTTAGTTTTGTATAGTGCATTAACACAACATTACATCGTCTCAAAGCGCTTTACAGCATCCCCACCCAAAGCCCCCAGTGAGTAAGCCATAGGCGACAGTGGCAAGGAAAAACTCCCTAAAAGGAAGAAACCTTGGGAGGGACCAGACTCAAAGGGGGAGCCCATCCTCTGGGGGCTGGCAGGGAGAGTCAAATCAGAGAGATGGCTAAGTGCCAAGTCACACTGTCTAACTCATAAGGTTTGAGTCACAACCGGGGAGCAGGGAGGTGATGACAGGCCGGTGCTGGTGTGCCTTCAGATCGCCAGGCAACCAGGAATAAGGCAGCCAGGCATACATGGAGGACGACACAACTACAACAAGAACTAGGGCCGATCTGTGAGTACAGGACAGTACTGCAGGACTTCCCAAGTTGTTACAAATAAACACCCCCTCCAACCACATTTTAGATGCTTGAGGGTAGGGCTAAAAATGAGTGGGTGTACTTTAAAGATCTCCCACGTGTGAAAAGCTTTTCAGGACAGAGTCATTGTTGACACTAGAAGCATTGTCACAGCGCTGTCCCCTCTGATTGCTTTATCAATTGTGCTTCAAAAGACTCCGCCACGATGACAGTTGTCATCATCACTCCCCAATTCTCCCCCTGAGCAAAAACCAGGTGCTGCCTGACGAGCCTCACAAAGCTCTGAACTATGAATCCTACTTCATACAAATATTCAATTAAAATTATTCAAAGGGAAGCTACAATCTAAACGCAAAGTAACCATGCTTGACTATTACTTTGTTTGATGATGGTTATTTAATAGCGGCATTCAGGTCCAAGTCAATATATTGGAAAAACAAAATGAAAAATGAACAGCACAGATTCTCGCTTCTTGCTTTCTCTATGCGCGTTAGGTCTGGTGTGCCTCCTTCAGGACTGGCACTGTTCTCTCCACTCGGCTGTCGAAAGATCTGAGGAGCATTTTAATCTGAAGAGGTACTTCACTCACAGTGGGGAGGGAGAGGGGGAACTAAAATGTCCCTGAACAAGTGATAGTGGCTTTTCCCATTGTGCTTAGCAGCACACCCATCTGGCACGGTGTCCTCTGCCCCTGGTAATGCTGACGAGCAGTACCCACCACACCCTGCTGTAACACCTGCCATTGTCCTGTGGACACACGAGATCGACGAGCAGGAACCAGGCACTGAATTTCACCATTGGAGAGATAAGATGGATGTTACGCATCCTTGTTTTAATGGATTAACGTACGTTTCATGCCAATCTGAATCATCTTTGTGTATAAGAACTCATGGGCAATTACCAGCAAGTTATTTAAAGATCTTAAGCCATAATTTCACCCTTTCAAATTTTTAAGATACTTCATATCAGTAGTACAATGATTTGCTTTTTATAGCTTCAAATCACACTTCCTTTAGTTCCCCAACAAACGTAAAAAAAAAAAAAAAAACATTAATGGTGTTGGCAGTTGAGGCAGTAAAACAAAGAGAAATTTGGGGGTGCGGGGTTTGGATGGAGAGCCAGGTGTAGCTGAGGTGAAATGGGGATCAATTGCACCATGCTAGGGGTGGCGCCGGGCCTTTGGGACTCTGCCAAACACTGCCTCAAGGGAGTGAGGGGATGGGAACAGGATACACATTGAAGAGTGTAGAGTACAGACAATCGGTCCCTGATGGGGAGTCATTCACGCAGACGAGTCTCATCAAGTTGGCCGCAGTCTCAATAGTGCAAAGGGATACATCCACTCGGTTAATTGGAGTGCACTAACTTCCTGTGAGTGACAGGCTCGGAGGTGTCGTGAAGCCGAGATTACCTTGAAGTTACAGGCTCTGTTATTTAATGCAGACACACGTTTGAATGTACGGCGGGCGGCCAGAGTGTCCGGAGCCCTAGTAAAACAGGCACCCCTCGTGTCCATTTGCAACTTCGGAAGTTGGAACTTACCTGGCCTTCCCTACAATCGAGGTAGCAATGTGGCACCGGGATTTGTAAAGTGGTCAAGTGGGTAGCAGGCAGGTGTCGGGGGGGTGGCACACATACTGAAAACATTTTGTACGTTTGATGGTACAATAACTTGTCACTGGGGCTGTACCCTCAAGGGTCTGCCAACCGTATCCTACCTGTTGGTAAATGTACCTTTTAAGGTATAGAAATTGACAAACATTTTTGTACTATTGTGGGTACATTAATGTTCATACCTTGGGGTATAAGGGGGGGGGGGGGCTATTTCACTCAAACAAAAGAAAAGTTTCAGAGCAAAAAAGCCTGTAAAGACCCCCGACAGAAGCCAAAGCCTATGTCCTTTTGAGTCACTCCGAAAAATCTATTTTGTTCATCAGCCGGCAGTATGAGTCCCTTAGAAAGCATGTAGTACATCAATCATGATTAGAGAAACTTTTTTCTTTTTTTTTTATTTAAATTTCACCATCTTACATCACTGAGACCAGGAGACATTTGTATACATTTGTATGCACATGAGTGTTGCCGAAATATTAGACTTCATAAATCATAAATATATTTAATACTGGCACTTGCTCAGTACAATCCTGATTCTCATGCACCCAAATGGATACTTCCCTTCATCATAGTACTGAAAAGACAGCTTCCCTGCACTCATCTGCCCAAACCCTCAGCTTCCCATAAATCCCAAGTGCTAAGAAATGGCAGGAAGAAATTCTTGCTGGGAATTGTGCAGCACAAAATGGACAGAATATACACAACATCATTTATTATACGGATTTACTTCCTGTCGGGAACAGAATCCCATAAGAGTAAACAAAGTTTTCAAGCTCAGCTGCACCTACATTGCACAAATTATTAAAAGGTGCCTTTAGCCTTATGAATACTCTGGTAAAAATCAAGGGTTGGCTTAGTCCTGAGAGTTGACCGTATTCACAAAATTTATAGAAGTGGGATGCCTGCAGGACCCATGGGGAACTGAGTGTGAAACAAAAACTGCCTGATTAATTAAACAAAACATAAAAAAGCTTCAAAACAGCCTGTGGCCTACTATCCCTTCATGAAACAGTAAAAAATGGGTTTTGATAAAGCATACTATACTATACTGGGCTACTGACCTACTATACCTGAGAAGAGGCCAAATTAAATTGTGACAAACTGATCCTTTGGGAAACAGGGAATAAAGAAATACACCTAATATTTTCCCACAACAATAGTAAAAAGACAAAATTATAGGTATCTTTCTTTCTGCCCAGCACCAAATCAAAAAGCCCTTGTGGTGCCCTAGGCTTCACCCTCAGTGACCCCACCCCCCCATCTGAGATGAAGTGAAACTGGCCTGCTGACGACTCGATTAGTCGATGTCTTCAAAAGATGGCACCATAGGTGGCCGCCTTCGTCACCTGATGTAATTCAGTGTTCTTGAGTGAGCAAAAATGTGGACTATCTGGGGGCCCCAAGTACTGGAGTGAGAAACACTGGCCTAATGGATTAACTGGCAAACCCCACTGTCATTAACAAATCATTATGTCAGAATTAACAGAACTGATACAAATGATGTCATGAGCAGATCCTGGTAATCCTCTGGCCACAAACACAACATGTGCTAACTCACTAAGGCTCAAGCTGAATGCTCATGTCCCAGTACGACTTGCACCTGCCATCTGTTTGGCCAAATGCTTTACTTTTCAACAGTCTGCCCCATGGACTTCCAAATGAAACAGCCCACCCATGTCACAAAGGATTTGTCTTTGTTTCCCAAACCTGTCGGAATGACTTAATCCACTATCGACTTAATCCACTTGAAAACTTTGTTTATCCGTGCACCCAGGTCAAACGGAATGATGGGAAATTCCTCCCCAAGATGGACGGAACCTCCAAACTGCCCACCATCTGCTTTCTCCGACAGCTCTTAAATTGGTCATGGTCAGCTTCTAGCTCTCACTCAGCCGCATCTCGCAAGACGGGAACTTGTCATTTCATGAAACGAAAATGAGACAGTTATACAAGTAACCCCTAGCACTGGAGGAAGCACAAAATTAGAAATTTTCATTTTCTTTTGAGACAAGCAGACATATCCTCTCTCATCACAATTCCATCAGATGCACAAAACAGACACATTAAGCACCACATCTTGTAAACGTCATTCAAAGAAATTCCCCCTAGTAGGCGAACAGATTTTTGACTATTTGTGTCTAGTTCTTTTCTTGAAACCCACCCTTTACCGTCAAACTGGGCTCTGCCCCTCTGCACTGAACCTTCATTAGTGAAGCAAAATGGCTTTCTGTGACAGTTAGTTCCATAGCCACCATCCGTCAGCTACTAGGTAGGGGACAGCACTCTGCCGCCCCGCTGTGGCCGGATGATTAACGTCTGTCACTGCACCATAACACAAGAGCACTGCAAAACCTCCAGGCCTGCTCTGGGACCACGGCCATGGTGAGTAAGCCTCGTCACGGATTTAGTACCCTTAAATAAAGCGGGAACTCTACACATCGAAGAGATGGAAAAGGCGCATGGTTGGACAACATCGAAGCTGGAGGAGGCTGACAGCTTAACAGGTTGCTGCAGAATGCCGGCAGAAGTCAACGTTCGTTTGGCACATCCAGAACTCAAATGGGAATTCAGATAATTAGGGGGCTGTGAATGAGGACATCAGAGAGACTCAGCTGAGGGTTCGTGGATTTGATCACTAGCGCTCCTAAAGACTGGTATTACGGCGGGAGGCGAGACGCAACCCAGCTAACAGATGCTCCTTCCTCCTTCTCTAGAACATTCTTCTCGTGTTTCAAAGAATTGACACATTCCCCCCCCCCTACACCCCAACTCCCAATATTTCTATTTGCTTCCAGGTATATAACAGCAGATGTTTGTGTGAGGATTCGCCAAGTGTGTTTCCAAGGCAACCGAGCAGTGGATCCAGGAAGATTTGTATCCAGGCTGACGCACAAACCCGCCGGCACATATGCGCACACACTCTAGCGTGCATATAAATGTAGATGAAGATTCACCCTGGTTTATGTAACCGGTGGGTGGGACAGGCCCCGTCCCCGCAATCTCTCTGCTCCTCCGGCAGACGATTCCCCCAGTTTCCTCTCCCTCTCACTCCTACCCTCTGTCCTATGGCCACGCCCCCCTACTCCACATGTCAGCTAACTGGTAGATTTCCAAATCCGCTAGGATGCTATGATATCCGCCACGGAGGTGTTACAACCGCGCGCTGTGCCGCTCCCTTGCGTCGCTCTGGATCCACAGGAGGCATGCGGCAGGCGCGGGCAGGAGGTGCAGCGTGCACAGAATTCCTGAACTTTGTATGGTCAGTCTGGGCGTGACTGTATAGCACACTGCTGTAGTTAAGGATATTAATCATGAGGATGAGATGTTCATGATGCATCACTTTGAAGCTTCTTCCCAACGTGGACTTTGGTAATTACATTTTAGCTTCAATGAGGGCTACTGCAGTCTATAATCATATAAGGGAGTGGTGCTTAATAATTAATGGCAATCTTAAGAGAGGGGCTACCAGCAAGGCTAAGAGTGCCATCCCATATCAATCCAAGCATCTTTCTCTCATGACCCAAAAAGCTCAAATCAGGAGTGGGGGGGGAGGTTTTATGGAAGGATCTTCCATCCACCTGAAGTGCTGCGAATCTGCTCTGAAAAGATGCAAAGCTAGATGCCGAGGGACCGATTTTTCAAGTATTGACAAAGTGATTCCTTGCCCTTTAATACCTGTTCCTCAGCCTGCTACTGGCTAAGCCGCACAGCATTCTGGGATGCGGTGCAAAAATGTCGAGGAAGAGCAAGTGCGAATGCAATGCAGACAGAAATAAATCAACCTCTCACTCATAGAACTATAAATGGTGAACGTTAAGATCTAACAGGATCTTCTTAAGGGCGTTGCAGTCCACTCGCAGCGTAAAGGCAAAAGCACTCAGAAGTCGGAAGCCATCGGCACATTAAACAAACTCCACAAACGCCATTTCAGTTTCTTTGTATGTCTACAAGCTTCGTAAGAGCAGCTTCAGGTGTTTGGCTGGTGTTTCTGACCTTCAGATAAGGTCGAGCGGAAGGGAAGCTGAACTGGCTCGCGGAAGAAAAAGGAAATTCAGAGCGACTTGCAGAGTGGCACAGTTCCTGCATCCTTGAAAGCAACTGACCCGCTCATTAGTGTCACTGATCCAAGGTGCATTTTGATCAAGGTCTCTTGACAGTGCTGCAGCTGACATATTGTGGGCTTTCCCAGCTTGGTTTTTCTGCTATTTTTTCAGAAGACAGAGGCAGCTGAATCTGAAGGCACATAATCCAGAATTAAACAAACCCCAAGTGGGGGAAGGGGCTCACATCAATCTATGGACCAGATTTGATAAGTCTGACTCTTAGATTTTTTCCTGCGGCAAGGCAGGTGGACTTAAGACAAGGTGAGCCAAGCTTATGAGTGGAACCAGGCCTGGTCCTCAGAGAGGAAGCTGGAAGGTGATGTTCCTGAGATACCCCTCAGGTGCCCCAAGGCTTTCCCTAAGTGACAGGGCGCCTCTTTGCACCTCATGTCCCCGTTCCCATGGAAACTAGTTAGGCTGCACTTCTTCCATCTGTTTCCAAGGACTGGGCTGGATCTTTTCTCTCCAGCTCAAGACTGCATACTACTAAAAAATGATCACAAAAATGTCCTTCTTGTAGACATACACAGAATTATACTTACTATAGAATCTCAGCACTGGTCTAAGATCAACCTACTAAATTTTCAGTAAATTATGAAAATAACGTACTTTAAAAAATTACTCTTCCTTTTATCCATCGTTCAACCAGTATTCCTTCAGGTTAATGCAGAATTTTTCAAGGTTAACCTTCAGTAGCATCCTGAGCATCAGTCATAGATTTTTTAATTATTAAGGTCAGGTAATGATGACTCTGGGGATGGGGAAGCTTGCACCAGCTATCAAGAGTACCCAGGACACAATTATGAGACCAGCGTGACAAGCCCTGGGGTTATACCTGTGGCAAGGCACTTGGGAAAATCCCCATATGCTCTGGGTAAAACGGGTGCATGATGTCCTTAAATAACAAGGATGTGTCAGGGAAAAAATGGGGGAAAACGACAGGGCTATCAGACCAATGCTTTCCCGGTGTCTCCTGAAAAGCCAAAAACACTTTCTGTAATCATCCAAATGTTATGAGCTCAACCGTGTGGCGTCTTCAAATTAATTACGGTTTTATTTAGGTGCTTTGGTAACAGCATTTATAGCCACATTATAATCTGCACTCAACGCTACTTTTGCAAATGAAAACAGGCATTAGAGAGACCTCACTTTCCCGTCAAAACAACAAATGTGAACCCTTCGCCCTAAATCGGTTTTTAGGACTATCGAGATCAAGGGGAAAATGCATAATTTTAATCAAGTTCCGTGCTATTAAATGTCAAAAAGGCAAGGTTAAATTCTAAACACAGGCCCATAAAATCAGAGTGCACATAAGCGATGTGATATAAATAACACAAGGTTGTTAGAATTGACGCCGTAGCGAACAAGAAAATGTTTACTATTGCGTACATATCACCCCGGAAAACATACGTTATGAAGACTGCCATAATCTTATATTGCCCGGCAAGCACTACGACATGCCACGAAAAGCAATAGCCACAAGATGGCGCCGTTACCCTTAGGAATTTAAAATATTGCCGCATTAAAGCTCAACACGGGAACAAGTGATAAGATTTCTCTGATTCCATCATCACAGAGCAGCTTCGATGCAATCACAGAGAAGTGAATGGTATCGGTTGTTTTTTTTTTTTAAATCAGTATTCAGTTGATGATCATTTTCTTATTTTGCCGCTGGACTTGCTTTTTTATGTATCATGTACATAATGTATTAAATCATGTAATAATTTATAAGACAACTGTGTAACAAATACAGAATGCAAAATAAGACTTTAGATATACTAGGCCCATTAAGTAGAAGTCGTTTTATTACACTCTCTGTATATTACACTGCTGTCTGTCACATTCTTCAAAATGTATACAATAACTCTCTGCAGACAAAAAGAGTTTACTGAGCCATCACTGGAGAAACAGACTTCAGTTCTGAGCCTCAGAAGCTCAGAAGCCGGCTCATCCCGCGCTACACTCCGGGTAAGTCAGCTCCCCAGACATCATGTCCAAACCGCCGCTGCATCGAGAGCCAAAAAAAAAAAAACATGGAGGGAAAGTGCAAACAAAGAAACTAGCGTCCGGCTGCCAGGGTCAGCTCCAGAAAGCAAGCGCAGACCTGGCAATTCAGTGGGATTTATGAAATAAATAAATACAATGAAGGACATCAGGGATGCAGAAGGCTGAGTCATGCCCAGCCAGAGATGGCAATGTCTGCTGAGTTAGACCATGCCAGGTGTGCTGCGCAAACGACCCTGCAGGAAGACCAACCAAGCTGGCCGCTGCACACCTTCTGCACTGTAAACACCTCAGAATTAAACAAATTCTCTCAATACAATGACTTCTAATGATCCGCTGGCCGCCACCCCCTACCCAGTGCATCAACCAAAAGCCCCGCGAGAGCGTTAATTACTGTAGAAATAACACGTAGGATGGGATCTCCATGAAGCAGGAGAGCATCAAAATACCTTCCATATCGTGGCAGAGATACGCCTGTCATTGCCAAGTCAACTCTACATTAAGAGGAGGATTCACACCCACAGGTTAATTCTGTAGGAAACATCCATACATCACAACTATCCATGACATGTTCAGTCAAGTTCCAACAATAAAAAATAAAAACTATTAACCTCATGTAAACCTATAGGATAAAATTAGAACAAAAAATATTGGTCATTTGTACATCTAATATTTAGTAGTGCTTACCTCCTTTTAAACATACTCCAACATACAACAAATTAATTGCATTGTAATTGGGTCGACCAGAATATTTTTTTTTTTCCATCAATTAGATTTGTACTGAAACTGTGCAAAGTTGGTCACTCATAATACACTATAGTCAATTAAACACTGACCCCAAGCTGTTTAACTTGCAGTTTATTTTTTTATTACTTCTAGAAATTAATCACATGTTTGTTTGTTTTTTTCCTTTGTCATGGTTGGGGGGGAACTAACCGTTATATATCTCCCTGAAATCCGAAGCCAAATTTTTTCAAAGAAAAAGCAAAAAAAAAAAAATAATATCAAAAATTTAATCCTCTTAATCCAGCTAGCCCCCCCCCCCCCCAATCCATTAACCACCTATGCTGCTCTGTGACAAGGTCGCCCCCCTAACCCAGGCAGCACATGGGACAAAGCTGAAGTATACCCTGGATGGGATACCAGCAACTGATAAAACCTTGTACCTGCTCCTTGCTTTTGTTCTTGAATATTTTAGCTGCAAATTCGGAACAGGAATGGATATAAAAACAGCAAGGGCTCCACACGGGGCCTTATGCCACCCGCTCCACACGGGGCCTTGTGCCACAAGCTACGAGAAGACTGGTGCCAAGACCTGCATAGTTTCCGAGCTGCTTCACAAGCCATTGCATCTACCCGTGCACTTGGACTCATATCTGCCCCATGCTGCCCCAGCCTACTGCTGAAAGGGTTAAGTAGCAGAAATATGGCTCTATCCCCATACATGGACTTTATGAGAGAGCTGATCTCGCTAGATTAGATTGCTCCTAATGCTTGATAAGATGATTACATCTATTTCTGGAGGCATTAGTTCCACAGTACAGTTAAAAATGGCGTTTTATTTACAATTCATAAACAAACACATTAGGAGTGGGGAAAAATGGGCAGACGATGCAATTCATCAAATTCTAAAGAAGCCTAGCACTTCCTTTGATGAACTCACAGCCGTAGAGCGAAGCAACCTCATCAGTGTACCGCGCACCTGCGGACAAGCACAGCGGCACAGGACACATTAATAAAAATCAGGCAGCCATGTGTGATAATATAGCTGACACTGAGTATTGCATTCTAGGTTCCCGTGAGTAACATTACCTTAGTTTGAAGCTGAATCTCTGGGAAGAGTCCAGTGAATTTTAAAGCAAGGTTATTATAATATCAGCACAACTCATAAAAGTCATCATTACCCAAAAGAGCAGGTTACACTGCTTGGCCAGTTCAATTACTGCTACTGCTGAGCAAAGTTCAGAACAATGTTTCTCAACCCCGTCCTCAGGGACCCCCAGAGAGCCCACGCTTTACCGGGAGCTGGGAGGGAGCAAAAAATGTGGACTGTCTAGGGGTCCCCATGGACGGAGTGGAGAAAAACTGGTCAAGACCATATGAGGGAAGTGATAAGAATATATGTGGCTCAAGTCTGAGCACTGTGTTTACATAATATGTCAAAGTGGCTTCCAGATGACTAATGCTATGAATTCGTCTAGGTAAATCATCAAAGCTGCCTAGCTGCATTTCAGCAGTTGTGCCCTAAGGCCTATCTGTAGACACCTCGCACCTAGCATTCATTTGTAGCAGTATGACAGGCTAACTGAAGCATATGCTTACATCGCTCGCCTGTTATACATAGCAGAGGATGTGGCCAAGCTATAATATAACAGAAACACAAGTATTCTCTGCCCAAATCCCACAAACATCAATAGGGAAACCTGATAGCTGCACACATGGTGGCTTGTGAATCCACAGATCAAAATATACTAAACCCCAGCAACTCATGTATGAATATCAAGCATTGGGCAAGCACCTCCACTGACAAAACAAAAAATCTTTGAAAAGAAACCGTATTTGTAGACAGAAGAGACTGGCTCACCACTTATTTGAATCCTGAACTGTACAAAGTAAATTGGACACAAGTCTTTACGATTATTCAACCAAATCTGCAGTCTTGATACAGACAGCTTGCCTTTCGAGTCTGTTCCAAGTTTTGATGACTACTGTCAGCTCAAACAGAACACCAAGAAAAAACACCATAATTCCTTCGGATCAGTCATGGGACACAGTGATAAATACATTTCCATGTTTAGAACGAAAGGGCTAGTGCTACTTATGACATGTCACAAATCCTGTGAATGCTAAGAAAGCGTGTGCATCTTCACAGCTCACAGTCCACGAATGAAGAGGCCTTTTTTAATGATGTTTCTACATTCAGTTTTTCCGTTCGTCATCCCCTTCCTCACGTCACAGAATCCCGTGCCGATGACACCCACATGATCACGGGGAGAGCAGGCAAACTCCACGCCGCAAGGAGAAGTGGGATAGAAATGGGCCACATAACCCTGGAGGCGTGAGCACACTGAACCTCTAGCCGTGGAGCTGTGCTACCGGAGAATCAATGAAACCAGAAACTGAGCTTCACATTATTGGAGGTGTGCCTCACTATTCCACATCACCAGTGGCAGTAACTGCCACTCCTACAGCGCAGTTATGTGGAGCTCTTGAGGTTTGTTGGTCACAAACGCTACACTACTCTAAACAAGTTCCTTATTTAGGAGGTGCTGGAGCAGCGTGTTGTGCTAACCAGCTTCTACTCACACACTTTTTTTTTTTAGTTTTGGGGGGTTTTGGGGTTGCAAAGTTTGCAAAGAATATCTAAATATTGCTTCAGCCTGTGTTAAGCTTTTAATGTGAAATTGTCCCAGAAACAAACAAACCTACCCCTACAAATTACCTATTATCGACGAATTTTTTTTTTTTTTTTTTTTTACAATGCATACTTGCATGCACAATGTACTGCCATATCGGATGACGACTGGCCAGAAAAATAGAAACTGCAGTGTCACAGTTTTTCTAGCGTTACTAAAATTAATAGCTGATGCATCCCCTTTGTCAACAGCTTTGCCAGGCTATAAATTTAACATTTGAACGTAACAGTCTCTACGGAGTTTTTACTGTTATTGGATAGAGAAATTATGAAAAAAAATTGCAATAGGTGTGGAACCAATTTTAATATTTCTGTTGATGTCAAGGTAAGAATGCGTATCATTTTATGTTAAAGGGTAATGTGTCAAAGTGATTTCAGTCACGGTGGTTTGTCGTTCCTTCATCAACGTGCACAAGACCAGAGAACAACTTTTGGTTTGTTAGTTGGAGTTCTCACGTTTCTCTTAATAAAACTGATGCTGCTTCTGTGGGTGGAAAAGGGTGACGTTTGGGCTGACATGGAGCAAAGGCTTCAGCCCCCGGAAGACCAATTTAATGCAATGTGACGTTAGTTAAATTTTAGGTGGGAATTCATTCACAAACTCTACATGGCCACCACCCCTAATGATATGGACATGGACACCAGTTATAGATGTAGTTCGTTTAAAAGTTTAACAGCTCTAATTAGAAGACCTTTAGTTACACATTCATACCCTCCCACCACGAGATGATTAAAAGAAACAGGCCAGGCTATCAGATGAGCCCTAATGCCCCCCCTCCCCCTGTCATATATACACTTGGGCTATTCTTAGACACCGCGTACTCACACAACCCCCGGCATATGCAGTTACTCGCATAATTCTGACATTTGCACCTGCGAGGGAGACAAATTCAGGTGCAGCGGACGGTGACGTAGCCGCTTACAGGCTAGCGAATGGGGCTTTTTTTTTTGTTGCCAAATTCCTTACTCCTCAGGAGGCCGCGTGTGCCACCACAGACGGAGTGTAAGGTGTCCTGGCATCCTGCATTACCTTAACAACGGGCATCTAAAAACAAGCTGGGTGATCGACTCGAACCGAGCGACTACAAAATTCATAGTAGGATTAATTTTTCCAAGTGAAACGAGGCATGCTACCTGGGATTCCCTAACTGGCCTTAGTGCAGTCTTCACTCATCAAAAACATGTAGTAAAATGAAATTGCGCTTTTATTTGCCATTTCTACAAGTAGAGACACATCTGGAAGGTATTTCTTTCTGCATATGCCATCTTGCTCTTCTTTCTAAAGCATATACACACATCTAAAGTGCAGAATGTAATTTGGGGTCTAAATCCAGCCTTACATTTGGCACCCCAGGAACATTTGAGACCCTTACTCAAGGGCCCAACAGAGGTGCAGCCAAGAGACTGAGCTTTCCGCTGCTCTGGAAGCAGGGGCCAGTCTTCTGCAAGTGTCCTATAGCTCTGTAATATGGTATTCTTCAAACTCTATGGTATTCTACAGTTTGTTTCAGGCCCCTTACCGATCTTCAGAAGACACAAATTTCGAGTGATGTGTGGCGCATGAAGTTACGAGTACCTATGATCAAATGGTCATTGGTTCAAATCCCAGACTCACAGCAGGGCGTCTGCAGATAGGCCAGAGGGCACAACTGCTGAAATGCGGCTAGGCAGCCTTGATGATGTCACCGTCGGGCCCTTGAGCAAGGCCCTTAACCCCCAATTACTCCAAGCAGGGTCTGACCCTGATTTCTCTCAAAAATTTTGGAAGGGAGAGATGTGATATGTTTGGGAAAGCCTTTACGCGTTAAGGTGTCAGATCTCACTACGACTGATGACATCCTGGCAGTGGAATGAGATGGGAGCATGAGCCAGATCTCGGCAAGTGAAGTCTCAATGAGCCTCTGGGCGTGGCAAGCAGAAAAACTGGGGCCGACCTTTCAAAACCACAGGCATAAGACTTTCATATTGCCAGTACAGAAGGTCTGAAGAGCACCAGTTAAGAGTTCCTGCCTGTACACAAATTCCAAGATCTTTGACTTTTAAAATGCTCCTTGTACTTGATCATGGACCACAATTCATAAATATGGCTGTGTACTCAAAGTCATCCAGCCCTTTGACTGCTGGGTGCCATGTTCAGACAACATGGTTCAGCACAGGCAGTCTTCTGAAAGGTCTTGACCATGCCTCCCCCCCCCATCAGGAAAATCTCCATCCTCCATCATACTTTTTTCCCTAGATTACTGATAAATGGGAACGTGGGCAGCTCTGTGGGTTACCAGTCTGTGCTGTGATCAGAAGGTCACCAGGTGAAATCCCTGGGCTCACAGATTGATGTCACCGCTGGGTCCTTGAGCAAGGCCCTTAACCCCAATTTCTCCAGAGACACAATCTGACCCTCCTCTCTGGAGGTGTAACGATACACGTATTCGTATTGAACCGTTCGGTACGAGGCTTTCGGTTCGGTACGCATTGCAAACTGAACGATTCAGAAAATACTTTTATATTTAAAAAAAATAAAAAAGAATGAAGTGTGTAAAATATAATGTTTCCAGTGCTACTAGGCTCAACAAGGCAGCCCAAACTACATGACAGGCACCGTGCTGACTGCTCCTCCCATCCCCAAACACTACTCCAGTCAGTCAGGCATTTGCTGCACTAGTTTGTTGCAAAATGGCTAGTAACTTTAATGCAATTATTGGACCAGAAATAGAGGATCCTCCTATAACCAACATGTCTAGAGTTTCGGAGCACTTTCCGTGTAAGTTATGAGGGAGATGGCAAGAGAGTGGTGGATAAAAAAACAACGGTATGTCACACCTGCTACACGACCATAAGCTACATCAGCAGCAATACATCAAACATGTCAACTAATTTACGGCGACATCACCCCAGTGTGTCAATAACTGGAACTAGACGAAAACTAGAAACACACATACTACAAACTATCCCCGCGGCATTCAGGCAGGCACTTCCATCAGATTCGAACAGGGCAAAACAAATCACCGAGGCGGGTTTTAAGAAAATGCTAAGTGTAATTGAGCCCCGTTACATTATTCCTTCACGAGCCCATATCAGTCAGACAGTAATTCCTGCTTTATACAGAAAAACAAAAGCCCAAATAGAGAACCAGTTGGCCGAAGCACCAACGATTGCTCTGACAACAGACAGCTGGACGTCAAGGGCTACACAAAGCTACCTCACTGTAACAGCACATTACATAAACGCTGAATGGGAGATGAAAAGCCATATTTTTCAGAAACATCCCCTTGAGAGTCACACCTGCAACAGACAGACACGCCAACGGGCCCAGGGACACCACGCAGCCGCGGCAGACAGACAGACCAACGCGCCCAGGGACACCACGCAGCCGTGGCAGACAGAGACACGCCAACGCGCTCAAGGACACCACGCAGCCACGACAGACAGAGACACGCCAACGCGCCCAGGGACACCACGCAGCTGCGACAGACACGCCAACGCGCTCAGGGACACCACGCAGCCGCGACAGAAACAGACACGCCAACGCGCTCAGGGACACCACGCAGCCGCGGCAGACAGAGACGCGCCCACGCGCTCTGGGACACCTCGCG
>JABFEA020000110.1:18281785-18299726 GCA_019775915.2 Cyphomyrus plagiostoma | reverse complement strand
CCCCCCCGGCCCCCCCCCCCCCCCCCCCCCCCCCCCCCCCCCCCCCCCCCCCCCCCCCCCCCCCCCCCCCCCCCCCCGCTCAATGAGGGCCTTCAGAGAGGCTAGGGAACAAGATGATGCAACTACGAGGCTAAATCTGAAGAAGAATGGGACTGTCTCCCTGCAGTATTGCAATGAAGAATTAAATTCTCTGTGATGTTTTATCCATGGGCAGACATGCTGCATCAGAGGATACACGCTTAATTCCTTTTAACCTTATTAATACAATGTATAATGACATTTCATCCATCCACCCAACCATCCATCTTCCAACCACTTATCCGTCTTATTCTGTACAAGGTCAGAGAATCATGAGATTGCAATAAGTTAAAATGGTTTTAAAAGCATTTTCATATTTCTAATGGGAGACTATACCTTATCGCTATTGTGTTACTTATACTAAAGCTTCCTCTTTCATTCTACAGTAGAAAAAAAAATGAAAAGTAACCAGCATGGTATTACCAGACTTTCTCACGGTCAGTAGAAAAACAGTGAAATATGCTAGTAAGACCAGAACAAGAGGTTAAGAACAAGAAGAAAATTTTCTAAAAATGAAATGAGGGATCCTTCCTCAACTCATGACCCAATTTTCCATTTGAAATTCCTAAATAGGAGAAATATGGTCTGTTTCCACTTTTAAAACTGCTTATTATGGCCTACTTTTATGCTGGTTGTGTATTTATTGTAAAATAAATACAGATTCCTAAAATGAATGGCCACACCTTAGAGGGCTCTGTGTACAAGACAGAATGTGTCCAAAAGACACTACTTGGTAACTTAGTAGATTAAACCTCAATTCTTAAAATCTAAAAACATAAACTGACAATGTTTGCCACATTTCCCTTTTAAAATTACCCAAAAGACACAGTCCTGCAAAGCACATTCACAGACATCATTAACAAAAGAAACCTTTTTACATCTATCAGAATTGGTTTATTTTCCTCCAAAGGTTATTGTTATAAGTCAATCTTTTAAGTTATATACTAATTATACAGCCACCACAAAATATACCCAAAATTTCAAACCACATCCATAGCAAATCAGGACCTGGGTTGCGATTCCCAAAAGCACAGCTACTAACTGCTAATTACATTAGCAACATACAGTTGAACCCATTCAGTTGCATGGTTCCAACTACGTAACTTGCTAATGAGAGCTTTTGGGAAATGCAACCCTGAGTGTTTTTATATGTACTCAACATAACTGCTGGTCCCAATGCACCTTTTGCTAGAACATCAAGGTCCACAGTACATAAATGTCAGAGTATAAGGATTTAAAGGAAAATAATGGACTATACTATTGTACATAAAAATGCAAATACGGGGATGACTATATCCACACTCTAAAATAATTACCGGTAAATATTAAGTTAGAAGAATGCATACAGGTACCCAAAACATTCTATTTGTTACTATTTATATCATACAACTCTGTTGTTCCTTTGCATAACAAATAACAAATAGACTGATAATATACTGTAAGCTACCTGGATTGGAACGTGGACCGGCTGAGGGTCCCTGAGCACTGGTTTGAGAAACACTGCATTAAACTAGACTTCGACATCCTCCTCTCGCCGCCGCTCACCCACCCCCCCAAATTGGTCTTACTTACAAAAATAGGTACAACCAAGATGACCCCGTAAACTGAAGACTTATCCTGTGAACTCACCTTGAATTTTTTCTACCCAACCTTCTACCTATATGCATCAAGGTCAGAATAGCATCTCACAAAAAACCTGGGTTATGGGGACTGGGCGCCTATACTGACACACTTTGGCCATCCCTGAGTGCAAGAGAGTAAATATTTTTCTCAGAAAGACCCAGGCACTTCATCTTTGGTGTGACATCAGCCTCCCACTGTGACCTACCTAGCAGTGCTTGAAAAAGGCTGCTTCTGAAGATCCCCATAACTCTTAGAATGGCAGTTTTTAGCTGTTGTTCCTCTGGTGTCTTCAGTTTGGAGCAGTAGTCTTCCAACAGCCCTAAGGCCAGAGCTGTATCTACATAAAGGGTTAGGGAAACACACACATTAATGGACCATCACACATCACGACCACAAGCACTAACAGGGCATCTTGACCACAGAACACTGGCAAAATTAAGTGGAAAGCAGCTCTAAATAAAATAACTTCAAGAAGGTGTCTGATATTTAATGAACATTTTTATTTAATATTTGGTATTTTAGCATCAGCAGCCATAAATAAATGCATGCCATTCTCCTGGCATCGATTGGAAGAGCATTTATCCTGAAGGGCCACAGACACAAAGACGTTTATGTTCAGTAGCTCTAAATAAAATGGAATAAAATCAGCAGTTATTCCCACTGATTGTCAGAGAGACACTGTCACTGCTGTGAAGCAAAGATTTACGCCTGGATCATCTGCTCTGCACAGAAGCCGGGCAGGGGATGTCACTCTGTCACACGAGCCAGTAAATGGGAGACAGCACCGCGCTTGGCCAGTCACCAGTGAAGTGTCAAGACACTGGGCAGCCTTGTTCTAAAGGGCCAGTGCAATTAAAACAAACAGAGGAACAAAAAAGAGGCACTTGTTGAAATCCCTTTCAACAACCCCATATAAATAAACATCACTTTTCAAATCTGTCAAAATTAATACAAAACACTATTTTAAAACGATTTTACATAATAAAGGATTTCATCTAGTGAAGCTCCAGACTATCCTCAAAACAGATCTGATTTACTTACAAAGTTAAAGATAATGTATTTGATTCAGAATTCTTTTTAAATAAGTTTATTGTAGGTGAAGATTTTTTTAAAACTAACTACCAAACAAGCAGCCTAATATAAGCTTATAATAAACTTTTTATACATTTATAAATAGGCCTACAAATCACAGCGTTTCAAAGCACAAGCCAGCTGTCAATCGTCACAATGACACCAGTTTTAAATCTGTGCGGTTTAACACAGACACAAAACATTCCAATGACACTACTTAAACCCAAACAGGTAAAACACAGATTAGACACATTACGCGACACATACAAACACCAACCTATGCACGGGAGAAACAATAAAACTATTCTCCTTCTATCGCAGGGGTTATGAAATTCTAATTGTTTGTGTTACGAGTCCTAAGCTGCACCTGCCTGTAAATTAACCAGCAGCCTGGGAAAAGTTAAGCCTGTGATCACGAATTAATACTCGACCCTTGATTGCTTAATATATATATATATATACACACACATACACACACACACATACCTTTCTTACGTACTTTCCCTTGCATCTCTCCTGGAGCTCTACCTATAACCTATGGAAACTGCCACACTAAAATACAGATAACGATGCTGTGCCTATTTGTACTGTATAAGGTGTATACAGATAAAATCAGAGGATCGACTGGCGCCTGACTCATGCACTCACCTTTTTTTCTTACAGGCATCCTTGCTTCTTGGCAATCCTCAGTTTATTCTAGTGCTAAACAACATAAAAAGTTCCCTCTCGTCCTCTGCTGCAAACTAGGAAACTTAGAGATGTATAAAATTCTCAGGCAATTATGTAAACCGTTCCTAAAACGTTATTTTTATTGGCGAGTTTGTCGTATTAAAAACGTGCAGGCACAAAGAGAGGCAACCGGAACTTCATATATCTTCTCGACATGTAGGCTACATATATAGCTAGCTATATTCTCAAGACTTCAGTCAGACAGGATGAATGACAGGTTCCAGATCCTCGGTTGTTGGCAATGAGACACAAAATGCGACATTTACAAAAACAAAGATTGCCGGAATACAACGTTTGGCTTTGCATGTTTATTTTGTTTGAAGTACACGGACATACGGAGGATCCCCTCGACACATAGTCTCATATGACTCCACTCTGTTGTCTTTCATTTTTTTTTTTCATTCCCGAGTGAAGCCACGTGGAGGAAAAAAAACAGTTAGGAGTTGAAACGGTCACACAGGTAATACGAGGTTCCCATCTGGTCCAGCTGAAAAGTAAAGCATTACTGCAGATGAGCAGCTGTGCTGCATGTATTTCCCAAATCAGACTGGCAGACACAGGTGGCACCGGGCAGACACGCCAGGCGCAAAAAGCGAAATTCCTCCGTCGGCAAAAAGTGAAGGGGACGCAGTTTCAGGAAAACTTGCCCATCTTTATCGGACTTCCCGGCCTCAGCGATATATTCCCCCCCCCGGGGGATTCTTAGGCGTTGCTTCTTCACGATCTCAAGCTGCTTGCTGGCATAATGTCCGTGACCCTCCCCATGTGATGAGCCAGGGATTTAAAAAAGGAAAACCCGATCCGCAATCCCGACCAACATTAAAGGCACAGTGATGCACAGTAATAATTCTGGCAACGTGAACGATACATTCCAGGAAACACTGAATTATACGAATAATTCAGGCTGCTGTTCATTGGCGGCAGAGAACCTTAAGGTGTTAACCTGCTACGCTTTTACATTTATAGAACCGGCTGACAAATATTCACTTTTAATATCGGAATAAATGTGCGTAAAGCCTATTCATTTCAGTATATGCAAGACACGGAAACTACAGATGTAGCTACCCTACGATACAACATAAACATTTTAAAATGTGAAAATACCTGGAAAAAAAAAAATCTTCAGCACGCAATGAAGCTACAGACCTGCATGTTTCCGATTAATAGTGTTTTGCTGCTAGTTCGCTGGTCCTGGCAGCATATTCATTTTTCTTTGCTAGATAACGGACTACTGACATAATCCGCTCCTGACACTGTCAATTATCAAAAAAGAGATTGACTACTAAATACAGTTAATTAGCCGGTGTAAGCAGAGTCAAGTAGGACGCTACCTGATTAAACATTGCTTAAAATTAGCAGCTCGCTAAGTAGCTATTCTATTTCCCAGCATGAGCATTTAATCCGGTCGGTGCGCCACCTACCGGTAAAGCCGCGCAAGTTTCTTCCGAAAAGCGTGGCTCTATATTTACCCACAGCATTTTAAACACTTCAAGTAATTTCCTTGTAAGATATTTTCTGCGAGGCTTCCGTTAGAAAAAAAGGCGTTTACTTTGTTCTTGTCCCATCGTCACAGCACTTCATGCTATTTCTTGCGCCTTGCCAACGAAACGGGAGGAGCAGCAACAGCAGCAGCCCATTCACCTTAGCAACGAAGAGGCGGCGCTTACCACCCGTTGAGATTGACGTAACAACGCCCAATCGCATTGCGTGATTTTACCCCGCCGCTGCTTTGCTTGCATCGACCAATAGCAAGCCGCAAAATACTTCCTTGGTTTTGGGTTGAGAGTTCAAACGCGTGTCCCACATGACACATGTAAGATGGCTCTGCTCGTCAGCTTTTGAGTTATAGCAGCAGAAAAGGCTGTATAATCCTTTCCTTTTCAGGGATGGACATTATGCAGCGGATATAACATAAGAGAGTAAATTACAGTGGAGCTTCGGTTTGTTTTTCTAGCTATTGGCTGCCTCGATTGGTTTTCCCACAAGGTCATTGCATGTTTCTGTCGTCAGCCTGCCTAGCAGAGATCCCTCAAGTTTGTCTTTTTCTTTTGCTCGTTTTTATTATTTTAAATATTAGCACATCGTGACATGTAACAGGTGTGTGGCGAACAAATCACCGGTTTATTTCTTATCGTTAAATTGTAGTTCCGTTACTAAGGTTTATACGTTGAAGAATTTCGAGTTTGTGTCAGTGTATTACAAATTTTAATTCAAATAATATTTTTCTTTCTGTCGTTCGTCAGGTGCGGTCAACTTGAATATTTCTATGCATAACAAGATGTCACACGATGCCATATCCGTAAGGGAATCGGGAGATAAACTCCCCAGATCTTTGATCATAGAATTACTATTGAAAAAGTACGAACGGCTTCCAGACGCAGACAAGTACGTAGCTATACCCTGCGCCGTTCATTAATCACGTACATAAGTTTACGATGTCTAATGTGTTTAATCTTTATACAGGAAGCTGTTTGCTTTTGGCCCCGTCTACCTTGGAGCGAACGGAGCGTTCGCTGGACTGATTGCCAATAGTTTATTTCGGCGGGTCCTGAATATCACTCAGGGCCGAATCACGTCATGCTTGCCCATGGCCGTGCTGCCTTTCCTCACAACGGTGGCATTGTACAACGGTGTTGTGTCTAATTCATTGATGTCCGGTAAGTATTTCCAACTCGATTTTTGAAACATAAGTCCGTAATAATGAATTTGCCCAGCTAACTGTTGGTTACTATGTGGTACCAAGGGGAGCTGAATTGTCCAACCTGCGCACTGATCAGAGGCGGTGTTGTAGGAGCCGTGAGCGGTGGCCTGTATCCAATCTTGTTGGCCTTACCTGTCAACGCAGGTCTTGCAACCAGGTAGGTAGAGAACACGCCCAAATCCTCCAGTCACATTTATATACCGATTATACTACAAGCACTGGAATAAATTCAAGGAAAATGCAACCCAGACCTAAAGTGTCAACTTATTAATTGTAGAATTTCACCAAAAGTTACCATCTAATGTGCACGTAATTTAACAGGTATAATACAGCACCTATGCCTGAAAAAGGAAACGTACTCCGCTTTTGGATGGCAGTAACCCAGCCCATTGTGAGGAAGATGTCCTTCGTGGTGATCCTGCAGTCTCTTTTTGGGGTTTTCTTGAGTTCTAAGCACTATGGCATCTATGTTAAAATGCTGAAGTTACCTGAAACAGATAGTGAAGAGCTGAAGGAATAAATGGAAAGCTTTACCCGTCGGATTGTCTCATGTCTGAACTGAGGTTAAGTCTACCCTCCCATAGAATTGAGGTAAGAAAAAAAAAAGATTGTTGATCCCAGACAGAAAAATGCAACTTACTCTAGTTTAATTGTGAAACTAGAAATTGACAGAACACATAACAGCTGGCAGTTCTGCATAGAAATTTTAAAAAGGGATACTATACCTAAGGGAGAGACCAAGAAATTTAGCCTCATTCCATTCATTATTATTTTTATAAACTGCATACAAAGCAATGCTATTACCAAATGATTCCATACATTTTCCGTGAACTGCTGGCCCTGTTTACTTAATCTTGTTTAAACCCACACAAAGCATAAAAAAGTCATGTACAAGACTTGCAGTACATTAAATGGGACGTTCAGCATCCTCTGTCACATTTAACAGTATATTAAATATTTGGAGTTTATTTAAATATTGCCGTTTCTTGGTCAAAATAACTGGTTCAACAGTGTTGACTTGATAAAGATACAGCAGCGCTAGCTGCTATGCTTTTTATTTGCTCAAGTCTTCAAGTAATAAACATTTTGGGCCAAGGGAATGATTAATCTCCATTGTCAAACTATCAAATTTGAATTTCATACAAAAGGTCAATCAAGATTTGCATTTTAATGCAGAAAAGTGATGTTCTCAAACACTGTTTGCATAGAAGAGCTAGCAAATTCTATGTTAAAAGGAGCAAGATAGATTTGGTTCTCTATCTAGGTAAATGCACCCTATCACTCATCATATCAATTTTATTACTGTTTTAAATTTCAGTATAGACATGTTTACCTGTGTACACTCATCTATACAAATGACACTAAAACCATCACATTTAAACTTGAGTGTTGTAGTTAAAGGCTCAGAACCACGGTTCATAATCACTGTCCTGGAACAGAGTTTCCCAGTCCAGGGAGCCCACTCGGAATATTCTGATTAAAATTCTGCCTCATAATTAAACTTGACTGAGCTGATGTTTAAAATTTTCCATGTCATTAAAACGTGAAAAGCTACACAGGTTGACAATCGAGCCTTCAGTCATATATTAAATACTTTCCCTTTTACTACTTTCCAATATTGGCAAAAAGTAAAAATCCACCCGCCGGCCATCTCCAAAGAAACACACAGCTGTATACTATGTTTCTAGGTTTCCAGGAGTCAAATAGCCGTAAGTGCAGCTTAGTTGAACGTCTTATCAATGTCTAATTAAAAATTGTATTGGAGCAAGCTATACAACCATCCAGGAAGCAAAAGACACCAGCTAAGGGATCACAGTGTAGGTCTCGCAGAGATACGTGATAGCATTCACTTTCACTTTTTGCCATAAGTTATCGCAGACCAGCAAATTTCATACAGGAAAAAGATCTTTGCATATATTCAGTTTAGCTTGATCTGAATTCATGGATCCATACAACAAACCGCTCAGTCAAGGTTAATTATCAAACTTTAAGCGCCAACAGAGATGCAGTGGAGCATCAGGACTGCAAAATCCTGTCCCACAGAAAGCAAACTATTACCACGCTTTATCCATTTTGATGAAGAAAAAGATTAGAGGATGCTTTGCAGATATCAAATTTGCTGTTTAAAAAGAGAGAGAGAAACATTAATTCCAATTTCTCTGAACAAACCGTCCAAATCTGGTGTGAGCAAAATCTAAATAAAATCACTAAAAACTCAGAAATAAGTGTATGTTAAAATGGGATTTATTGTGAAATCATTCTGTTTTAACTCAAAGTAATTGAAACATGGCTTACATTTTAAACATTTGAACAGAAACAAAAGAAACTCAGGACAAAGGCTTTGGCTGCCACAAAATATTAGGAACCCCACCTATATATGCAAACCAGCGACATCTTAATAAAGCCTGTATAACATCACCTAAATATTTCCAGAAAATCATGCATTTGTACTTTAAAATGATTTTCTCTGCATTGTACCACTTCAAAATTACCTGGCCATTTCTGTACAACTGCAACTGTACACTGAAAAGAAAACTGCCTCAGTATATACCAATGAATCCAAGGCATGATGGGTTAACTTTGATATTTTAAAAGTTGTGGTGCTGTGAGATGCCAGTAAAACCCACAAACTTACACCATCTCTTATACTACCTTTTAACAAATATCAGGCCAAGATGCCAGCAGGTGGTCCCGTTTCTTCAGCATTCCCCAGAGCAGAATCCACTTTAGCATAAAGAAAGATAAGGATGCTAAATGAACACATTCTTCAGAGAAAAAGTGATGTTTCACAAAGAGAGCTCAATGAATTCTGGTTATGTAGGTGAATTTAGGAGAATTTTGATGTCTCACTTATGTAAATCTAGTAGCCGGGTCATTATTGTGGATAACGCAGGATAAACTCTTTGTGAAACCTCACCATATTTACAATATTTTACAACAGAAGATTCATCAAGAGCTCTGTCTGTTTACAGTTTTTTCCGAGTGCACTTTTCACAATCGCCTTTTATAGGAGGGACTGAAATTAACAATAGTCCAAGATTATGAGAATGAATAGAAAATATGAAGCCCAAAGCTTCTCATGTCCTCCACCAAACTTACCGTTGCAAATTTACATTTCACAATTATATGGAACCTGATAATTTCTGTCCCTGCTTAACATTGTTAATTTTACAGTCTTAACACGGCTCCACCATGGGCCTCCAGAAACAAAAATCTATGCAGCACGAGGTGTTTCAAAGCTTTATCTTTCAGTATATGATCCTTACCATGGTGTCATGAAGTCGTGGATGTGCAGTCACCCACCAATCCCCCATGGCAGATCACCTAGAAGAAAACTATCGACAGGTTTAGCAGTAACTTGTACGGAAAGCTGGTGAGCAATATTGTCTCAAAACATGCGCCACCTTGGATACCATCTGTTATCGTTACAATGAACTAAAACAAAAACATTTTTGCTCATTCTCGTTTAAAAGTTCATACATCTGTCCCCTGAATGTTCATTTTAAACTTTTTTCCTCCAAGTTCAGTCTCGCGACGGGGGGGGGGATAAAGAGAAGAATTAAAGTTACTTGACCCTACATTTTAAGTGAGGAGCTTGCGCTCTCCGCACATTTACTGCAGAATTCCACTGAGACGTGATTCGTATCGACGTGCAGGCAGATGCCACCCGCCGTCTCCTTCTCGTCCACCTTTACCCTCTTTCTAGGTAGGGCATAGTCGTGGTCATTCTTGTTGGACTCCTGGAAAAGCGAGGTAGACAATTTCATGCCATTCACACCGCTCAGTCTGGATAACAGCTGGGCTAACATGCTTTCGTTGGCCAGCACGGCCCTCAGATACCTTGTCTCGTCTTCCAGTTCCTCCACTCTTTTGTTCAGTTTTGAGTTTTCCTGCCTAAGGCTACAGTTTTCAGTTACCAAAGTGCCAACTTTTTTCTCCAATCCATTCACGTATTCTTTCTTCTTAAGGCGGTTCATTCTCGCAGCAATCGCGTTCTTGTTGATCCGCCCGGGGAAGCTCTCTTCTAGCTTCTGGGTCTTCTGAGCAGGACCTCTGATCTTCAGGGGGGCGGAGAGCTCCTCTACGCGCAAGGGCGAAGCTCCGATTTCCGCCGAATCGTCTCCGTCGGCATTCGTGGTGGTGGTCCCTGTTATGTCGAGAAGCGGCGACAGCGCGTCATCGTCCAGGGTCCAGTTCAGGCCATCCAAGCCCAGGAAATCCTCCAGGTCCAAGCCGGATGCGTCTTCGCTTTCTGACGAAAACTGCTGACAGACAGATGATTGCTGGCTGTCAGTCGTCTCTGCGGGCTCCCGGAATGCTGCAGTCGCGGGACTCCTTGCTCCATTTCTCCCATTTTCGCCGATGCGTCCCCGTTTCCTCGTGATCATACTTATCTTCGGGGTACTTCCGCCAAACGGTCCCCGACGTCTCCTTTAACCACAATAAAAATAGAAATTTAACGTCGTTATATAGTTATACATAGCTGATAATACGTAACATAATATACACTACCTAAAATATATAAAATAACCACTGTTTGAATAAATATTTGTACTACAATATAGTTAAAGTTGAGCCCAGTTGAGTTATTTTCAAACTGGGCCCAAAGCAAAATGGCTAACAAACTAACTCGGCTACGTACCTGGAAAGACCGCCTTGATTCTCACCGTTAGTCGCCACAGCTAAGTGTATAATAAGCAAAATATACAAAAGAGCAAACGTTAGATACATAGATTTAATACTGGGATTGAAGAAGCGTTTTACTTCGGTACGTAAAATAAGCAACTAGTTTGACACCGAAGATGACACAGCATTTTTTAAAGCTAGCTAACAGCGCACGAACTTACCAATATATTCTTCACCACGTAACAAGAATTTGCGATGTATTACCATCTGATTTAATACAGTTCACATGAACTTTATGTCTTTCGGATGAAGAAAATATGAAGTATTCTTCACGCTGTCTGGTGACCCACCACACAGGAACAAAGCAAACTCATACGAAGAGCTGACGTTGGGAACATGGCTCCAGCTCGAGATGATGACAATCTCGCGATATCTTGAATGCCTTATCTCGAGGGGGTAACCAAGGACCAATGTCAATTACAATTGGCATACGAGTGCTCGTCGCTTAAATGGCTTTAACTATAGACGTTAATCTACAGCCGGCTCTCTGGTTTTAAATACTTAACATCGGTTGAGGGATTACGCAACACGTTTTTAAAAGTGTGCCTCTTTATTGTACACTAGAATAGTATATAACAACAGTTAAATTCCTCCAAGATGAACATTTGCTGTCTATACATGAACTCATTAATTAGCATACATTTTGAAAATTCCCATTACTCTGTACTAGATAAATGGTTTAATGATGACTGGATCATTAAAACTGACAATAAAATTCAAGTGACAACGTCAACACTGTAAGACAAGAACCACACTTTTTATATAAAGAAAATGTAAAACATATTTGACTTTAACAATGTGTCAAGGCTTTTAGAAATCAGTTGAAGACACATTTTAGATGTACAATATTCATATTAAAAAAAGAATGTTGTAATACATGACACAATGTTAAAAATATAAAAAATGTCATCAAAAATAACAGCTCTACCAGTATACCATACTTAATTAAGGTATAAATTAAAATAAAGAAATCTAAAGACTGTCAGTTTTATCTAAGCCACCACATAGAAATCGTCCTCTTATTTCGACATACTTTTGGCCATCAGGAGCATTCGCAAATGAATCACATCTTCCACCCATTCATTATGATGATTCATCATCCTTTCCCACAGATTTGCTTCATCTGATTTGGAATCCATCCACTCTACAGCTGTTCCATAACTTGTACCTGCAAGCAAGAGTGACATAAATTTCATTAATAATGTACAAATCTAGATGTACTTTTGTGAACTAAAAGAGTTATTTTGCATAAAGTAATACATTCCCAGTTGAAGTGAATTGTCTACTCTAATTCTTGGTTATGAGCACAGAGATTTCTCATGCATAAAAATCGCTTGTGGGAGTTTTACTTACACAAAAAAATGTTCTGAGGGCAGGATGAAAAATTATTGGTTTAACCAATCAGATTGGAGAGGTGGTGGGTCCAAGCAACTAGAGGAGTTGTGATTGGTTCAGAAGGATAACCAATCATATTTCATTCTGCCCTGAGAACATTTTTATGTAAGTAAAACTCCCATGAGCATAAAAACCACACAAGCTTTGCATTACAAACTTGCAAGTCTTATGGGAGCATAGAGGGAGGTTCAAGAGGACTAGCTGCCAGTCCAAGCCAATGTGGGGCCCTAAGTGACGCTTCCTGAGAAGTTGGTACCCTAGACGGCCTCCTATGGCACCTATAGGATTGACCAGCCCTGCTTTCACAGATTAAACATGGCTCTCACCTTTACCAAGGCCAAGCCTCAGCCCTCCTAGGAAGCTGTTTGAGAGGCGTTCATGGTCCCACACTGTAATCTCCACGCAGACCTCCCCTAAGTCTTCAGGCCGGAGACTATTGTACACCATGGTGTGGTTAAACTCTGGGTTGGACATCCCCTTTAAAACCGGCGTCTTGTGACAACTCTTCTTGCTAGTGTCAGGCAGCATCGTGCTGCAGGAGTACAAATGCAGACAGAGTGAAATTTGGGGCACTGGTAATTTTTCACCCCACATTGGTATTAATTATTAATTCCTTTCCCATTATAGTAAAAGAAAAAAAGGTGACAAAGAGAAAAACGAACAGTGGCCCCTAGTGGACATATCTATATTTCATGTAAGAGAAAAGGTCTGCAGTTTTTAGCCAGAGCTACTTAATAATTTAGTTGTGTGAGCTATTGAAAAATACTTTTCTGTCACACTTATATTAATGAGGCTGTGTGCCCTTCAAGAAGTGCTGCCTGCATGTCTGTAATGACTGTAAATTTTATGTCGTAAATGGTGAATATGTTCAACTGTTTTGCTTATTAGTTTCTGTGCAAGCAAATAAGTACGATTTCAGGTACTCACAAAGAATTATAACCTGACCACAATTAAACATAGCTTTATATTAATTTAGCACACCTAACTACATAATAATAAAAACTAAGTAAAATGTAAGCATGTAATTCTTCGTATGTCAGTTAGTATGACAGTATGTCTAAGAAATTTCCCCATTGTGGGATTAATAAAGTCAATCAATCAATCATTGTGTACAGACATGTCCTGTGATGGACTGGTATCCTGCCCAGGGTCTCCCCCGCCTTGTACCCTATGCTACCTGGGATAGACTCCAGGACTGCCTGTAATCTTGCACATAAGTGATTGGAAGGTGGATAGTTTTTTATGAAAAAATGAATATACATTTAATGATGTTCAGAATTCTTTTCATAAGTTATTATTAGTTTTGTACACACAGTGGTCTCATAGGATATAGTGCCGGATATTGAGAATCAACTGGTTAAACTTTTCCAGAAAGTGCATATTTCAGTTATTCTGGTACTGGATTAGTGGATCGTGTTGCCTTTCAAAACACAAAACAGAAAGAAAAGTTGTTTGTTTACATACCACTTAACAAAGGGGTCAATAGCAGCTCCCCTGATCATAGGCAAATCCTTGCAATCCTTCACCCAGATCTGAACGTCGCCCATTTCAGCCGGCTGTTTATCTAGAGGAGGTCATAATTAAATGTTAATAGCAGATCTGTAAGAACCACCAGGAAACACCAAGGCTATGCTGAGTTTAAAATACCTCTATTACCCTACAGCCCTCCATGCTTCCTAAATGTTAATGCTGCACTTTCTGCTGATTTGAACAGTTGCCTTATTGGGTTCTTGCTTTGTTTCAAAGAAGTTGTGTCGCGTTCTCATGTCAGTGTAAATGGACCCAAGCATTAGCTTACTGTGAGAGACATGTGGCAGGTAACGAAGGGCCAATCTTATCTCTCCTCTGTAGTCTAGGGGCTGCTGACTTGAGGTACTCTGTGGAGAGGCATCGACAAGTACAATTAACTACCATACTCAGGGTGTCAGATCTTTCACTGCAGAGATCGCCCACAGCACAAGTGAACTAAGCGGCTGCTTCACACCCAGCAGCCACCAGGGGGCGCCCTCCATCTCATCAGCCTGTCAGAATGTGAAGGAAGATGACAAATGACAGCTAAATTAATCACATTTTGTTTAGGGCCCCGAAAAGGGTTGGTCTGGCCCTGGGTGGGTCATTCTTCAAAGTAGGACTATTCATAAATATTAATGAAGTACATGAATGTGAAGTGCCCAGTTTAAGTCTTTAACGGACTGTTTGATCATTTGGTACAGAAGGCTAAACAGTCAAAGGTTGTTAGCTCAATGGCACTGATGCTTTGTTAAGATATTACCCTCGGTTTCAGGAGAAAGTCGTTCATCTTCATGTTGCTGAAGTCCCACCTGGACAAATCCACATCCACCTCGCCCAGGAAACTATTCCGGCCAAAGGTGTCATTGTGCCACACAGAAACGTTCAGGGTCTGCGTCTTGAGGGTTTCCATATCCACTTTGTACTGTGAAAGACAGATATTCTACTTTGTTCTCTGGCTGGTCTCAGGGGTAATTAAGGGGGTGGGGGGGCCTCTGGTCTAATCTGAACCCCAGCTCCACACCCAGCTGTAAATTTACTTAAATGCTTAATTATTTTAAAGTGCTAAACACATCTCTTACCCTAAGTATTTCATTGTATGTTGGATTAATAGTCTTCTTCTTCACAGAAGTTTTCCTTTTTCCCATCTTGGATTTGTCTGGTAACAGGTAACTCTTAACATAACTGGAATTACAAATATATCATAAGCAATAAAACTCTGACATAACTGCCGTCGTTGCTGTAGGTCAGTATGCAGACATAATATTTAGGCTGCAAACATTCACTTTAAGTGATTTGTGTTCCTAATACTGGAATCACTGAGAGGAAATGGAACATCCATGTTGGAGTACATTTGCATAATCAGCTACTCATCTAATGCTTTAAAAAGAAAAGGTGGTTAGCCTCCTAATATAAATATATACTTTTTTAAACAACTGTACAGGAAGCCTTAGCTCATCATTTAACTCTGCAGGTGAGGTGTGACTCTGCAGTTTAGACCGTTGTGCTTGTGATTGGAAGGTTACTGGATCAAATTGTGTGGAGTGTGATCTCACAGTTTGACACTTGTAAGTGTTTATATTAAATTTTTGCAAACGTGTAAAATGACAAAGTACAAATACTTTGTTGAGGATTTTAGTCAGGTCATTCACCACTTATAAGAGGTCTACAAGTACCTGCTCATGAAATGTTTATGATTCATTACTAAATCTGCCCAGTATATTGATTTTTCATTTCCCATGGAATAAAAATCTTATTTTGTTAATCTACACCAGCAATCTCAGTGTCACAACAGACAGGACGAAGGACTCAAGGGCAGGCATTGTGTCAAAACAAAAAATGGGGTTTACTAAGACTGGAAAAAAACAGGATCATAAGGGTTCAAAACAGGAGGACTGGAACAAGAGAGAGCATAGGCAATAAGAAGGTTCAATATCCATGACTGGACTGAGGATGACAAAAGTTAAGGTACTTAAGTACAAAAGACTAGCAAGGGGCTAACAACAGGCAACTGGGAATGAGTTCAACATGATAGTTAGAAAGAAGATGCAAGAGGGGTAAACAAGTAACAGATACAGCTATGACAGGGAGGAGACAGGCAGGGATATGACATTAGACGAGTTTCACTGCTTTTTCTGAATAACAATAAAATCATCACACTTTGTACTTGTATAAAGCCGTTGATGACAATAATGTAACCTTAATCTTAATATGCAACTTAGTCTTCTTGTGTTGCACTGAAACTTACAATGCTACATTCAAACCTGTCCTGAGTGAATTCAAAAGGATAGATTGGCTTTTGTTTCAATAGATTTGAATATATCCTCCTGAGACCCCACCCATTCATTTATGTCCATTGTAGTTGACATTTTATTTTTGCTTTTATCTTTTCACTGATGTTAGGAAACATTTATTCCTGTTGTGCACTAAAGAGGACATGCTGTGAAATTAAAAATAAATTTGAAAAAAAAAAAAAAAATTGTATGATGTCTTATTTCCTCCAAAGACAAATAACCTAAGATTGAAGGACACTTTTTTCCATGGGTCTCAGGTATTTTAAAATTATTTACTTTTACTTGAGTAGTACTTTACCATATTACTTTTATTTTTACTTGAGCAGCATTTTGGTGTGGCATTTGTACTTGTACTTAAGTATAAAAACTGAGTACTCTTTCCACCACTGAAAGAATGTAATTTAAAAAAATGAAAAATGCTACATCAGATATTGGCACTGTATGTCCTTATGCTAAATCCAGATACATATAAACACTTACGGGTCGGACCGGTTCTTCTTGGTGTCGCCAACAGCCAGGTCCTGGCACTGGACCACAAAGATGTGGAACTCGCCCAGCTTCGGTACATAGCTGATGGCGAACTTGATGGTCCCCTTGACGTCCACACTACCAAAGTCCCCGCTGTAGATGCTCATCACACTGCCAGTGACCTGCCATTCACAGGGGTCATGCAGAGGTTTTAAAGAGGTCAAATTGGGTCACATAAAGCTTTTCTGTGCACAACAGCCCTGATTACATTCTTAATATCCCACATTAGGAATGTATCATCAAATGCTTTATGTCAGTTTTCATTACTCTTTACATAGGTCTACTGTTGTTTCCGGAAATACTTTCAGAAAGACATTAAGACTGATTTACTTTGTGGTAGCTTACATGTGAACTCGGAAACATGCAATATCCTTTCCTTACAATTAAGAAGATTACTTTTGAAACATTGTGACATAACATGTTAATTAAAACAGAACTATCAGGATAACCCAACACAAACAAAGCCTCGATACACATTTCTGCATGGTTACACATGGGCGCCTGTCATCTTTGTCAACATACAGAGGAGACTGACGTCACACCAGAGGTGCCGCTACGCATAGTGAAGTTGCTGTCCCTCCTGTACGGGCTGGGACTCTGGGCGCCATTCTAGAAGAGAGTGCGGGAACGAACATGTATGAGTGGTGGGATGTGGGCCCCAGTGACGGCCCCACATGCCCAGAAAAGACGCGGCTGCGTTAGGGTCAGAAACAGAAACCGTTTCCATGGTTACCAATCATACTGAGGCTGACAAGACACCAGCAAAATGCGATGAAAACCATAAGTATACATTCATAAAAGCACACTGAAGGTAACTAGGAGGAATTAAGAACATAGTCTAACCATAATAATAATAACAATAATAATACATTTCAGATATTTCTAGATCAAACTGAATCATTTAATTTATACTGATAATTCATACTGACTGACAAGAGTGATGTCTTCACACTCATTCAGAATCCTAAGGTCACAGCTCCTATATAAAATATTTATCTTTACAGTGCATTTACAAAAATGATTCATGTAAATTAATATACTTCAATATTCATTCATTCACACTGAAAGCTGCTCATAGAATAAAGCACATTGTGATTCTACCAAAGTCTCATTATGTTACTTCTGTCAGTCTGACCTGCATCTAAGACCGAGTATCTAATTATCTTCTAATACTGAGTTTACACTCACCTAAAGGATTATTAGAAACACCATACTAATACGGTGTTTGACCCCCTTTCGCCTTCAGAACTGCCATTTTAGTACAGTGAACTCATTGTCATGTTCAAGAAACCAATTTGAAATGATTCGAGCTTTGTGACATGGTGCA
>JABFEA020000110.1:18251239-18273542 GCA_019775915.2 Cyphomyrus plagiostoma | reverse complement strand
GTGATTGGTTGATTAGATAATTGCATTAATGAGAAATTGAACAGGTGTTCCTAATAATCCTTTAGGTGAGTGTATTCGACAGTAAGGTAAGATTCGGTACTCATAGTCAACATGCTGAGTGAAGATGAAATGAGCAGGGATAAAGATTTAAGTGACTCTGACATGGGATAAATCGTTATGATCATGACTGGGTCAGGACATCTCCTAAATGAGTAAAGAAGTAAGCACAGACACAGGCATACACGTACATCGGGTGGCTAAGACTTGTCGATTTGAGATGTGCATGAAGGGTAACCATTTTAATGATGCTTACAGGATTAATATGTCATGGAGCCCAGCTGCGTATGGAACTACATAACTGTGGATCAAACTTGCCGATCCAACCCATCATACAGATACTTGACACATACCCAGCCGTCCAACAAGATGAGACAGAAAACAAAACTCTTCAGCCCAGGCGACCTTCTTCTAGTGCCCCAAGGTCCAGGATGGCAGAGGGGGGTCAGCATGGACTCTCTGACTGGCCTATGACTAAGCAGCCCCATATGCAGTAGGGCTTGAAGCTCTGTGTTGTGACATGCTACTCCCATGACCATCATCAAAATGACCTGCCATTGGTGTCCTTCAGTTGGTTCCAGAGTTGGAGAGTAAAAGTCCAGACCCAGGTTTTTTTTCAACCAACCAGTTGAGCACAAAGAGTCACAGTCACAGAGTGTTCAAATTGTTGGTGGAAACAAAATCCCAGTCTGGACTTTTACTCTGTAGATCTGAATAACCCAACTCTGGTTGGTTTATACCACATGGGATAGCCCTAATTCACATCCCTCATTTACGAGTCCTGGGCATCTAACACCCTGGTGGAAGATCATGGTTTTTCCCTCTTCTGACCACTTTCAATGTGTCCTCACCACGGCTGACCAAGAAGCACTCCACAAGCTGGCCGTGTCAGAGATGCCCTGACCCAATCGTGTGAGATCTATCAAAGTCATTCAGTTCTCTATCCCCGCCCATATACTCTGCATTCAATTATCACATTCAGATTGACTCTGGCTACCAAATGCTGACTTACCATGTACTATATCCCAGAACTTGACATGTGCTGTTTTTACAAGATAGTCAAGGTTATTCACATGCGTGTAATCATAATGTTTTGGCACATCGGTGTATAATGCCATACATTGTATTCCTGAAATGCAACTTTATCCTTTGTTTTCAGCCATAAAGGAGCAAACAATGGAATGTCACTGGAACCCTGATACACACAACGAGGACAAGAGTTCCTACAGATGACTAATATGGATTGTTTTTCTGCCTTGATGAATGATGAAACATTGTGGCATGCATGTTCTTGACATAATACACACAGAGTGCTTTTAGCAAATTCAGTGGCAGTAAATAAAAGTAATTTAATGGAATTATGATCAGATTACATGAATACTGAGTATGGCCAGTAAGTAAGGTTGCTGGTTATCTAACAGCAATGTTTGGACCAGAAATCCAGTTATAACCAAGTTTCGTTGTTCTGGAAGAATACTGCCTGCTGTATAGGACTGGACAAGACTAAACATGGAAATAGATAGGTTATTATCCGAGAAAGTTCTGGACCTTTGTGCCTTAAAACCAGCTGACAGGCGGCCATACTGACCCTCGCCAGCTTTATCCACAGCTCCGCTGGTCAGCTGGCCATCTCTCTCCACCAAAGCCGCTGTCCCCAGCTGGGTCGTGTTCATCGGGTTCTGTTTTTGCTTTAGAAGCAAAAGAATGGAAATTAGTATATGTGCCACTGTTTAACACTGTGGGTCACCATCCGCGATGACAAAAGGCAACAGATTCATGAAGAATTAAATATAAAAACAAGAATAACCACAAAATATATGTTAGCATTATGGAAAATATGATCCCTACATTGTACTAATTAAACCCCCCCCAAACACACACACACACACACACACACACACACCAACACACGCATGCATACACACTCTCGCAAACACACACACACACACACACGCAAACAGACACATTCGCAAACACACAGACCATATCTTTGCAGGGACCATCCATTCATCTGTATGGGTAAAACCCTAATCCCAACAATGACAACAGTAGCCCCTACCCAGCCCTAACCTTAACTATAAGCAACCAAACAATTTTTTTTTCGGCATTTTTGTTTTTTTTTATTGCAGCCACAGATTTTTATAAAATTGAATTTCTCCTTATGGGGACCAAAAAAATGGTCCCCAAAATAACAAAATAGCAATTTTTTTATCACACTGGGGGGACATTTGGTTCCCACAATGTAATATAAACATAATCACACACACACCTCCGCAGAAAGAGGAGCCGTGAGCTTCTTTTTGTCAGCCGTCTCTTCTAAAACGAAATGCTTCCTTCCTCTGAAAAAATAAAACCACAACATATGTAATGATATATTCTCCTTTGAGTTTTTGGTACATTTTTAATAAAGGTTGGAAAAAAGTGTTTTAAAACAGACAAACAAATGTGACAAATAGAACTTTGACTGATTGACTGCACATAGGATCATGTGAGAATAGGTCTCTCAATTGGTGAGCTTAGAAATCTCCCCCCCTGAAAAGTGCCCTGCCCATGTCCAGGCCCAAACTGCACTGAGCCAGGATCAGGTTACAGAAAAAGCCCCGAAAGTATTAAATCACAGATGCCTCAGATGAATAAAGGCTTTAAACTCAACAGGAATGATGCAACTGTCTTTTATACGATGTTGAGAAATGAGAAGTCGGTTGTATGTGTGAAGGGAAATCACTGACAATCCAAAAGCCCCCATTATCAATGCAGTCAGGTGACTCATCCACATCAAAAGTAAATTTGGACGTGGTATTTAAATAATGCAGCATTACCCATCCTGCCTTGCTGGTTATGAATAAACATGCAATTATGCTCTCAGACTAAAGCAAGTATAAATATGTTGAACTTTCACAGTATCTAGTTGAGCTCACTTACATCATTTTAACAGTGTTGGTCTTTGGTTAATTGTTTTAATTGAGCAGATATGGCATTTGTTTGCCTGCAAGAGTGCATCTGCAGACAAGTTTTGAGAATTTCAGCTCAAACCAGAAACCTTTTTTATGCTGAAGATTATACAGAAATAGCTTTTTTCCAGCCTGAAAACAACAAAGGTCTAACAATGAAAATATTAAGAGAACAGTGTATCTGTGTAACATGACTAGACACAAACTACAGTACATAACTTGTAAAACCAAGTAAAACCAGTAAAACCGATACAAAGTGGAAAATGGGAAAAAATTTACTTACACTGAGAGTAGGCACAGTGTAAATAGATACACTGCAAAATACCTGCTCAAATGCACGCAGTTTCCGGTGTGCTGGTTGATAGGTGATACTATGCAAATAAAACCTGTTTGACCCACATGTCAGTGACTTACAACTCATCACTGGCAATTTAGAATGCTAATGATTCAATTAAACTATCACTTTTGTAGGGTATCACTCTTTTTTATTACTTGGCCAAAGAGATGTTGCTTAAAGGGGTAACAATAGCCCACCCCAACAATTCAAGACTGAAAAACCATGAAGTCACTTCTGCAGTGGGACCTCCTGCTTGTAGTGTCCACTGCATCACCCTTCTGAAATCACAGGTTGGAGCAGAACTTGCAAAATATCCATCATCACACCAGCTCAAAGGTATAAAACAGTCACCTCTCCTCTTTGGTCGGAGATGGTAGCTCCTCTATCAGTCCAGACAGCTCTGCGGGAATGAAGAGCTCCTTGTTTTTGCTGTTCACAAAGCTGGGGTTTACATCCCACCTCTGGGTGAGCTCCACTGTGACGGAGGAGCACCGGGAAAGAGTTACGTGAGAAGATCAGCATTAATCTTGGTGGATTACACATCAGTATTTCATGAGATTAGCATTGTGATTCTGCGGTCCGCAAGTTGTCCTGGTTATGACAATGCAGGAATCTTCTTCTGCAGACATTAAGTATGCTGAGTATACAGCACTTCTGTCTCAGTCAATGTTCTCATCCTTTAATAAGACAGCCTTGTCAAAACTATAAGACAGTTGAATCTTTTACCTTTGTCCCTAGTGTCTACTTTGAGAAATACTTCAGTAATCCTGTGCCCAGAGGTATTAAATCTCTAGTCTAATTCATTGCCCTCTTTTCACTTACAGGTTTGCTTTGTACTGGAATATTGAAGGAATGCTGCCATATTCCACCTTAATATCACTTTTGGAATGCTCACTTTATGATATGCACAAAGTAAATACCCTTCATTTCAAAATAAGTTTTCAAAGGGAAGTTCACGCTGAGTACACCCACAAGACAATATAGGTTCCACCGGTATTATCTTTGACGATACTGCCACTCCAAAACTCTCAAAGTGACTCGATGAGCAGTGGAAAAAAAATGTAGATCATTTGGGCAGATTTAACTACGCAAGATGAAAGCTTTGGTAGCAGCTCACTACTTGAGTGTACCATTATCTATGTAGGAGATTCAGAAGAAAATACATGGAAATCGCAAGTTTCTTTTCACCTGATAAGCTCCTTTTTCTCCATCAGACAGTTATATTTAGATGGTCTAAACATATATTTCTGTTACATCTGCAGAAGTGTGGTGTCAACATTCTGCCTGAGAAAAAAATTTAAGTATTATAAACTTCAAAAGAAAAAACTCACAGAATCTCCAGGGCTTGCTGACATACCAATTAATGAATGTTAATGTTTTCTGCACACACATGCAATGTATAGATCATAAAGATATATAATAACATTCTAGGGCACTTTTATATATACCCCAAGCACTGTAGGTTTCCCCGGTTACTTGGCTTTGGGTTGAATGTTGCACCACCCGCTGTTCTGATACCGCATCACGTGCTAGTTGAAAGGTAGCAGTTACACAGGGTGATCAGGTACTCCATGTCAGGGAGGACACTTTGAGCTAGGGCAGAATTTGTAAGCTTCCATCACTCAGAAGGACCTGGCTTTTAATTAAGCGCTGAGGTCTTACTGTGTGCTGATTGGTCAGTCTCCTATAATGAAGCGTATGTCACTAATGTGAAACAGCTGCATGAGTCTTTTACTCAAGGAAACAAACCAGTATTAATATTTTGAATCAAGGCCCTTTTTCAGGGTTATAAAATAAGCCACATAGACAAAACCCTGTAAGCTTTACAAATTGGGCTTAGAGATTATAAGAATACAAAATGTGACAATGAGTATTTTACCCCATTGACATTTTGGAGACAGAGCTCCCAAACACTCACATAAGGTTGCGGGTTTCTTCTGCATCATGGACCTCGAGATGATGTCAGGTCCGTGGGCCTTCCCCTGGTGCCTCCGTGACTCATAAAACCACTCTCCCGTCATGTGCTTCAGCTTGCTCTGGTCTTTCAGTGTCTTTTTCAGCTTCCTGAAGGAAGACGTTATTTAATGTACAGCCATAAAACTCAAAAAGTCAGGATACACGGCCAAGCTGTTAGCCTTTTGGTACCAAAGCTATTCTCTCTTATCCAGTCAAACAGGAAAAATCTCTTGTCATCTTGGCCTTGAACTTATTAGTTGAACTACTTAAACTGCCGACTCTTTGAACTTCTGTGACATTCCTGACATTCACTGAGGTACAAGCTGATTTCTACAATTAGCCTAGAAAGACTGAAAATGACTGCAAAGAATCTACTTATGTAAGAAATGATTCTAATGGGCCTGGTGATTTTTGTAAGCGGCATTTGTAATTGTTTGGACAACAAATGGATGGATGGATGGACACACTATGTTTTTCATGCTTAGCAAGTAACACAGATCCCATTTCATACCTGGGCCAGCTTTTAACTCGTATGATATCAAAAATCTTCTTTTGCAACACCACTGCTAATCTTATGTTCAAACCAACAAGTAAAACAAAAAAAACAGACAAACAGAAAATGTACCATGTAAATAACATTTGACTACACAATAGTCAGTAGTTACATAATAAACATCTGCAAGTTTATTAAAACTGCAGTGCTGGGGCTATTCATGGGCCAGTGGGGTGAGCTGCAGTGCTGGGGCTATTCATGGGCCAGTGGGGTGAGCTGCAGTGCTGGGGCTATTCATGGGCCAGTGGGGTGAGCTGCAGTGGTATCGGATGTTACAGTATAAATAGGTCGGTGTTGTGCTTGGTGTTTATGTCTGATCCTTTTAAGGGCTGCAAATAAAGAGTGCTCACATGCGCATGACGCTACCTCATCTGCTTGGCGATGCCAGGGTCTGCCAGTTATTACACTGGTGTCAGAAATGGGGAGCACTGGAGAGAAGCACTGGAGAGCCAACCAAAGTGGCACAGAAAGCTTGATGAGACCTCCAAGAGCCCAGCACTATGATGCTAGTGCCCCCCTGCCCGCTGTAGCGGGAGCGGTACCACACGGGGACACCGAGAAGAAGAAGACCCACTTGAAGTTGCCCCGTTACAAAAAAAAAATGCCCCTGGAACCCTAACTGGCCCAGTTCTGGCTAGTGGCGCGGTACAACAACTGGTCCGCCAATGAAGCAGTGGACCGCCTGGCCGTGGCCCTGGAAGGGGAAGTGCTGAGGGCCCCCCTAAGCCTCTCTCCTGGGGAGCAGGATGATTGTGTGACCCTGACTACCGCGCTGGAGGGGTGGTCTGTCCAGTCTGCCAGTCCACTGTGAAGATGAGGGAGCAACTGGTGAACCGTTGGCAGCACACCAGTGAAAGTCTGGAGGTGTTCATGACCTTACTGGAAGATGGTGCCCGGTGAAGCTACCAGGCGGCGCAGGACCACCCAGCCCTCCATGCTCTACTGCAGCCACTTTCCCTAGATCAAGTGCGCTAGCATGTGTGTCTGATGAAGCCAGATATTCTGGAGATGACCAGCGCTGCGTCCACCTTGGGGCCAATCCTGCGCTACAGAGGACACTGAGTAAGAGGAGGTGTGGAGAGCATCGCTCACAACTACCCTGCCCCAGCACCTCGACCTCACCCCGCCCCAAACCACACGTGGGACACAGTGAGCAGGTGGCACCACCCATAACGCATGCCAGTCCAACCCCTGCGGGTGCACACAGAGTGGGCCAGTTCAGCAAAGCTAGTGGTCTATACATCAACGCCCTGCCAAGCCCTGGTGGACACAGGGTCCACCATCACCCTAGTCCGTCCGGGCATGCTGCCAGGCACCGAAAGGGCTATGCCAGCCGGCTGGGAGCCCACAAGCATCCAGCTGGCAGCTCCAGCGATCCTCATCACCAAGGAGGGTCGTAGGGCTTTTGCATTGTTTACGATGGCTGAATGCGGTAATGAAGAAGGCTTCCGCACATCGACAGCATGCCTCAAGCATCAGGAAGGCCCTAGGAAGTCTGCAGAGCTGCTCCTGTCCCAAATACTATCTGATGAATCACCAGCCAAGCCTAAAGATGCATGAAGGGATTACCTCACCCTTTTTGGGTGTTGAAATGTGCTGATGCATTTCTGGTAAGCGTTCCTATTTTTACCCTCAAAATCTCTTTACTGTTACTTTATATGACATCTCTAAGTGTAATTAGCTGGGTGAGGTTGGGTTTGCCACACAAGCAGGCCCTGTGACCTCTCTCTGCCCACAACTGGACACACCAGCAGAATCCCTTCTGATTAAACAGAAATATAACGAAGTGAAACATGCCTGTTCATCCATCTGTCCAGACACAGCATTAAAGAGTCAATACTTCAGGTGAAAAGCCCACGTAGACAGAGAACACAGAACCGGGACCAGAATCAGGTCAAAAACCTACATGAAAAAAATGCTTTTAAATACTATTTAAAATAAGCACCGGACTGTGCAGAGTTTATATCATGCATATGTTGATGTGGCATTTTTTGGGTCCTCCACCTGATTTCCAAAGGCATGCAGTCCTGAATGGATGGAACGTTTACAGATATAATATTTTACATGCTGTCACCACCTTATTGCCCAGTATTTCATGTAGTTGCTTCATCACTGGCCCCGAATTTTACCTGTAAGTTTCATGTGTGTGTTTTAATTAAATTAATCACAGGTGCTGTCAGCAGCTTAGCCGCTCACTAAGCACCCTTACTACTGCGTTTTACTACCAAACAATGCCAGCTTGTGTTCTACTTCCTGCTTGCGTTTTGCATAGCCTCCTTCCTACAGTCATTTGCTTATTTTCCCCTCAGCTTTGAGCGGATGAAGGAGAGCTAACAGAGGACATAACTGGCAGTGCATCTGTGAGGGCCACAGAGGTTTGCGGGACCCCAGTCAACAACAAACAACCTCCACACCAAGTGTAACATGTTGCTCTAACTGGTAAGCTAGCTACAATCTTCAAACTCTACCTGCTAGCTATTTATTTAGCTTTCGAAACACGTGAGGTTGAGGGGTGGCCGGTAACAACAATCATGCCCAGACCATAACACAGGCTCAGCCTGCATGGAGGTTCCGGGCCCACCTGACGCGTTGATCCTCTGCCTGTTTCAGCTCTGTGTCCCTCTTGAGCACAGCCACGATCATCTCCTGCTCCTCCGCTGTCAGATAGCTCAGGTCAAGCATGGCGAATGCGTGCCGTTCCAGCCGGGTCCAGGCGTATTGGGTCGATCAGTATCAGGTCCAATTGTCTTCTGCTGACGCTGATGGAGCTTGAACTCCGAAGCTCTACGCCCGGAAAGGCTGCATCTCTGAGATCTCTCTGATGGCTACTCATCCGGGTGCCAGGTGTTGACCATTACATCACCTCCATCTCAACTGGACGCCCAGACTTGAAGAGAGACAGGGCAGGTCCACAGCAGACGACTGATAATCTGCAAAAGGTGATAAAATACTGCACCATGACCAGATGTGTCCACCAGTAGAAGTAACATAGTGAATTGTATTCCTTAAGGACAATCATAAGGAATTAAATTAACAACTGTTTTATTTATTATTATTAATGTATCATTCATATAAGGGACACCTTCTTACTTTGGCTCTCAGCGGAGGCGGACGCACTCTCTCCCTCTCCCTTCCCTTATCTTCCCTGCTTGCTACTCTCGTCTCGTCCAGTCTACTGTCTTCTATACTTGAGAGACTCTCTCAGCCTAAGAAACTAAGAAAATTATGGATTTGATCAGCTGGTCTCAACGCGATTGACACGATCTTCTCGACGAGAAGCACAGGTCCGGGGAACCTGACTGTCCTGCAGGGACGTACGCAGCTGGCTACACGATGGACGGATGGGAGAAGTGGAGGGTCGTGTGTCTGGCAGCTCTGTCCGTGGAGGACATCGAAGACATTTACCTATTCGGAACCAGGATTACAGGTGTGATGCTGATTGGATTAGGCATTGCCCTGGTTTATCGAAAATTGAAGAAGACGGTGACCGCCGCTCAAAGCCCCACTAGGCTGGCCGGGATGATTGACGGAGTTGGCAGAGCTGTTGGGACTCAGACTATGGTGATAGATCGCAAATTTGACAACATCACTGACTATTGACCGCAGACTTGATAACATCACGGAGAAGCTCACGGCTCTGCAAAGGATTTTGGATGGCGGAGACCAGCATGGACATTGAGGAGCTGCGAAATTATAGCTTCTCGCCCGAAAACCCAAACAACTCTATTCTATCTGCTTTTGGCTCCCCCCTAATCAGTACTGGCCTTGGCCAAGGCCACTGCTGCATTCAACAACTCCCCCGGAAGAACAAGGCAGTGAAACTCTCTTGCATTCCTCTCCCCCAACCCCAAGGACACCCTCCCCCAATCCAACAGCTTCGCCGCTTCATACTCCCAGCATGAACAGGCGGATCTGTGACCAGCGTCTCTATGGCTGCAGGACCGGACGGCTGTCTGTCTATACTGGGCTACCTCCACCTCCCTATTTCCCTCCCCTGTTGCAAGTCACGACTTTTTATGTTGTAAGGTGTAGTGACCATGTGCTTATGTTGCTGAGGTGTTTTATTCTGTTCCTACATTATACTCCTTACTGGAGTACAGTCTAGGGGCTGTTTTTTTATTCTCCTCCTCTCTCCTCATGTAATTCTGTTTTCTCTGTTCTTCCTATATCCCCTGTCTTCCTGACCTGTCTACCCCTATAATGTGATGTTTGTATATGTACGGTCAGGCTGATGGCCAGGTTTTCGCTGGTACTTGTGACCAGTGACATGGTATTGCAATAACAACAGCAATAAAGGGTCATTCAATACCAATACCAATCAATTCAATATAAATATCACAAACAAGTAAATATTACTATTATAAAAATATATGTGGGTAGCTGGCATGGTGAAATAAAACTAGGTCAGAAACTAAAAATAAGAAATAAAGTGAATGAAATTAGACTAAACTAACAATTATAAAAGTACATTCATTATGAAATATGACGAATAATTTCTGGTTTGGACTGTAAAGGAATTCGGTGTCTGGGAGCTGTGGAACTTTTTACAAATGAAATTGTGTTTAATTTGAATTAAGCAGCATCCACATTCCAGAATCAAGAACAATGGACCAGTTTGACTTAATGCCATAGTAGCAATTTGAAGCACAATATGATAGGTCCCAAAATCTCTGGTTGTAAGTGAACCTATATGCCTATACTGACAATACTTGTCAGAATGCAAATGACCATAAACCAGCTTTCTCAAGCCTAATAAGACATTTTTTATTTAAAGTATATTTAACAAAAACCAATTTGCTAATTTATTGGTTGCTTTGGAGGAAAAATATTAGGTCTTTTTTATAATATATATTTTTTAACTTGTGCTATATCAAATCTATAAAGATGAATGTCCCAGTTAAGTCATTTATAAAGATTATGGTGTCTGTCAGAAAGGTTGCACTATGGTCAGGTACTCATTACTCTAGCCAGTTCAAGAATCACAGGAGTAATCATCAACGCTATAGTTCTCAGATTCCTAAATATGCACAGACATGCAAACGCTCTCATGCAGATTAATCATTCGGGTGAAAAGGCAAACAGCAAAGCAGGCCAGGGCTCAGCAAATGCATGCAGGACTCAACAGCAGTCATGAGATTTATAAGCGTATGAACTGTCATGCACATGGGGCTGTAAGGCGTGCCTTGGTGAACACTTCAAAGGCACCCACAAGATTATCCCCCCTCCCACCCCACCAAAAACAGACCAATAAGGGACATTCCTACAAAGAATTCATTGCACATAGCAAAAATATATACAGACAAGCAAATTAAATGTACAGACTAAAGTCAGAAAATAATCAACGCTACAAATCGCCAGGAAAAGCAAATCTCTCTCACATAACTCTTAACAAAAATTATCTGCTCTCCATGCTATTGCCCTGGCAAATGTTTTTGATAATATATTCTTTTTTATACCCAATATTTGTTTTCAGTTTTTATTTATGCTCAAGAGCATAGTGCTTGTTATCACTGCGGCATCAGAAATGCTACAAAGACTCCACCCAGTACACAGGCGAAGAAAATGTCCATTATGGACAACCCTTCAACCTAGATTCACTGCAATAACAGCAACAATAAAATAATACTAAAACAAGCACAACCCTGCAATACTGAAAAGGATAAGCGGTTAGAAGATGGATTTAAGGATGGATAGATGGATAGTAAAAAAGCACCTATTTGGCATTCAAAAGTAAACTGAATTACATAATAATGCACTACTGTAAGTTTCACTGAGTAACCAAAAGGCACTGTTTTTCTACTCATACACTCATTTGTAGTGCAGTGGACATGCAGTAAACATACTGCAAAATGTAACTATTCCAATACAAGATTAGTCATGTTGTGTGGATCATTATATTTGCCAATCAAAAGAGAGACTGCGTAATGTAATCAGCAAAGGATATCAGCTGCACAATCTTGCGAATCTGAACAATCATTTGCTGATTACTGTATCTCTCCAGTCTGCATGACAAACACAGCAACAGCTCTCTGGTTCCTTAACAACTTCCCAGCAAGGTTCCAAATAGAGTTAGTTTGCAGTGGAAAACACACCCCCATAGAAACTTTGTTGTGAAACAAGGTTTAGTTCCTATAGGCTACCAATCACTGGAAAAATTACAGTCCTTCCCAACAATCCTCCAGAAAGCATGGAAATCCTTCACTTACCTGATAGGTGCACATCTAACCTAATTTACTTTATCAATACAGCTTTCCTAGATTAGTGAGTCTCTTCTGAACTTCAGCACCCTTTCTTTGTGGTTTTACGATCTGACTTTTCAGTAAAGTTAAGGTAATGCAGGTTAAAAAAAAAAAACCTGAGTAATATCATTCTCTTTCAAAAGGACAGGAGTTTCTTCTCTTGTAGGTTACAGCTTGTGCACAAACCTGCACGGAAATAAGTCATTTTTGCAGATCACATGGTCTTACGATACCAAAGAGATTGTGGGGAACTCGGCTAAGCAAACGCATTAAAAGACATGCATCTCTTTATCAAAAACCAAAACAAAAAGTACAAGTCAATTTAACAGGGAATGTTTGTGTATTTATTTACTTTTAAAGGGGCCACATGTCTTTAACATTACTTTTGCTAAACATCACATGCCTCTCAAAAAGCTCTGAATGTCTTATCTTTCCTGGGTAGACTGTGCATGTTTCCGCAGGTCTGCATTCCTGTGCTAAACAGCACCACACCTACCAAAGCAGGAAAAGAACGGGCCTTTCATTTTAAAATCTTGAAATATCATATTTGCTCTGCCACTATGGATTTGATGGTAAGAGATGTTTTCCACCTGTTCTGAAATCACAGTGAATTCCAAGTAGACCTTTTGCATTTATGTTAAAAACAGAACTTATTTGTAAGAAAGAGACATAAGTTCTATGCCCACAAATATATGAACTGCTTGGTTTAAGTCTGTTTAAGAGTGTTTAAGTGTAGTAATTATACTTCATAAGTTCCTGGCCTGGTTAAGGGAAGACCCAGTAGAGAATACATTTGAAAACATCTGAGCAAATGTCGTCTCAAATTTGCATTCACATTTGCAACTCTGGATCCCCATCGCCTGTATGTGTCACAAGCATGAAATACTCTGGCTGCTGGCTTTAAGTTAAGTCGTATATGTCCAGCACCCACTGTTTCAAAAAATATATCCCCTGACTACCCGGCTGCGCAGCGGCGTCAGATAGCCCTACAAGAGAAGCAAAACTTCACACAGTGGTACAGTCTTCATTTCTAAGACGACAAGAATAGCTGACAAGTTTCAATCGATCGCGTTCTTGATAGAACAAAATCATTAATAATTCAAAAACGGAAAGGCAAGCTTATTCCACTAATGCTGCTCATAAAGAAGCTGAAATCGTTTGCTGAACAAGACAAAGTCAAACAGAACTGATGGTGGATATCAAACTGTGGCTAACTTGCGCAGATCTAGCAACACAACAATCCTGAATAGGTAAATTACCATTAAGGTTAACGTATCCATCCAAACATGTCACATATATTGAATTACATGTACCAAATCCCTTCCAATAAATGCTTCCTACAGGATTCGCATAAGGCAGAAAAACAGATCACATGCATGAAGTAAGGACTATAATTAAGACTGCACATAATCTTCAAAAGAACAGATATTTTCTCTTTACAATGAACAGAAAGAAATACGCAATAAAGATCACGCGTTATATCATTCCGAAACAAAATATTACCTTTAACTTCGAAGGACTAAGGATCAAGAATATGAGTGTCGTCATCACCACGATAATTCATTTTAAAATGTTTACACAGCACATCCGATTTCTAGCAAGAAGTAATATTTGGTAACAGTCCGGTTATTCGATAATATTCGAATTGCACAATATTCCTAAAGCAATGTTAGACTTTCGAAACAGCAAAAACAACAACAATAATATAGGGAATGTTTTATAACAATGTACAACTTTTACGGTTACTTTGTATAGTAACGCTGAAATTAAGTCCAGCCAGGGTGTTTGTAGACTGCTAACCAATAATAAATCCTTACTTAATTTGTTCGCGTACTTGAGTTCTCAACTTCAACAACAGTAAAATACAATAAACCTGTAAAAGTAAATATTATCTTCGTGATTTCATCTGCGCTAATCGCGCTGGCTCTGCATTAATATACATGTTATTTTGATATGCAGTCGGTACCGGACCTACCTGTTGCACACCAAGGTACCTTCTGCACGTTTGCATTTCACGTTTTAACGTCGTATGCCGAATTGCGTGTTAGGGCAAGATGCACGTACAACGTTACGTTACCATAACTTCAAACGGAAATAACTCAGTGACATTATAAGCTTATACAAAACCCTGTTCAGAAATATAGCCTAGTTCTACAGACCAGAAAACAAATTACTACATGCAGGGAATTAAACTGGTTGAAAACAAGTGTCTTTCGACAAATGTCGTAGCCTAATTGCCGAATCGTTGTAGAACTGCAATGTATGTATGACATGTTCAATCTCAAATGAAGACATTTTATTGTAATCTAATACTTAATGTAAAACATAAAATTTAAAGATGAAGTCTCTTGATTTTAGTGAATGGATCACAAAGTGACTGTGATGACATTTTCTTTGAAACTTTGACGAAGCTCTGAACTTGGCATGGTCAAAAATGCTCAGTTGAAGCCAATATTACTTCATGAGCTCCAGTCTGCGTGTTTCTCTTGTTTTAAACGAACCGTAAATATACTGCCAACTCCATTAAAGTTTCAAGATGGTTCTTTGCAAGCATTATTACCCAGAAGGGTGGTGGGAGGGAGGAACAGGGGTTGGGCCTTTTGGACAGCAGGGCACAGGGGGAGTCTTCTCTCAGAACATCCCAGATGGAGTACGTGTGTAGTCACCAGAGAGTGTATGCTTATCACTGAGGTTATGCGGACCTGTCTGCAAGTTCACTTTTCATAATTTTGTCTGAGTAAAACGTGTCACAATCAATTCACAAGTCACGGTCATGATGTATGCTATTCAACGTTTATTACAATCGACGTGCTATAATGAACACAAGACTTAGAAATGTCTCAGCGATTACATTTAAGTAACAAAACAAGAACAAAACGTAGACCGGTTTTGGATTAAAAGGGAAGATAAAGTCTGTAATATAGGCATATGAAGATAATTTTGAATGACCACTGATTCTGTTTTTCTGGTTTACAATAAAAAAATAATACCATCTTAAAGGCCTAATTTTGTATATCATGAGACATACACTTTGTCTTAAGAGCAGAAAAATTAAAGTACGTATTTAAGTTGCATTTGTAAATTTTGCGGCTATAAATAATTCAAGAAGTCACCAGAAAATTCAGACAAATTAACTGGATATTTTTACCTCAGAAAATATCAGTAACAATGATGGAAAACAGATGCAATGCTGGTAGTCGGTTATGGGTTTCACTTAAAAGGTGAGCTTAACTGAGACGTTAACAAAAGAAATTGAAAAAAATGTAGGAATATTACATGACGATTTTTGTAAACGTTCGCATTTGCATTTGCCCCTTGTGCCGTTTCAGTGCTCACCGCAATACCACAAGTAGCCTAATAGGTGGCGACCTAGAGTAAGCCGCGGTGGTTGGTTTCCATGGGAGCAAGTAAACGCGAGCCTGATGAAGCTTGCCAGTCGGTAACTAAGTTAGCTAGGGTTGAGTTTTTTTAAGTTTTCCTTTTATTGATGAAAATAAATAGCAATAAAATAATACTGATACAAACCAATGTTTAATGATTTGAAAACTTATCCTTTTAACTATCTTGTTAGCTGGACTGCTAAATACAAACCATGAGTAATAAATCGACGACAGAAGGTAAAATTACAGTAGCGGAGGCCTTCATTAATTTCCAGTAAGCAATCTTTTTAATTACTCTTTGGGAATTATTTCAAAGTAAGTGTTGTTGAGCAGCTAGATATGAAAATTAATCGAGGAGATCCGATTAGCGGTTGAAAATGACAGGGCATTTTGGAGTAACACTTTAATTGACAGGGCACAAATAATATCGTATTATGCTATTACTTATGTGTTAATTAAGCACAAACTAAGTCTTATTTACATAATGATCTCGTGTTTATTCATCATTAATGAATAGTGACTCGATCATGTTTTATCCCAAGCAGTTACTATATTTGTTACTCCATCTGTTTATTCTGTAAACCTTTGTGAACTACTAAAAGAACTACGAAAGGAAGAAGTTATGAGTAACACAAGTGAAATAATGATCTCATGTTTGTTCATCATTAATGAATTGTGATGCATCTTTTATCTTAAGTAGCAACTATATTTGTTCATGATCTGTTCATAATTTGTACTTCAGTAGTAACTGAGTTATTACTAAGTGTTTGTGCCCCGTCAAGTAACATTTCTCCCATTTCACCGTATGTAGACCGTTAACCTGCAGCTACGTGTTTCACTGAAGTGCGAATAAACTGCAGACAGTCAGAAATACAACAAGCAAAATCTGGAAAATTTCAACTTTATAATCAAATCCTCATTATTACTAAGCAAACTGACCACACTTGTATCTAGGATGTCATTGTTTTTTTAACCTTATCTTTATTATTATTTAAATATACTACCTTCAATGGTTTGCTCAGACATTCTCAGACCCTGACTCCTGTTTCCAGAAATTGTTCTTTTTCATTTTCAACACATTGATCACTGTAATTACAGGTGCATTTTTGTGAGGTTTCCCAGACTACGAGTCATGTTTCTAATGGTTTTAGAATGCAAGTGAAAAGGAAGGAAATACAGGACAGTCAGGTGGAAGTGAAACAACTTGAGGAAAAAAAACAAAGATACATTCAAGAGGTAATATTTGGTACTTTGAGGCACAATAAACTAATTTCCCATAGATGCTATTTTCTCTCACTACATAATACCTAAGACATACAAATATGTGGGACATCCATCCAAAATACAGACAGGGTGAATATTGTGAAAATGGGACACCTGGCAAAATGGGACAGTTAAACTTTGCTGTTAATATATGTGTTTAGTAATACTTTATTTTCTCTTCTATATAGTGTTCAAGGGGAATTAATGTATTTAGAATGGTATCAAGTTGGGATTCAAGACACAGAGATGATTTTTCCAGAAAGAATATTTTCAGTATCCCATTTTAACAATACTCACCTTACTTCAGCAATATTACCTCACTACCTAATAGTACCTCACTGTTTAGAATATTGCCACCCTATGCTGCGTGTTTTAAAATGCATTTCATGTTTTTCCCCAATGTGACATCGACCTCGACCCCCAGGGAGAACAGCTGAAACTGGAGCAGATCAGCCAGATCAAAGCTCTGCTGAAACAGGAGCGAGAGCTACTGCTGAAGCTGGAGAGCAGTGAGCTGCAGAACCAGGAGCAGATGGAGGAAGCCCTCCGCTGTGAGCGGGAGCTGGCCAGCAGCCGTGAGGAGGAGCTAGCAGGTATACAGAGTGCCTCTCAAGGATCAGAGAGGACCACTGCTTTACTTAGTACCTATGAGAAATTAATCACATGCTGGCACCAGCAGATGTTGTGTGGCACTTACCACAAACAGTAGCTTGTCTTTTGCAGGCTTTAAACTATACTGTACATAGAGGAGAGTTCCAGGGTTAGTGCCCGGTGGTGACTGCGATATGTATGTTGGTGAGAGAGCTCTGCAGCAGGCTCCTCAGGTTGGAAGAGGAGCTGCTGCCGCTGCAGGCAGAGAAGGAGGTCTACATCGAGTTCAAGACCACAAGATTCCAGGAGCAGCAGGAGCAAATCCTTCAACTGGAGAACAGGCTCTCACACACGCAGAAGGTCTTTGCTAAGATGTCAGGTAGATGTCATTCTCATCGCAGAGCCACAGACTGCCCACATGTGGGTGCAGAAGCTCAGGAGATGTCACAACGCTTTTAAAATCTGTGCTGCACGTTCACGTACTCTTTAAGAAACAAAAAGAATGTTAAAAACATCTGATAGGTATGATCTGATATGATCCATATGCTTTGTTTAACTATTAGAGAGAGAACAACACTAAAAATACAATGCTATGATTTTATTTTTGGGCGTAAATTCACTTGTGCAAATATATCTCATGACAAACACATTAGATGGTTCATTTCTGCTGACAGATAATTGAGTGAACATGTGCCCTGCTTCCTGTAGATCACATTCAGAATTCCTTGGATGATGCTCACAGTGATGTTGACAAAAGAACAGCTTCGCTTATAGAGGAGGAGAAGCGACTGGCTGTAGAGGTACGAGGTGTCAAAATCAGCTGATCCCTGAGATAGTTATATACACATCTAAATGACCAATCCCATTGTCCTTCCTCAGAGGGCAATGAAAGAGCTTGATGAGCACACCAAGCAGGAATTCAGAGCGAATGAATGGCTGAAAAAGGAGGTATTCTAATTGTTTCTTTCCACTATTCCACTATTACACAGATTGCGCAAGACAATTTGGTTGTTGTAATAAATGAGGGAAGTCTTACGATGCCTTTGGTCTGACTAGAGCGTTTTATCAGTATGTCAGTTATGATCTGAATTTGTTGACTAGAAAGATTCCAGGGAAAGTTGTTGTATTCCAGCTTGCCGTGTACAGGAAGGAAGCATTTACTTTGGAGCTGGACATTGGAAGTCTGGAAAAGGAGAACCTGGAACACATAAATGAGGTGTTGGAGAATCAGCTCAGTGAGCTACATGTTTCCAGGTATTACTATGGGCAGCTTCCAAACTCTTCATGGTTCGTTTTTTGTTTTTTTCCACCTGTCATACCATATTTGTCTGGCTGTCTCCAGCAGAAATGTCTTCCTCACCCAGACTTCCTGTCCGCTGGCTTCTGATGTAGGGAATGGGGTTGAGACGATGGAGAGGGCAGACTGTAGATACCAGCCAGGTAACTCCCGTGAAGAGGTAAAACAGAACAATTTAACAGGACCAACTCTACCAGCCTAAACTAGCACATCTCCACAGCTGTTCTAACATTGGCCACTAGGGGGCACCTGGTGTGCTTTGTTAAGATACGGTGCAATTGAAACATCCAGGGGTTGGACAATGAAACTGAAACACTGGCTCCTATTGTGTTTGACAATTCATGCCTATATATGTGTGGCCTGTTGGCCAATCTTCACTGATTGCCCTTACTGATTGTATGCACAGAGTGAGAAGGTTGAATTAGCAGAGCAATAGCACAGCTGTACGTGACATATTGCAATCCACACAAAATAATGGGAGACATATCAGAGTTCAAAACAGGACACGTTATTGGTGTGTGTCTCACTGGCACATCTGTTACCAGGACGGCAAGTCTTTGTGGTGCATTAAGAGCCATGGTACCCTGGGAAATGTCGGTATACCACCACGAAGGACAGACCACGTCTAATAGGAGTAACTGTGAACGCAAGAGGAAGCCGTCTGAAAGGGAAGTCTGGGCACTAACTGGGATTGTATCCAAAAAAAACATTGAACCACAGCTGCCCAACCCAGTGCAGAATTAAACGTGCACCACAGATCTCCTATTTCCACCAAAACCATTCATTGGGAGTTCATAAGGGCCGCTATAGCCAAACCTTTGGTCACTTGTGCCATTGCCAAATGTTGATTTCCATGGTGCAGCACAAATATTGGACTGTGGACAATGAGAAACACGTATTGTTCTCTGATGAGTCCACCTTCACTGTCATTTCTACATCCAGGAGAGTTACGGCGTGGAGAAGCCCCAAGGAGGCTTGTCACCCACACTGTTGGGGGAGCACAGGGGTGGATCAGTGATGGTGTGAGCTGCAATATCATAGAATATCATGGCATTCCCTAGGCCCGCTACTTCTTATAGATGAGTGAGTCACTGCCAAGGATTACCGAACCATTCTGGAGTACCAATGTTCACCCAGTGGTTCAAACATTGTACCCTGAGGTGGTGTCATGTATCAGGATGATAATGCACCAATACACACAGCAAGACTTGTGACAGAGTGATCTGATGAACATGAAAGTGAAGCTGAACATCTCCCATGGCCTGCAGTCACCTGATCAGAATGTTATTGAATCACTTTGGGGCGTTTTCCTGCATCAGCTTCATGTAGCGACCTGGCCACTGTTCTGCAAAAGGAATGTGCAGGGCTGGTATCTGTCATTTCCAAGATGAATTTATACTGTATTGGCTGCAAAGGGAGGCTCGACATCATATTAATAAATGATTGTGGTCTAAAACCAGGTGTTTCAGTTTTACTGTCCGACTCCTTAAGTATAAGTACAGCTACATTTACAGTTAATTCATATGACAGGCTGAATAAGCCAGAGCAATATACAAGACCATAACAGTAAAAGTAATAAATTCAGTGCATTAAATATTGATAACATTGATAATATTAAATGTTGATATAGCTCTTATTAAATGTTTGAAAAGTAGAAATTGTCCAACTTGCCACTGTACTAAGAGAACAAAAAAGGTCATTTGGTTGTCTGTAAAATTGACTGTTTCTGAGGCTAGCATAACACTTCATCCATTTTCCAAATTAGCTATTGAATTTATTGTTAGCTATTGTACAACGAAAAAACTTCCTGAATCACCACGAGAACCTATAGACTGCTAACATTTTTTCCCCCATTTTCTACACTGAGCTTCTTCCCTCAACCTATATACTGCAGTGTGGTCTAAAATATATAGATTTCTATCTTATATTTAATAACTGGCCATGCTTTTCACATTCCCAGAACCAGGTTGCTGGTGTCATTTAGATCATGATTGCGATCAGTCTCTAGCACATTTGTATTTATGTTCGTTTTATTCTGGGCGTAACTTGATTAGATGTCAATGTCCTCAAAGGGTGACATGACGCTTCTAGAACAGTGTTTCCCCATCTGGTCCTCGGGGACCCACAGTTTGTCCATGTTTTTGCTCCCTCTGAGCTTCCTGCCAGACAGTCCGCATTTGGACATGGAGTGTCTGTGGGTCCCCGAGGACTGGATTTGGAAACTTCTAGAATGTTCTGTTGCCCAATTACAGCCCCAGATTACTTATATCAGAGCAACCTAAGGTCAACACAGCCCCAGTGCAAAGGTACAGTGTTCAGGATCTTGCCGCTTCACACCTGGCTTGTATTGCCCCTCAAAGAGTTGGCCTCTGGTGGCTCACATGGGGAGGGGTCCCATTCAGCTGGCATTGCGGCAAGCTCTTGCGAGAAATGCAGCCGTGTTCTGTGATTGGTATCAGGTAATGGAGGCCTGAGCAGAGGAAGGCAATGAGTCACATCCTCTGGGGAGCACAGCAGGCTCACCCATTTCCGTGCGAGACAGAGTGGCATCTCTGTGCTAGTGAGCTGAACAGCGATTAAAAAACAACTGCCGTGCATTCCGTGCTGGGAATCTGAAGGGACCTCTGATGATAGTCCGCCAATTTTGTCACGTCTGTGGCGTTGCCTCTTTCTTTGTTCAAACATTGACCTTGTAGACAACACAGGCGGACCCTCAACTCCCCTGAGCCCAATGGCGGAAGCAGAGATGGTTCTGGGCGGCCTTATGGAGCTGGGGAGAGCTGGGACGCCCAGTAACTGCAGCCAGTCAGCCCAGCAGCCTCCTAGCCCAAACCAGAGTGTCATAATGCATGGAAGCCAGACCAACATTCAGGTAAGGAGCAGCTTACCAGTGCATTGTGGATGAGAGGTCAGGACAAAGGAGCTCCTCACTCTGATTTTCTGTATTGTGAAAGCCAATACTGTCACTCAATGTCCATTTCGATAATCTGATGAAATGTTTCGCAACCCAGTCCTTGCTCTGGCACAGCTCCCAGCCAATCATGAACAGCAAATACCTGGTACAAGGTGTGTTGGGAGCTGGCAGGGACTGCCTGTGGTTTCCTGAGGACTGGGTTGAGAAACACTGATCAAATGAAATATGCAAGTGATGCCTTAGTCCAAATGTTGAAATACGTGAGCCATGAGCCTCAGTGCAAAGGCACAGGATTCAGGTCCAGAACTCCTGCATGTTCGAAATCAAGCCATAAGAAAGAAACTGGCATGAATATTCTGCACTAAAAGAACTTCAGTTAGATTCAGAAACTTGAAGGTACATTTATTGTGACATTTACATCTCATCCAAGGAAAACATATACACACTGGTGATATACAGGATTTCCTCTTGAACTCCATTTAAGAAAATTCTCCAAATTCCCCCTCACAAAAACCTTGTCAAACACAAGCCCAAAAGAACCATCACATCCAAAAATTGGACCAGTTGATGTGGACTCAGCAGTGTGCAAATACTTTATGTATCCAGAAACTAATATTTCTGTGGCAAAAAACTAAAATTTTTGACTTTTACTTGGCACAAATGGATCACCAAGAAACAGAAACCTACACCCACAAATGTTACTGTACCACCCAGCCAAATATCAGAAGCAGGTGAATTTACCCTGTTTATCAAAATTGTCAGTTT
>JABFEA020000110.1:18226154-18243554 GCA_019775915.2 Cyphomyrus plagiostoma | reverse complement strand
CCGTACCTCCCCCGACCCCTACTCCCCCCCCCCCCCCCCAATAAAAAGCCCAAGGCCATACCACCAAAGCAGTTATCAAGCAACACCTGCAGAAAACGAGCTTGGTCAAATGGCTGTGGTTCATGGCACCCAAGGCATAAAGCCATAAACATTCAAACGGAAACCATCAGTTTAAAAAAGAAACAGAGAACCATCCCCATACATACTCATGGCCATTTGGGGAGCAAGGTGTAATATATATAGTCACAAAGAAAGGCGAAAGGACACTCGTTTGTCATGCCATTGCGCTGCCATCCATAAGATCAGCAGGTGACAGTTAAGCCCGCAGAATGGCCGGAAATCAGATTTTGGGGCAGGCCGTTCAGCAAACAGATTAGAGACAGTGACGAGGATGAAAAGTTGTGGTTAATACAAGGCATGCCAGCTTCTCAAAAGCAGCAAATGGTTCAACTGGTTGACTTACGTATTGTGGGAAATGCATGCCATTCTGTTTTCCCCCCAGGAGAACAATCATACAATGCAATAAACACCAGGTTAGATGTTGTAACAAACAGTCGAAACAAGTTTAGTTCACATGTATTACAAAGCATTTGAAGGACTTACAAAAAGATAAACCATACATAGTTCCAAAAGTAAGTGAGCCCAGACAGCTAATAGAAAACAAATACCTTAAAGTTATGTTAAACAATGTTTAATTTATTCATACGAGTTATTAAAACCTCCGAAAGATTACGTGCAATATCAGATGTTTTGTATCAATATCAACCCTGAGTCCATGTTGCCCGCTTTTTCATCATTAATCTTTGATTCGTTATAATTGGGGACGACCAAAAAGGCTTCACAGACCTACAGAGAGTGTAATGCTACTCAACACAGGAGAGTGACACTCACCATGGTAGCGGGGTTCCATGTGGTGGTGGGGGCAGTCTTTGGTTGCCAGTTGGTTCCACCAGTTAACTTTTTCTCCCCAGGCTGACTCCAATGAATGTCACTGGGAATTTGGTGTAAGTTAAAATCACATGCGCACACACAACTCTTTGATCATTCATTAAAACTGAGGCACCAACTTACTTTTTTGTTGTGCCATTCCCGATGCCCAGGTCTGGAAACAAAAGAAAAAAAAAAAAAACATTTTTTATAACCAAGTTTACAAAACAGGCCAGAATGATCTAGCGCATGGCCAATGCCATCCAAACATCTCTCACAAGCTATCAAGAACGACGACCACAACAACATCTCCTACTGTATCTGAACATCAATGGCACGTACTGCCCACGAGGTTGGCCAGGGAGGAGTCCAGGTCGTCTGACACCAGCTTCCCCGGCTGCTGACTGTTGGGGGGAAGACCCTGATTGGGGGAGGCCACTGTGGGTTTCAGGATGCCACCTAGAACATCATCTTAAAGTAAGAGAAGCAAAGAGGATAGTGGGAGGGGTGGGCAGGGAAGAGGGGACACAAAAACATAAAAAGGACGTTTAACAGGGCAGAGAGGGTGGGTGGGGATGAGGTTTATCAAACTGGCACTAGGCAGGAAGGGGAATGCACAAAAAAGTCAACTCACCCATTCATGCAAGCCATGCAAAGCCAAGGCCCAGAGAGCATTTACCGAAGGACAAAAAGAGGGAACGACACAGAAACAGAACAAGGCAGATTGTGAGCAAAGTATCCAAAATGTCACAAGGGAGAGAAAACTGCCTGTTCATTTAGGAGCATTGAAACTAAGCTGTCATAGTTACTTCTAAACAGTAAGAGGTTAAGCACAGTAAAAATGATAGGGATGGGCGTTGGGCAAATGTCGCTCAAGATGACGGGGACTGGATCATCAAAACGCACAGGCACTGTCCCAAAGTCACTGGCACAAGCTCCCAGTGCAGCGGGCCAATCAGCATTGAATAGTGGGGTCAGGAAGTAAGAGCCAGGAGAGGTGAGGTGGACAGGGCGCGACAACAGCGACTCCTGATTCGGGATGATACATGCCATAGGCCAGCCGCGCACGCCACTTAATGCAGGCAGGCTGCCACACTTCAGAGGAGATCCCATAACTTTACAGCCCCAGCTCCGCACAGGAAGGCAACCCCCCCCCCCCAGGCAGTTCATAGCACAATCAAGGCCTCAAGCTGCACAACCATTCTTACCAGCAGAGTCCGGGTTGTTAGAAGAGGCTGATTTATTGCCAAACACTGAGTCAAAGTCGACGTTAAGGCCTCTTGAGGTCTGTGACTGGGGTGCTGGAGACGCCGTGAACCCTGGGGAGGAGATGACATGGAAGGGGGTGATATAGCAAGCTGAAAGCTTGGTTGCTGAGTCCGAACCTGTTCACCTTGCACACCCAGCACACCTGCAGCAAGCACAGGAAAAACATGGAGGAACCAAAAGCACAAGCTGAGGGACAAGCCAGCCCTGCTCCATATCCCCAAATTATAACCAGTACAACACCACCTGGCAGATAACTCAAACATGCACAAAGAATTTCTTTAAATACCTAAAATTCTGAAGCAACGGAGAAGAAATGCATAACATCAAACCATAGTGTGCCAAAACCTACGTTTCCGAATAGCATTTCCTAACACACTCTTCCAGATCCCCTGTTCTGAAGTTAAGTTAGTTAAGTTAAGTTAGTTAAGGTACCCTACATGTTAAAGTATTTACCTGGCACAGCTGCGGAGTAAGTATTTGGGGAACCATTACAGTTTCCAAAAAGGCCACTGTGAGCTCACTGATGAAAAAGACCAGCGTCTGAGGTCACATCATAGCAGTGGATCAATACTCAGGTCACCTGACTGTAGCAGACTGTGCTGGGGCTGCAAGCCCCCCCCCCCCACCCCTCCCTGATTCAAGGTGTTCCTCCAAATGGAACACTGTTACTGTAAAAGCCCTATGATGGACAGTAACTTCACTTACATTCCTGCACTTAGATTCCTCTGTCTTTTTTAAATGGATTTCCGGGTCATGTGATCTGGGTGTTGAACCGCAAGGCAGGAAGACCATTAACAGGGCACTCGTGCAACAGATTCATGGCAAAGTCAGAGGACGCTGTTCCTGCGTCTTACTGACCAGCGCTGTCCTTACTATTGCTCGCGTTTCAGAAAGGGGGAGCGAGGACCAGTGCCCCCTTCTGGCCTTCTTTGCACTGCATCCTAAAACACTGATATGCGCTGAGCACAAACACCACCAAGGCCTTCCATGGCTTTCCTGGCTTCCACCATCCCCTGATTTACCAGATATTAGCGACAGAATATAATGGACAGACACTAAACACGAAAGGCGAGAGCAGAGAGGGAGGGGAAAAAAAAAAAACACACACACACATGCACACCAACGTGAAATACCTACCTCCAAATAGGCCAGCTACAGCAGAGGGCTCAGAGTGGAAGAGAGAGGCATTAGGGTAGGGTGCTGGACCACAGAAGGAATCTGAAAGCCAGTGAGGAAGGCACAGAGACGGGGAGCAAGAGAGGGGGGTTTAGAGCACGACGCAGGAAAGACAGCACAACGGCACAAAGTCTACACCAGTGTAATAAATCTAGGGGTTATCTGTTTAAAAAATTAAGTCAAAACCAAAACAGGTGACATGTTAGTATCAAACAAAAAAAGCAGGGATGGTCAATTCAAGTCTTGAAGCAACTACGGCTGGTGGGTTTTAAAGCAAGACTCAGCAGCCTTCATCCTGGGAAGCTCAAATAGACTCGATCAGATACGATCAATATGAGATGGCCAAGCAGAAGCAGAGCTAAGGGCTATTATAAGATTTAACCCTTAACTGTCTGGCAATTCGCCTTCCTTTGTCAATGACCGATTTCCTGAGATGGAAGGAAAGCCAACAGACCCAGTAGCTTTAAGACTAGGACAGTCCATCCCCTTAGAGACACCACCTGGGGGGAGGGAGGGGGGGGGGGCAGCTGGAGAGTGAACAAGAATCCGACACGATGATTATGTTTCCTAGGACCCAGGAAACATAGGCATGATGGTTCATCAGCTGTACCTGAGATAAACTGCTCTATCCAAGCTGTGTGTGTTCATAATTAGTTGTTTAATAAGTTAGTTTATTCAGAAACGCATGAATAAACAATGGGATTGTAATGGTAACTATCTAGAAAGTTAAAATAAATTAACATACAGGAATAAAATTATAAAAACTATATAAAGACAAAATAAAGTCACTCTTTAAACAAGACACAAACACTTAACTACTGCATAACTACCTTAAAAGCATAATGTTTTTCAGCAGATAAAAACTTCCTGGAGTTGGGTGTACACTCGAAAAGGATGTGAATATATTCACAAAAACAAAACCACTGTACCTCGCCTGCCTGCTTGCCATTTCTACCTACTGGTGTGTGGGCATGACCTCAAATCCTCAACCAGACAGAATCTGCACCACCCCATCGACCAACAGCTACAGCGGCCACAGATAAGGCAAGGGGAGCCAAGGTGGTGGGGTCATTCTCACAGGTTTCTCATCACCCACAAACAAACATGCAGAGCCCTAAATCACCTATCCATTACTCAAAGAGTAACAGAGTACAAGAGCAACCGGTCTCCACATTCTTCTGTGTGTTTACAGCCCCTCCTTACCTCAATTCCCTCAGGGAACACAAATCAACTCATTCCTCTGGCCAATAATCAAATAATTCGAATCGTTCAAAGCATTGTTTAAATGGGAAGGGGGACTATTTGAAAAAGAAAAAAACCTTATAAAACACATATGGACAAAAGGGGGAAAAAAAGACAAACATGTCTAATGAATCGGTTAAGTACAACAAAGCATGCAGGGCATGGAAGGTCACTGACTTCCGAACCCAACAAGAAAGAGCAGGGAACTAAACACAGTAAGAGTGAGAAAATAAAGTCGTTTACCACCAAACATTTCATGACTGGGTGTCCTAGAAGAAAAACTAACACCGTCTGAGGACACAACAGGAAGATGGACAGCATCGACAACAGGTTTTGTAAGGAAAGGGTTTAAGTTTGGAATGGAGTCATCGACAGCTTCAGTAGAAGTGAAAGGATCTATATGCAGGCAAAAGGAAAGAAAACAAGAGAACAGGGAGATGTTAGAGGAAGATGTGACAAATACAACAGATCATGCAACAAAAAAATTTGCACATAAAACAACCCTCATATTTTCACTTAAAATTTACAGTCCCTCTTTAAATTTTGTGTGTGTCACCTTCAGGCATTTTTACAACATCCACCTTAATGATCCACCATAACTGCGGCGTTATGAGGACTGAGTCCGTTTCCCTGAAATACTGAATTTGGATGCAGACAGGAACCAACACAACACACACAGAAGGCTGATATCCCCCAAAGAATGCAGCTACCCCCAAATAACATGTTTTCCTACATAAACTGATGAAACAAAGCCGAAAGCATCACCTATCTGTGTGATTTACTGGAGGTACAAATTTAATTTACTGATGGAACGTCCAAACTCAAAAACAAAAACGTACAAACCAGTCTATGACCTCACTTCAAGTCACAATCATTTGCCAGTAGAGATAAAAGCTCAAAATGAGTGACCATCAATAAAAGGTTCGATTTTTTAAATTGAAGAGATGCACTGGATTGCGATGATGTTGTCTGAACACACTAAATTGTTTCCTTCACACCATGCAGAGATGACATCATGAGAAAGATAGCCAATCACCAGTGTCCTGCTAGATCATAAACTACACCCTGCGGAAACCAATTTTTTGTACCGAAGTAAAAACCCAATACGACAACAGTACCTCAGCATGTCACCTGACCACACTGAAGAACAATGCTTGTACAAACTATGCAAGGGAAATGAGAGATATACATTTCTAAATGCACCATTAGAGAATGAGTTTACCCATCACGGTTAAGTAAGCATTTAAGCTAAGGTAATCAGTTTCAGCTTATCATTGTTTAACTTTTGTTATATAGCTATTGACCTCCACATCAAGCACTCAGTGATAGGACCAGCATATGATTATACTTAAATATACTGGAACTAGGCCCCTTAGAAGAGCATGTCTTCAAGTCCGCGACCCCTCCTTAGCATTCAAGCTACCTAATCGGAGTATTCCTTTGAAAGACTGTACCACGCCACACCATGATTAAAAATTAGAGTTACCGTAAGACTACAATCAATGCAGTGGCATTTCTACTCGATCATATTTAAATCATAATATTCTGCCAATCATTACATAAATATTAAAACTACTTATCACCTTTAACTCAACGCCTGATAGAGCAGCACTTGACTTACAGTCAAGTGTAAATAACGTATAGCTGAGCATCAGGGCTGCTTACCTGCCCATGTGTTTGCTACGGGCAGGCCTGTGGAGATTGGCATCGGTGGCTGAAATGTTGGCTGCAGGTCAAGCAAATCACTCTGCACCTTGGAAGTGCTGGGCGAGAAGGGAAAAGGCAAGGAGCTGCTTCAGTCAACATCAGGAACCATCCATGACAACCTCAGATGGCTGCACGGAACTACAGAGCATCGCAGATGGAGAGCGACTGGGCATGGCCTACAGGACTCAAACCCATGCGTAACCAGTAAATTCCTGCAGAGTTCACGTCTGCCCAACACTGTCCATATATTTCATTTTAACAAAACAGAAAAAATGATCACTTTAGCCTGATGTAGTAGATGACAATACAACCATCTGTGATTTAAGTTATACAAAAAGCCTTATAGTAGAGATAAAAGGTCTAAGGCCTAGGGAACCTAAACACAAGCCAATCAAGAGAATCAATACCTGTTTGTGGAGCTGGGAGTGGAGAAGAGGTCAATCGCCGGGGCAGTACTGATTGTGCCCCCGGTGGTAGAGACTGGTGATGCAGCAGTCGTGGACGGCTTCTTTGACAGCTCCTTCAGACGCTGCTCCTAGGAAGATGTGCAGTGCTGGCTTAATGGGTAGGGAAGCACACTTGTAATTGAAAGATTGCTGGTTCGACTCCCCGACCAGGGTACCACTGAGGTACCCTGAGCAAGGTACCGCCCCCAAGCACTGCTCCCCGGGCGCTGAATTAGCTGCCCCCTGCTACGTCATATATGGGTTAGACGCAGAGGACACATTTCGTTTTGTGTGCTGTGGTGTGTCAAAAATGACCACTGATCACCAAAATTCAAAGTAGCCAAAGAAACTTAAGATATTTTAATGCCAAGGCCCTTTCACACCACACCTAGACCATACACACACACACAGGCGTACTTATCTAAGGGGGGACATTCCACTCATTTTTATGGGAAAATCCCTACCATGACACCCTTAACCCTTACCCAGCCCTAACCTTAAAAACGTAACCAAACAAGATACAAGACTTGGCATTTTAACTTTTTTGACTGCATTTGCAAATTTTTGTCTATCTAAATGAGGACCCTGGAAAATGTCCCCAAAAGTAAGGAAGTTTCAGGTTTTACCAGACTTTGGGGACATGTTGGTCGCCAAATGTGATCTATGCGCGCGCACGCGCACACGCACACGCACACGCACACGCACACGCACACGCACACACCTTAGACAAATTCAGAGGTAAAGGAAGGAACGACACTATATAAAAGTTGCTGCCAGGGAATTCCCAGACACACAGACACACCTTGAACAGAAACCGGGAACCTTCTGGAAACCAACACATCTCGCCGGTTTCCAGCTTAAACTTTACAGAGTTAAACCCACAGCAGTCTGCATCACTACCCACTTCAGGTGAAACTAAATCTGCAAAAAAAAAAAATCAATACCCAGCTGGCATTCGCAGATTAGAGATTACTGCCTGGCTAAAAGGCATATAGACAGCAAGCAGTGTTCCTTTACTGGGGGGGGTGTACCTTGAGTGCTTTTAAGCGAGCCTGCTCCTCCTCCAGGGCCGCCTGCTTTTCTCTTTCGTCCACTTTGGTGAAGGATATACCCGTGTTCGCCAGCGACGACACCGCATTTGAGAGGGTGCTGGCCCTGGACATGTGAGACCAGGGGGTTACGGCTCCAGACAGCATTAACACTGGCGGAAATGCTCCACTGGCACCAGGTGACATTTGTGGGGTGTACGCGTCCTTTTGATGTGCCCTGACACACACATTGGTCCGAATTTGTGAGAGCGGGTGGCAAATTACTAATCGCTACTTTGGATGTTCAACTGCTGGAACAACAAGAGGAGAGAATGTTTATCGCTGAAGGCCAAAAAAAAAAAAACATCAGGAAAGTAACAGGAAGCTTAACACCATAATATCCAGTCATATGCTATTTCAGAAGATCTGATAAGAGTAGCTGAAAGGAGCCAGTATACATTTCAGAGGGTCCAAAGTTTCTCAGTTGGACAGCTTTGAGAAAGAGCAGACAGACACAAAAAAACATCGGTACAAGCCACGCTGAGAGCCATGTGGACCTGCCTGAACAAGTGCTCACAGAGATCATACTCTGAAGTCACTTTGCAGGCAAAAGTGCCAAAGAGGGCAAAGGAGCCACAATACAAACAATACCTGCTTGCAGCCGTGGAATCTTTGACCTTCTTTCCTTCAAGGGAAGCCAAGTGCTGCTCCAAAGCATCCAGCAGGCTACTGGGGGCCTGTCACAAGACAAACACTCATTCAGGACGGGAGGGGTCGAGCAGAACTCGGAGACAGCCAGATACGGTGGGCATGCAGAGAATTTTAACATGTACACCAAGCTAAACTTTCCAACTGAACACACACAGAAAAGGAGAGAGTGAGATGCAGATACTTACACAAACCGTAAACTGAAAACGGAAAGATAAGGAAAGATACAGAATATAAAGGTGGTACTTGTCAGAGACAGGAATAGAAAAAGTACAACTGCCTAATTCACTAGCAGTTAAAACACCACCATGAAAAACCGATTCAAAAACATAAGGTGAACTGCACAGATTCTGATCCCTCTCCCTTCCAAACAGTAACATTCTGTCCTTTCTGACGAAAAACAACCTCTACCAAAAATCCCTGTGCCACTTATTCTTGGAAAATCTGAAACCTGCTCACATGCAAATGCACACCCCCCAAATTCTAATAGTGACACCCAAACAACCAACATCTTAGTCTCCGGTGGCGACTCACAGCACCCTGAATTAACACCTTTATTTGCTGTATTTAGTGAGAAGTCAGGGAAATTAAGGCTTGCCACATGGGCGACATGCACAGAGGGCCCTCATGCGCTCGCCAGGTGCCTCGGAAGTCTGTGCCGGGCGGAGTTACAGGCAGCAAAAGGTCGCGAGTGAGTTCGGCCAGGGAGGTGTAAAAGAGGTACTAGCAAGGGGGCAAGCGAAAGGGAAAATGAGGTCATCGGCCAGGACCAGGGCAGGTGTCTTACCTGAGACAGGTCTGGAATGTCCCCCCGATCGATGCCCACTTGCTGTGAAGAGAGAGCATAGGTCAGGGATATGTTGCCCTCAGGAGCCCATAAAGGCACCCCGGGAAAGCTCACCTCCGCGACTTTGAGGAACTCTGAGATCCTTGTCATCCGGGTGAGGAATTTCTTATAGATGTCAAGGCCTTCTTTACACTGGGTCTTCTTCATGTCAAAGTATTTCTCTGTTTTGAAAGGTCAGGTTTCAGAATTAATTTGAAAAGGAAACAAAGGATTTCTTCTTCATGGTGTGCTAGCCAGCTTACAAGGGAATTTATATACAGGACTTACTGGAAAATAGCCATAAGGAGACACAGCTGCTTTAAGCTAACCCAGAGCCACAAGGGCAAAGTACTTTAAGAGCGAATTAAAAGTGGCATCCCTCAGCTAGGTTGGTGACACGATGTGACAGCACACTTAATAAAACTGGACACTATGTGGGGTGGGGGGGTCAGGGCACATCGAAAGCATAGAGGGACACCTCTGTGAACCATGACCTCAGCAAGATGACAGCTGTGCATTTATCCCACTGTCTTAATGAGCAGCTGACTGACCTTTGACCACAGCAGTGATAAACACATACAAGTTCCTATAATTTAACCTCATGAAAGGTGCCAAGAAATACTGACAAAGCCGTAAATTCAAAGGAAAAAAAATGCAGCGTGACCAGTAGTTCAACGAGTACAGTGATAACGTTATAAATTCAACAATCTGAGGCCAACCAAAAACTCCTCGTGCTGGCGAAACCCCATGAGGGCCAGAGGGTCTATAAACGCAGGTCGTCGTGGAGCCACTCACCTAACAGGTTGATGATTCCTTCATTATAGGCCGCAAAAAGCCTGATTGCATCTTTGAACAGGAGCATGAATGCTGCATTGATTACCCCGTTTGTAAGCTCATTGGCATTGACCTAAGTGGGGAAAAAAAACTATTACAAAAGAACTGGCCAGCATAACAATTATCAATAGCGGCAAATAGTTTATTCTCTTGTCTCTTCAGGATCACAAAAGAACTACTCACGTTGAAATCAAGAAGAGCATCCATCTGATTCTGAATTATAGGGATGGTCTTCAGGAGCTTTTCTGTGTTCATGGTCCTCATCACTCCATCAGCACTTCGGTATAAAAATATCATTAAGGGGAATTAAGAAATCAGTTCATTTTGACTGAGGGACGAGTGTTGTGATCACTCAGAAGATGCAGAGGGTTAGGGGGTGGATGACTGGGAGAGCAGCACACATCTTTCACATTAAGATCACTGGCCTTCCACCACAAAACGTTACCTGGACAGCTTAACAGAAATCAAACAAGTTCATTTCTAAATACTGAACGGCTGGGGGAAGGAGGGAAGGAAGGAAGAAAAAAAAAAAAAAGGAACTTACCCTCGTTTTACTTTTGTGAAGTCAAAAGCGACTTGTCTGTAAGAAACTGCTTTTTCATTCAGGTAACGGCTATACCTTCTGATGAAAGTCGACATGTCATAACCTGGGAAGAGAATGACGTCAGATAAAGTATACGTGGATTTTGGCCTGTGACAAAGTGCTGCACATCTGCTAACAGGTGCCAGCCTCAGCTCCTGAGGCCTGGTCACCGCAATTTTGGTCGGTCTGCACAGGTAGAAATCACTTTCCCAACATGAAATGAAACCACACAGACACGCAGTGGGAAACTGTGCCGTTCATCCCTGTACGAGAGCCTGAATAAGGGCACTTCATTTAAGTAGGTGGCCTTTTATATTTAAAGCCCTCTTCGCCTTAGCACAGACATGCATGCCCTCAAAGGCTTAAATACAGAGAAACATTTGCTGTTAGGAATCATTTTAGAAAAATGTCTGCCAGATGAATAAATGTAAACGCAATGTTGGGGTGTAACATTCTGTAAAACCAGAAGGGGGACTTAACACAAATACTGTTACAGGTTAAAAGTGAATCGACTGGCAAATGCAAGGCAAAGCATGAGGAGTCAGAGTGGGAGTTATCCATTTTAAACAGTGAGCTGTCTTGGTAGAGTCTTCAGTAAGCAGATTCAGTGTCTCCCAGCAGTTTGGGAGGCAGAGCTGGCAAGCAGCTGCCATCAGGGCTGCCTGGTAGCTCCAGCACTCTGATTGCACTGACGTGGCTGCTGCATCACGTCATACTGCTGAGGTGTGGGGGCTGTAGGGCTCTGAAGACCCGGCCTTCCCAAAGACAGCTCCGTCTGAAGCGGGCTGCCAGGACAGTGCATCTGGGTATTAACACACATACACACGCGCATTTTCCTGTCCCTCAGCTTAGGGGACAACTGTTGGGCAGCTCATTTGCATAGAAAGACCCAGCAAAGGAAACCAAAACACGTCTTGCTTACTCTGCCCCAGAAGGCCACGTGTAAACAATAAGGCATATAAAGCAGATAATCATGTATACTCTGGAAGGAGGGAGGCACTAATATCACCCACAATCCTATGCTGGGCATTGATTAGGCTTTAAAGACCTTGAGCTATCACACTCCACACGTCACCTTCCAGAAGGCTCCGCCCCCCCAGACATGACACGCCAGCTGGAGGAGCAGTGAACCAGTCATGTCTGACAGAACCAGAATACAGGCTTCTAAATTCTTGTGCTTTGCATATTCATTTCATGTGGTCTAGCACATCTTCTGCTAGCATGTGGGAAATGTGAAATGCGAAACTGACTGTTGAACCAGCATCACTCACCCTGTAACCCACTTTTGTCCAAAAAATTGCTCAGGTTGAATAAAGTGTTCCTTGAAGCCAAGTACTGTATAAATCGCTACAATTAAAAAAGAGAAATGATTAGAACTGCACAGAACATAGAGCAAAGTTCAGCATAAAGGGTTTTATCCCCACAATAAATCTGATTGAGCAGATTGGAACAAGCCAGCCTGCAAGACTGAAATTACGATGGCCATAACACTGAAAATCTCAGCTGTCACACACTTTGAAGAAAAACATGTAAATCCACAAGCAAACATTGAGATTATCTTGGCAACCTCAGTAGTGTGCAGTGTAAAGAGAGTACATGGTTAGCATTGGTCTCCTATAAAGCATAACCCTGGCTATTCACAAACTAATAATCATTCCCGCTCAATACAAGGCAGAAGCTAATGCAAGTTTTAAAAAAAAAAAAACAAGATCAGCATACATAAAACTCTAAGAAACCCAAGTAACATCTCATTAAGAGCAAAGACAAGTACACAAAAGGGGAGTGATGGGGAAACACTCATGCTATTCTATCCCCGAGCCCCATCAAGACCGGATGTAGCCATTAAAGACCATCTCTGAATTCAGATTGTAGTTCGAGGGCAGCTGCATGCTGCTCACCTCATTGCCGTAGACCATGAGATGGTGGGTAGTGATGAGGGACTTGAAGACCACGACCCAGCTGGTATTAGTGGTCCTCTCAAACAAGGTGTCTGCCAGCTGTGGGATGTTCACATTCATCTCATTGGTGCACTGGATCAGGTCTAGGGAGAGACATTGGGGAAAAATTACTAGCAGAACACAGAAAAAAAACAAGCTGAACACCAGAAAAACTGAAGGTCCTGAAAGGTATGGTACATCTGAGCAGTGTGACTCCAAACCAGAGGATGCAGAGCTCTTCGTGTGTATGGTTTCACAAGTTTGTATGCAGACCATAACTACAGCCGCTATCTGTAGGGTAAAGAAATTCTGAGCCTTGTTTCCCCTTGGCAGGTCTCCACCACCATCTGGCCTGGAGTGAAAGTAGATGCCTCATGGCTGACTCCATCCTCCCCCCCAACCCCCCCCACACGGTGAGGCTGGCCTTGGTCTATGCCACATCCTAAGCCTGACGTCTGCAAACCCCAATATAGGAACTCTAGATCTACCCTTGGATAAATCTACTTTTTATTACAACAACGGTGTAGACAGGACTTGAAAAATATGCATCAAAACAAGAACTTTGAACTAATACAGCAGAATCTGTATTATAGAAACACTCCACAGGGCCAAGCAGGTAATTATATTGGCGGAGTAACAAAACGGTTACACTTCATGAACTGCTCCCATCCCAAAACCCAACCCACTTATCACCCTCGTCTGCATCTGTATCTGTATGACACTACACCTTCTGCAAATGACAAGTATAGGGTGATCCCAAAGTGACAAATATCAATAGGATGCTCACACAAAGATCATACAGTTAAAATGAACAAAACCTCCCTTTCATAACCAACAATATCTTTGTGCCCTTTTGTTAACATATTGTAACATGAAAGCTCTAAGCACAATGCTGACTAACAAGCTGTTCCCTGGCTCTTAGAGCACATATACCCAATTCATTTTTAAATTTTAATGCCTCCATGGCCATTACTGGTTTATTTATGCTATCCATTAATGCACTGGGCAGCATCATTTCATCCACAGTTTAACTAAGCATTACACATACACGTGATAGTAAGTGCTAATTCCTAATAAATACGGGAGTCCTTCAAGAATGGACTGAATATACAGTCTGTGCTTTTTAGCCCTGAAGCTGGAACACAAAGGTTTGCACGTTCTTTCACTTGCTAAATGGCAACAGAACACATCCAAACAACACTGCTCTCATGTGTGTTTTTTTTTCCCAGCTGCATGGAATTTGTATTTTGCATAAATTGGGGAAACACCCAAAGGATCTTGTGACATTTCTGACAGGTTTGTTTATTTACAGAGCACGGATGAATCATGTGAACATTATAATGATGAACTGCAGTTAACACACATCTGCCAATAAAAAAAACCTTTAAGATAGACAGAATGTGGACTTGTACACTGCTGATGAATGTTGCTCCACCTTTTTTTGCTTTAAAAAAAAGTTTGTAAATGAACAAACCATTTGGCAGTGCATACTGGTAGAAGTGAAAATATGAAGTAACCAGAAAATTAAACAAATATCAAGTTTGACGTGACCATTTCCTGTTTATAAACCAGTGACACGAGCACTGAGAAATATGGATTACCAACCAAATTGAAGGTAATATTCTCAAACAAAGTACAACCACACAGGGAGCGCGTAAGGCAAAGCTGAACTAAACACGGCTTAGTACTTATAGAAGTGCACGTGATCGTTTCGAAGGCTCCTCCTGGCTCAACAAAGTGTCAATGAGCACAGTGAATTTCTGTTCCAATTCCTCTCATGTAGTCAAAAGGAACACAAGAAGAAAAGCAGACGTGTAACTGGTGAGTAACCAAGTCAGAAAGCAGCACAGCATGTATAGAGAAGAAGGTCCTCAATCTCTAGAAGACTGAATACTTCTCATAGAACTTTAACAGGCCTGAAAGCATGAGCATGATCTGGATCCCCCATATGGGACATTACATCTGACGTTCCAACAACACGATTGTGGTACATTCAGAAGTTAGTGCCATTTACTAAGCACAAACATACCCCACATCTCTGCTTGCCTCTACAGTAAAAAGCAAAAAAAAAAGCAACACAAAACAAAATCTGAACAATTCTGAAAAGTAGCACAACCTGCAGCCTCAGGCACATCTGCCAGGAAATAAAAGGGACACCAAACCTGAAGATCTTGGAAGTCAGACATTCCTCAGCAGCGTGATACGCATGGCTCAGCTGTAGGACAGACATGCAATTTGATATAACTGCAGGCTAACGCTGCCCTGATAGAATATTTAAATCCATTACATGCCAAGCTGGCACTTGGCAGATGCACGACAGAAATATTTCATTAGTTTCATGCACCCTAAAAAGAATCGTTCACTGATAAAATATATTTTATACTGTGTGATAACCCTTACACACAAAACAAAAATACAAATCTGATAGGGGAAAAATGATTTAGTTGTATTCAGGGATGGCAAGTCCTGACTGCCGATAATGTTCCAGGCCGATCTGTTTTTATATATATAAAAAAAAATTTAATAATTTGCAAACTAAAACTTTTTAAAGCACTTATACGATTCACTAAGCTTTCTCCAAGCAAAATATTTTAAAATAACCTTTTCATGTCAAACAATGTGTTTTACCTCACCTATCACACAACATTAGTGGAAGGAGGGAAGGTGGGGTACCTATGAATGGAAACCGATTTTGGACAAAAAGTAACATTACCTGGTGAAACTATTTGATCTGCTCACAAAATTGGCCAAATTTAGACTGATTGGCCTATTGCCAGTCAGCGTGATTAGGGTGAAAATCTGGCTTTTCCAAATCACTAGTCAAATTGATTGGTGGATCCTTAGTTGTGTTTACTCCATTTTACACCAGGATACTTCAAAGGGCACAGTACCTTACAAGGTTACAAGGTCTTCTCAATGCCACCAGCTAGACTGATCAACCCATCATAGGGGCAGACTGGGCACCATAACGAGAGCATTACATTCTGGTAAGACCCGTTCGTATACATACTTATAAATGAAAGTAGGTTATCAGTGAGGAAACAGAAAAAGTTACTGTAAGGAACCTAGTGCAAAACAAGCTCCCTTACATACAGGGCGCAGAGAACCTGACAGTTGTTTAAAAATGGCAAAAGATTTTAATCTTCTTGCTGAAGGTTTTGTTTCGTCCACAGAACACACATGCATTATGATTACAGCTGTCAGGATCACGTACTTGATTACTCGATTTTTATAAGTCATAGATTAAAATCGGAGAAAAAGACTGAAAGCTTCGGTTGTGCGGGAGCACATTAAATGTGGATAACAATGCAGTCATCTTCATACTGAAAGTCATGCTGCCATGCAACCACACCTTAAAAGAAGACATCCACAAAGTCACTCAATAAAGTTAAGTTACTCACAGATAACGATAAGCTATGTGCAGTCTTGGAGTAGCCGAGCCTTTAACCCTAGTAATTTATATGAAAATTATGACAATTTCCCTTCTATAATTCCTGTATCTAGAGATAATCTCTGCTAAAACAAAAGCAACCCCCACTGCTTAGCTGCACCATCTTAGCTTATATGGTTCGTAATAACTAGAGATGGACGATCCACATTTTTTTAGTTCCGATCCGATTCCAATACACAACTGCCGATACCGATACAGATTCCGAAACAAGTGCTCTGTGCTTTGTTATACTTTATATATAATTTTTTTAAGATGGAAAAAAAATGACAAAAAAAATTTGATTAGGCTACTACAAACATACATAACAAATGAGGTGGAACAGTACGTTAAGTGTTTAAAGCATTTGCAGTTCAATATGAATATCTTCAAAGCAAATATACACAAGTGCTGAATGCTTGAAATTCTCTCCCATTGGCATCAACGCAGTTACACTTTGTTGCGATGGCAGCCCCTCTTGTATCACAAGCTGCAGCGAGTTCGCAAGACAGTCCAATTCAGTTAGCAACTCCCAAATCCATCCATTGCTTTGTCTCGCAGTTACGTGGACTTTGTTAAATGGGATTGTCCATTAAACGCTATTCCGACCTCAAAACTATTTTACATAGATTGCAAAATCGCAGTGCTACAGGTTTCTGTTAACAGCATAAATTACTTTCAGATCATCATGTCTTATCTTATACTCCTCGTACTCCAAAGGGAATGTGCATGACATCACAGCAGCCGGAAGCCACTGTACTCACACCCACTGAATAGTAAAAAAGACTGAGGGGCAGTGACAGCGCTCGATTTGAATGTCACAAAAAAAAAAAATGTAAAATGGGAAAGCTATCGTGCGATTGATTGCCAAAAACTAAAGTAAGTATATGACGTGGATCGGTCACGCATGGCCGATACCCGATCCGTTAAATAGGTCTGGATTGGTGCCGATACCAATCCAAATTTTGGTATCTCTCTAATAACAACCACAGAATGCTCATAACTGGGGATGATTTTATATCGCGACTGGTCTGCTTTTCACGTGAACCATAGATATTTTATGTCCTCCTACTGATGTTTCCAAACTTCACAAACTTCGATGGGTGGTTATAGCATGTCACTACCTGATCTGTACCACACGTCCTCACCCTCCATGTTGATACCTCACATTGAACAGTTTTTCAAAAACAAATATGAACGATTTATTTCATTACGTTTTTATGATATTGTGATTACATTATATATATATATATATATATATATATATATATATTTTTTTTTTTTAATTGT
>JABFEA020000110.1:18196265-18226054 GCA_019775915.2 Cyphomyrus plagiostoma | reverse complement strand
TAATGAGTCATCCAAGTCCACTAAAGTTAGATATGGTGTCCCACAGGGATCAGTGCTGGGCCCACTACTATTCAACCATTATCAGTCTGTCAAATAAGCTGGTGGGGTTGACACCAACAGACACAAAGCAATGGGACAGTAATGATGCATGTTACACCTGACTACTCTCCTAGGGAGGGGGAACATTCTTACAGCGACAAATCACTTGCTCTTCTTGATAGAATACAAAACATTTCCATTGAATAGAAGACAAATGTCTTCTGGTGACCACTTTTTCCCTCCGTACTCATTTTAACCCAGCTATCACGATTCTTCTTATGTGACAACAGCATGTCTGCATATCATGCATATAGATATATACAAACCGACCTTGGATGTATTACATACAAAACAGAAGATTACTTGATTATTAATATAATCGTGAAATAGTGAAAGCTCTAGTTATGGCTCTACGACGGCACCCCTGAGGGTCATTAAAACACAACCATCAACGTGTCTGGAGGTTACTATGTTCCCAGACAGGGCAAAAATAACAAATCACACTTTGTGCACACCAATCAACACCATAGGAAACAATAGCAGACTTCTTTAGAAAATATTTATTAAAAAGTAACAACTACCCCTTAACTGTACTCAAAACTTGTTCCTGCATTTTAGTCATGCCCATTGTTAAGGGAAAATCCAGATGTATGCAATAGCTAGTGACTACAAATGTATACATTCTTACAGGCGACGTAAACTCAACTCTCTGAAGCAAAGGGAGAGAATTTTTCTGCTCTCTTTGAACCGTGTGTGATTAAGTACAATTGATTAAGCTGTACAACTCCCATTAAACACTAGCAAACATAAATGTTGTGATAAATGCTGAAGCACCAAAGAAGCTGTCAAAGGAGCATATCCCACGTTTTTAAAAAATAAAAACTATTAGACGGGTCACTGTCACTATCTGGCAACATTAACTCAACACATTAAAGCTGGCATGCAAGGGTAAAACTGGAACCTTTTCTCCCCAACTAAATACCAAGTAGCTAGGAAAAGTTCAACCATCTATTAAAAAGGAAAAAAAAGCCCTAGGTATTCTGCCTATTTTTTATGTCCATTGAGCAAAAATCATGACAGTTTTAAGAAATGAATGGTTTGTACTTCAGAGATTAAGAGGCAGTGCAACACGTCTTACCACACAAACCCAGGAAGGAGACATTTCTGCCCATGCAGATGCCATTTTTAACCTACCTCCATCCAAATATTTAAGGCCCAAAAAGGCTGGAAAAGTCAATTTATTTAAAGAAACCCCAAATAAGAGAGTGCCCCTCCTCTCTGCGTGAACTAAGTTGGCTGCATGAAATGGCAGCAATACAGTGGTCACATTCTGCTTTTCACATCAGTGGTGAAAACTACACATCTTCTGGCAAGGGCTGCAGCTGCAAATGTAAAGAATTTAGATCCCGCTCGAGAAACCTGAGAGCAAAGGAAGTTAAAGCAAGAGCCGACTGGCTGGATTCCGGTATAGTACAGAGACTGCTGTGGCCTCTGATGATGCAATTGGTTGCCAAGAGGGTGACAATGAGGCAGCTGGGAATTCACACAGGCTATGGGTTCAGACAAGTTCATATAAAGGCACAGAAAATGAAATCTATGCTCTCCACTAGTGTCAACCTTCACAAAACGGAGCGCTCTATTGACCACAGTGCCAGTCTTTCAGGCCAAGACACATTTACACGATTTTAACAACATAAAAGAACCTTCGATAAAATGAAACTCAGATCAAAATAACAATTGACCTCAAAACACAAGGAACCTTTCCCCTTGATTCACGCCTCTAATTTAAATATACTAAATCCTTGAGAAATAAAGTTTAAACTAACGATCACTGACTAGTCAAGGTTGTACCCGCTGTAGTTCAGATAGTGTAATGCTTTGTTCATGGCCATATATTTTTTTAATCAAGGGTAAGCAATACTGTATAATCCAAGTTTACATAAACTTAAAAAGAATAAAACACATGAACACTATTAAATACAATCCAGAAAAGAGCACCACAGCTTAAAAATTCAAACAGATTAGAAAACATGCATCTACTTTTATAATGAGAAATATCACCAGCCAAAACCAGCTACAAATCACACTTTCAAAGACAAGCCTGACCAAGCAGATCCAAGAGCAATATCACAATACCAAATATGTTAAATTTGTATTTGGTCCAATAATCACTTTCGAAAATACAAGTAAACTGCGTCACCTGCATTGCTGCAATACAGATGTTATTCATTTAACTTTATATATTCATCCCAAAAAGCAGGCACTGGGTACATGTAGAAACATGTCCTGCAAACCAAACATTTTAGTCTTGAAGTGTAAGCACAATTTGGGTTTTCTGACAAAACAGGAAATTCAGACCCCAAATAGCACTGTACAGTCTCATTTGATCATCTACATCACCATTGTCAATCTGCACAACATCCTGCTCACTGTTTACATTCGAAACAATCTGAAGACTACAAGAATGTGCAAAATGCTTTTTTTCAAGCCCGCTATTTCACCCTGAACAGAAAACCTAGAGTTCTGAGCCAGGCCTCCCCACTTCTCCAGTTCAGACAGGCAACAAAATCTGAACCATGCTGGCTTTCTTGTCAAGGAAGGTCTTGCTTTATGGCCTATATATTACAGTTATCATGAGGAGGAGGGGAAAAAGTAGAGGAAAAAAAAAAAAAAAACTAGGACAGCATAACCTTACTGAGCTGCAGCATTCAGTCTCATTGGCTGTGTTGTCTAGGGACAGCTCTAAGTCCTCAGAGAAACAGAAGAACCAAGGGTGAAGGTATTGCATTACATATTGTATTATACCACAGGAAGCACAAATCAAAGCTTGATCCCATAATGCACAGCAACGTTAAACACACAATCATTTGGAGACGTACTGCTTTGAAAATGCCTGTATTGAGACATTTCAGGTGTATATTGCAAAATATGTTTATGATAGCAGGCTTTGGGGATGACTGCAGCACAGTTGAGGAAGCTAGTCTCTATAAATAGGTCAATGAATGAAAAATACAAAGAAAGGGCACCAATACGCCAACTCCAGAACTAGCTTGTTGTTTGTTATATCATATTGCATAGACAAGACTTAATAGGGGAATGGGGGAACTTCCATTAATAGGGCTTAATGCAAAAAAAACCTTAAAAAAATGAAACTGCAACAAGCTACATCAAAAATATATAATATAAAAATATACACTGCTCTTTGGTTTATAATAAACATTTTTGCTGAATTAAATTACATCCGTACTTTGGTTGTAATAAGACGTTGGACAATACCCTGAATAAACAATATTTCACTGAATTTTAACAAAGTGAAACCAAGGTGTTAAAAGGATAACAGTGAAGGAACATACAAACCTTTGTGCTCCAACTTCAGGGTTAAAACAAGACAAAAGGTTTAATGAAGCCCAAGAACACACCATGATGCTTTAAGCCTGACAGGCAGCTGCAATTCTGGTTAAATTTAAGGGCAAGTTGGTGAGGCTCATTTGCTGATTTATATGGTCTGAGATTGTTCCTCAGAAATAGTGGGAGATTATTTGCCCCCGCAAATAGAAGCATATCAGCAGAATTGCCAATGAGCCGACTTCTGCCTTACCCACAAACCTACAAAGTTAGCCATGGCAATGAAGAATTGGTCATCCGTGTTGCAGTGCTGGCATACAGCATTTTTTGTGCTATTCTTGCTAATGTTACGATAGCTGGATGTTGTATTTTTTTTTTAGTCAAATTTAACAAATTCTTGCAAGGTTTAAATAATCCTTCAGCTCAGTTTACAAATTACACTGACTTTTGCCAAAAATCACAAACGAAACTAAATCTAAATAAGTATTCTAAACATAGCTTTTCAGCACCATTAGTAGCTATTAGGGATATCAATCTTATAACTACCATAGAGGTACTTTAATGTTTCTTAAAAGGCAGGGTCAATGCATCAAGTACTACTAAAACTGACAACGACAACTAACAATGCCTGAGCATGATGACAAAGAGTGACATTTTCTGGTAGCTACTATTCAGGGAGTGGAATGTTGTCTGAAAACCTTAACCCTTCTCAGCTTCTTAAAGACATTCCCACTGTTTACAAGGATGTTACTTAAAACGTTCATTAAAATTTTATATAAAAGGTTTAGATTCCCTCCAAAGTAGGACCAAGGGCCTATTTCACAAAGCAGGATTACTTGCTTAGCCAGATAACTTGCCAGATTTAAAGTAGTCTGGACTAAATGTAAGTTGATGAAAATAAGGTCTATTTAGCCCAGACTACCTTAAATCTGGCAAGTTATCTGGCTAAGCATGAAATCCTGCTTTGTGAAAAAGACCCTGATCAAGATAGATATCTACAGCTCAACACCTTAAATTTACAAACTGAATAGGAGCGCATGAGGATGATGACCCTGGGTTCACAGTTGCTGGTTCAATTCAGTTTGTCTAAGGAGCTTAAAAAATACACTGTGCTCTGTCAGCCAATAACGAGCTGGGACCTTGGCTGAATGACTGTCATCTGATGCTACTGTGGTCACATTACCAGTCTGATGCCAGGCCTACGTGGGCCCAAAGTGAAGTGACAGACACACCTCAGAGGACAGAGACATCAATGCACACTTAGGATACAACCGGCTACACACCACAGCAAGTGATCACATTCCACAGATCAAAACAGCATCCTTGTTTAAAGACTGATAATTTGAACATTTACTAATGGCAATGCAACAATAAAACTTAAAACCCCACAAAAATCTTCCAAAGCACATTTTACATTAACTAAAATAAAAAATATTTATGGATTTACATAGTTTTAGCGATTTCTCAGAAGCATGTCTAATAACAGTATATAGCCATACTTAACTGTTTGCAGACGTTGAATTATGAACTATTACATAATATTACATACTATAGAAAATAAAGTACACTGACACTAAAAACTACAAAACATTCCTTAAAGTGATAATGACAGCAGGCTTTTAAACTTTCAATGAACTTGTTTTCAAAAATATTTCACTTCATAAGAATAGTCTTAAAAATCACACTGCAATGTTTTAACTTTGTTTCTTAACAAGAACAAAGAAAACTGGTTTAATCCACCAAGGACTGATTTTTGATACAGATGAACATTTTCTGTTTGGTCATTATTATACAATTAACAATGTTATGTGTAGGTTGCGATGGACTGGCCTCCTGTCCGGGGTTGTAACCCGCCTTGCGCCCGTAGCTTCCGGGATAGGCTCTGGACCCCCCGCGACCCAGAAGGATTAGCAGTTTGGACAATGGATGGATGGATGGATGTGTGGAAAGGTGGAAACTTAAAGGACAAGAGACACCTTGCTCTTATGCAAGGCCATTTTACCAACCCAAGTGAAACGAGCCATAGGATTTAAACCTTGCATATTTAATATGCCACTGCCGGAAAGCAAACTAGACAAAAATGCATTTAAAACCCAGAGATGTTTATCAAGTTCAATAAAATGAGCCACACCTGCTGCTGAAGACTGATGCAAATCAGCCCCCTTTAGCAAACAAGGAAATCTTATTCTAAAATAAGGTTAGTAATTACAAGGCACTAATGAACTATACCAGTGCCACATCAAAGAATGACTTGGAACAAAAAAAAACCTACTTGAAGAAAACTATAGCAAGAAAGCGGGTGATACCTCCCCAGGAACATACAGGTTCGTTAAAATTCAGAGCACTCAGCTGGATTTTCTAGGGAAGAGAGAGACTTTATGCAACAGTAAATTATTTATACAAAATCTACAAACTGCTACAGCTCCACTACACCCTAAAGCAGGTACAGGTGTAATCATATTCGGCACCCTAGATTACATTACGCACCTGAATGTTTCAGCAGCAATTTTATGAACAGCTTCAAAATGAAATGCCATGTCACTCTTTACAGCTAAAAGGTGCTCAACAAAACCAACTGTCAGATAAGAGGAGCAGGTAGCATTGTGCTTTATGAATAGAACTTGTGATTAAAGAATTAAAAAGAGCATGTCTAGACACTAGGGATGTGCACTATTGGTGCCAAGGCGGGTCGATTTGATCATGAATACTGAGGGAATGACTCGATGCACCAGAAACCTTTCACTTCTATCATGATTCAATTAATCAATTATTTTGATGACCAAAATTCAAACCTTTTTAACTTCACCGATAAAGAAAAAAAATATCCAAATATCATGGGAACTTCAGTAGACACTATTCATGGAACACAGAGGGAGCAGAAACTCAGAACATAAATTTTTATCATTGTTAAATTAGGGATAGCAAGCCAGTGTAATCAAAAGGCCAACAACTGAACTGTACAGAAAAAAAAAAAGCCATTAAAAGAAGCACTACCTGATTGGGGTTGCTGGCAGCGGAGCTTGCTGGTGCAGATTAGTGGAATTAAATATATTTTTTCATTCTGTGGAAAACAAAAGATCCATCTGCGAGCCAAATTTAATAAATTGTTGCAGGCTGGTACTTTAAGACCACAACTAAGTGGTGAATGACCTGGTGAAATTCCTCATCCTCTGCTCCTGAAAGTAGCCCTTCATCCAATGCAATCATCTGCAGTATTTTATTAGTTGTGTCTTTAGCTCTAGTGGTACTAACTTTGATCCTGAAAAAGCTCAAACATCAGCCAGGACTCACGCATCGGACCATAAATCTTAATTTCTAAATGATTAACAGCCAATAGTGATATATTAACAATATACCGAGTATCTAAGGCTAACATTACTTTTTACTTAGAGTAATAACAATTGCTACCATACCTGGCAAATAAAATGCATTTTTTGAATTACAAAAGAGGGTCGGTTCCAAAATATCTTAACCATTGTGCTGCAGAAAAAGGCGAGTTTCCTTAAAGTAATCACCGGAGTGCTTGCTTTATTAATATTACTGAAATTTACCCCAGCCATCCTATGTTTCAGAAATTTGCATGCCGGCAAAGTTGTGCGTGAGAGTTGTGTGAGAGCAGAACCCAGAGGAGGCTCTTTCAGGAGGATTCTGCACCCAAAGAGTAAATTCTGACAAAGAGATACATACATTGCATCACCACCTTGATCAATTCTTCACAGTGCATCAATGCATCTTTACACCCCTACTAGGCACTGTTAAGAAAAGGCAATAAAATCATTTTATATACAGCTGAAGGAGTTCCAAGTTAGTATGAAACTAAGCTATGCAAGTAGCTGAAGACACCTAAATAACCAAAAAAGTTTTACTGTATGCAGGGTGTTAGCCTCCCTGGTCTGTGACAGTCACACCAATCTCAAAGTGCAAGAGACTCCTTCTCAGCTGATGCCTGCAAGTGTGTGACCACGTCGGAGAACTGACTCATATGAATTTGGTGCCAGGAATAAGCATTGATCCCATTCAACATGAGTACACCGCCATGCTCGGAAAGGGAAGGCCGGCCAACGCTCAACATTACCGCTCCCACATGCGCGGCAATGTTGTCCAAGACCACCCAGCTAGCTAATCATACTCTCTAATGGCCCGCTTGAGCCAGGGGTTTCAAATGGGCTCCCCTGTCCACCCTTCCCCACACTCATTTTGGCATAATTGACATCAATGAGCCAGACGGCTATGTGGGTGCTCTATTGCAGCGGCTTCCCAACCTTTTTTGCTCCACGGCCCGGTGGTTGGGGACCTCTGCTCTATTGGCATCTGTTACCCATGTGGGTAGGGAGCCATTCAATACACTGGAATGGTAAATTGGGAAAACAGGTAGCAAGTCTCAAATCCCCGAGCCACTCACATGGACCTACAGCAACCTACTTCTACAAGGTAAGGTGATACTGAGGCCTACCACACACACACACCAACCCAAGCTCTGGAAGGAAATTTAAAAAAAAGAGGGACACTCAGTTGCTACCTCCTCCTGAAAGGATGACAATGCAGGTAGCTCTTGGGCTACTTTCAGTTTGCAATTTAAAGAATTTCCACATGGCTGAAATCTTGAGTTTATAGTTTCAAGCCACATGCCTCAGGCTTACTGCAGCCTGTGACAGAACCTTACAATCTGTACAACTGACGTAAATTTGGTGGATGTAGGAAATTAAATGGATCAGGGTTTGGAGCTGTGGTAGCCAATACCAATCAATTAAAAAATACCTGGATCAGACCCAAAACCAATCTTTGATATCACCTTGGGACATCACTGGTAATAGTTTTGGTAAAACTTATGCCTACATAAAACTGATCCCAGCATGTTAAATGCATGCCAGGTGATATCACAAATGAATACAATGCACACAGAATTCCCCACCTGTGAACAGCTGTGTAGCTAAAAACAGCATTAACACCCGTAAGGCTGGAATTTGCACATCTGAATTTATAGCTTCAGGCAATAAACACCCATATGTAAGCTATGCATATGATGCAGAAGCACAAATCCCCCATCTTCTTAAAGTGTCACTAATTTTACAAAATGTAAAGTTTAAAGTGTGCTAGATTAGTATTTAAAATCCATACAGACTTAATTAAAATATGCGAGTTCAAAATCCTAAAACTGAATAAGACTGAATGTAAGAAATTACATTTCAAGAACTATACAACAGTATGCTCAGCTTTCCATTCTTAGTCACTACATGTAAACAGCATTGTTTTGCATGGCTTAATTAAAGCATGTTGTTGTTCATTTAATCAAGTAACCTTTCCTACTGTTGAAATAAGAAAAAAAAAACTCACATCGTTGAGGCAACCCCACCCAGGAGAGTTCAAAGGGAATTTCTGTCTCACATTGTATTGCAGAGACCAAAGAAAAGCCAACCGAATCAGCTAATTGTACACTTACACAGAAAGGCTGGCTTTGGAGAGCAGCTTACTGTTACTTTACATCAGGACTGAATCCCTCCCCCCCCCCCCCTCTCTCTCTCTGACAGACGGGGACCGACTGCACAAATACTTCACAAAAATATACAAGGCAACATCATATTCTAACACAAGGTGTACCACATGCTGCTTAGTTGTTGCTTGTTGTTGTTGCTCAGTTGTTAGATGTTTTATCCCAACAAGAACCACGGCAATAAGAAGGGTTAAAATCAGGTTAAGCACGGTTGGGACACACAAGTATGAGCAGAAACCTGTAAACCGCAAGCATACTTTACATGTTGTGTGACGTGATTAAGCTTCAGTTCGAATTGACAAGTTCTGTATTTTCATATCTGGTAATTACAAGTCTTTACCAAATATAATTTGGAAGGCTGGGCGTGCCATAAAGCCTACATTTAAAGCAATGGGTAGGGAAAGACTATCAATTTCAAAATCATAGTGGGGGTGGGGTTGACTTGACTATTTCGGACACAAAGTAAACTCCAATACAACACTCCATAACACCTAGGACACCTTCCTCGTTTCTGGCTAAAAAGCAGCTGTCAGTAAGCTAGTCCAAAAACTATGTTGGGATAAGAGCTTGGAGGTGGGAGGGTGCTGACACACACCAACTAACAGCACTGTTACATTTAAATTTCAGGCTTGCCCTTAAACTAGACAGACTATGGTTTCCTTATAGAGCAAAACCTAAAAATAGCTTTTCGCAGGAAATTAGCTGTATGGGTCTCTCACCACAAAACCAAGAGTCTGTATGCTAATAAGCACTGGGGGCTGAACAGCTCTTGATGTGGCAAGGTCTAGTCTCCCTCCTCCAACATTGATACTAGAGCAGAGAAGATGGCCCAGAAAAAAAATAGACTGCACGAGAGTAACCTCGTGTTAGTGTGCACACACACACCACCACTGGTCTAAATACCAGGAAAAAACCCCAAGATAAAAACTATTCAAGACAACAAAATGGGACTCGTTTACACCCACTATATCCTACTATATAACTACCAGGGTTTGGCCTTAATAGGGAAAGGGCATGGTTCATATTTGCACAGCCCACACAACCCCGTGTGCTAAAACGGTTTTCCATTGTAGCTGTTAAATCCCTTCATCATGCACTGCTTTTGTGAAAAATTCATTGGTACACAATTTCGAAACAGACCCCACTACCTAAATTATAGTTCGGCTGGGTACACTGCAACTTGGGAATACCCATCATAGTCGAGATGAAAGTAGGTGTCAAAAAAGAAACACCCACTTTCACGACAAATTACAGGTTGATATATTTGGTAATTAAATACTCTTCCTGTACAGCTAGAATATGAAGGAAAAGAAATGTAACGATTCACCTGGAAGAGGAATAAAGTAAACATGAAAAAAAGAAATGAAGAAAACATAAGGACAGAAAGCAGAATATCATTCTGATTACTTCAACAAAAGCCATTTTAATGTGGGGAGGTCTTATACAACAAACATAGCGAAAAAGACCATCTGAAATCCAGAGACATTCATTTCATATTGCGTATCCACAGGTTACCCACATCGAGTAGCCTCAGCCTTCTGGGCAAGCAGAAGCAAATTCGGCAGCACAAGTATCATTCATATGACTCTAGAGGGCAAGTCATTTCATAGTATTTGCAGTTTACTATCCAACCTGAACATCTCAGGAACCAGCCCATGATTGCAACTGCTAGCCAAGTCAGGAGGAATTAGCACAGAAAAACTCTGGCACTGGTTTTTTATACTGCAGTTAAGTCATGATGTCATCGCTAAAGTATGTCACAGACAAACAAAAACAGCTGCTTAATTTAAAACAACAAAAAGTTCAGTTCCCAGGTGTTAAAGGAGAAGCATTTGCTATGACACACAACATCTTCACAGGGCTCATAACCACAAAGGAACTAGCCCAAGCACTAGAATAACCTGTTTCAGAAGAGGTCAGCATGATCCAGTAAGTGATTCAATTTGGTTTTAAGAAATCATCATTCAAATTTCAGCAACTTGGGAGGGGGAGCCAAGACCTTACAGTGACTGGTATGACAGGACAAGATAAGTTTATCAGTAGTCTAAACATCTGTCCTTCCCTTTTAACACACTGAAATTTCTTTGAGATAGTATGGGGCAATTAAACATTTGAGATGTCACACATTCTGAAAAGGGCCAACAAAAATCATTCTGATTCCAGAAGATGCGTAGAAGGTACATAATAGATGGAAGAAAACCATTAGACATTTTACAAATTTCTGTAAAATCATGTGAACAGTTCTGTCACACTTAAGTGATACTAGCACTAGTTCATTCAAACCTGCATAGCACAGCACCATGTCACAGAGTCATGAACCTTTACAATGACAGTACTGTTATAAGCAGCCTAAACCCCATTGTGGAAAGACTATTTTAAGATGAATGAAGCCCATGGCTATAGTGGGAGGAAAAGGTCCTCTTTTTTGTCAGTGTGAATGCTTAATGACTGACAAGTTAGCGTGTAACAGGTACAGCAATGGTGCGAAAGTACAATTAACCTTTGGTACTTCCAGCTCGAATAGTACTTGGTATTGTTAGGGCAGCAAGGCTCCTCAGTATAAAATGTCCGAAGGTCAATACATTTCAGCTATTTGGCCTTATTCAGGTGTGATGGAGACAAACTCAAGAGCTTCTTAAATAGATGCAAGTAAAGGGGACATGTCCTTTGGATATTTCTGCGCGGTGACGTGTTAAATCGCATCACAAACTCGCCCATCTTTGCCAAAAACAGGGACTTTAATTAGCCCACCACGTTAGGTGGGCTATCGAAACAAATATGCTCCGCTAGCCCCACCGAGTTATAAATACCACGTCAAGTACCCGAAGAGGCCCTCGATTCCCTTAACAATAAATAGCTCAGAAATGTTGCAAGTCGTTATAAAAAAATTATCAGGAAACATTTATCTATCTTTGCCTCCCGAAAAACCTTCAATATAGCTCCTTCCAATACAGCTTACACAATTCAATTCAACCCAATAGTACACATCGTCCAATAAGCCGAATGCAACCGTGTCTCATAGGTCGCTTCCAATGCTAAAATGAGATATGTGCTATTATATTACAGAAGCCAGGAGTACAAAACGTCAAGGCACTACAGCACAGGCATTTCACTTTGGCCACGGTAATACTTAAATCATTTAAATGGCCGGTACTTCTGCCATAATCTGGTTAATCGAGTTGTTTACGTGTCTGTAAATTACTGACGGGCAACGGGTCACCATTAATTTCCAAGCTACCCATCTGACGCACAAATACAACACTGCGGAGTTTCTTCCTTTCTTTTGTATTTTCCATTTTATTTTTATTGTAACTGAGAGCACGATTTCATACCGCGGCCGTCTTAGGCCGCAGCCCTCGTCCCATCATCGCCCAGGCTAACGGGAAAACATTACCGACGACGGCCCCCCCCTCCCGTTACTTACAGTCCAAGTGTTTCTTTTTCGGACCCATGATCTCGTGCGTGGTCGCCTTGCACACGGTCTTGGACACGGCCGAGCCGGTGACGCTGTGCTGGGCCGCCGTTATCCTGTCCGTTATGCTCTGTCCGGACATCTTCTCGCCGTTTTCGTGGAGGGGGGGGGGGGCAACAAAAGAGGCAAGAGCGGCTCTCCCCAGACGGAGCGGCGGTCGTTAGGGGCGTCCAACACCTGGCAGCAAACAAGACTGAGGACGGGGAAGTGGACGGGAAAATAAAACCCCACACGCACACCGCGCCGGCCGCCAGCAGGATAAGAAGGGGGGAAAACACACAATTTAGCTAGTTTTGTATCCACGGCTTGGTCCACAGAGCACCAGTGTGGATAACGTGCTTGAGCGTCGGGCTGAGAAACGAGATAGAAATCCACCGCCTTTTTTGTTTTATTTTGTGACAATAGAGATCCTCTCTTTCTCACTCCCTCACCCTATACCACACACTCTCTCACTCTTTCCCCCCTCACTCGCTCTTTCCTTCTGTCGCTCCGCTCTTTTTCTCTCTCTCTCTCTTTTTCGCCTCCCCCTACTGGGTTTAAATGGACTGGAGGCTTGCAGGAAAATGGCGGGTCTGCTTCCTTTCCCGACCGGAGCCTCCCAAGGTTCGCAGGGATGTGGTGGCGTTCGCTACGCGCCCCGGTACAGTCGGCACTTCAGGAAAGTGACGCCATTGTGGCTCTAGCATAATTTCGGATCGACGTCCGTTCGGCTCAGCCGTTGGAGCCAAGATGGCGACCACAGCGCCACAGTGACCTAGCTGCCGCCGCGCTATCGTTTCGTCTCACGTGACTTTTTGTATCTGAGGAAATAATGCGAATGCATTCCCAATTACAGAGAAAACGACATTAATTCCGTTGCCGTCAGTTGTACAATATCCACTGTGTGCTCATTACAGGCAAAGCAAACAGTGTAAAAAATAAAGGATCTAACAGTGAATTAGATTATGGTTGAGAAACTGTTATTCTACGGAATACCATACATAAACTATTTTAAAGTGCTCGGGCACAACCTCAGAGATGTGTGAATATTTTAAACGTAATAAATTATTTTTAATGCATTTTCTAATTTTTAGTGAGTATTTATTTCTGAGCGTCATTGGTAGCCAGTGCGTATTATATATAATGACAGATTCGTTTTCATGAACCAAATTAATTATAATAATATAACAAAGAGCAGCGTACAAAAAACCAATAAAATAAATAAATAAGCAGCGTGCGAAATGTTTTTTCTCAGGACATCTTTAACATACAAACTAAATCGTAGGTGGTTTCTTAATTCACACACACAGTGTGAGCATAAATAAATTAAATACAGCTGTCAGTCTGTATCATATAATCCACGTTGTAATTTGGGGGAAAATGGAAATCCCCTTCTTTGAATACCCTTCCATTGAACAGTCATGGCAGTTTGGAAGTTAGGTAAGCATCAAACTCAATTCACAAGATGGTGTTTCTTTTCAGTTCCTAAATACTGTTTTTATAATAGAACTCGGTTAAATTTGTAGGTCCTAGTCTACATTTTTTTCAGTCTGGCTGCATTTGAAGAATTGTGGGACTGTTTGCTAGCTGAATGCACACTTTGGTGCCTTTTGCTAACACGTACATAGGCGACACCATCCTTCCTTTACTGTAAATTCTGTGAACTGGTGGCCTCTGAATGGTTTGTACGCCACCAAGAGAAATACAGATTATGTGCAAAAATGCATAGGATTGTATCTATATCTGCAATCTTTAGTAGGCTAAAATACTCACTGACATATAATTGATTGGGTTCCTTTTTAAACATCATGTCCTTTTAACAAAACAGGGGTATCCATGGAGTGGGCTGATTGCGAGAGCCGTCTGGTTTGGCTGCCAGACTTCATGTGTATTATTCCACACAACATGCAATAATAGCTGGAAGTAGATGTAATACTACATTCTAAATAAATCCATAAATGTAAGTTCTATAGTATAGTGATCATACATGTGCAGGTTGTCGTTACACTTTGCTTGCATGTGCAGTCAGGACTGCTGAAACTACAGTGGTATCTCAGTTCTCGAACTCCTTATACTGGAATTCCTTGAAAGTCAAACCAACCAGTTCGATGTTTTTTTTTTTACCTAGAACCCGACCTGAATCTCGATCAGAAGCCAAACAGTGAACGCCGACCTAAGATAACTTGTACACGCGGGGAAATGAGTCTCTCAGTGGAAATAAAGAGTAACGCTTCAGTCTCAGCCTGCATTCGCCATGATAGCATTTTGCATGTTTACACTATCTGAATACATACATGTAGACAGTAAAAATACATTTAGACAATGATATACAGTAACAGTAAATATTATTATATAACAAAATACATTTCAAAATAAATATTTCTTATTAATTGTTTAAATTTTAATAATAAACTATTAATACATTTAATTATAATAATAGTGTCGTACCCAGCGGGACGGAAAGGAGACAAAGGCGCAGACGTCAGGGTATCGGGGAATACAGGGCTTAATTACAGGTATGTCAGGCAAAACACAGACGGACAATACAATTAACGGACTGGGGAAACAAACTCTGTTTCATGAACCGAAGAGGACTAAGGACAAGAACCAGAAACAGCTGATCACACGGGGATTCCACACGGGGTTAACGAGGGGGCGTGGCACACGAAAGGAGAAGACGATCGGGACAGGACATATTGTTTGGATACATTTATTTTCTTACTTTAAATATTACTGTTTTGATAAATGTGCTTAGATGTGTTTAGTACAGTATATGCTCCTATTGTTTTATCCGGTTCATTTTGTGTTTAAATGCTAAAAAAACATTTTGGTGTATTTTTTTGGGGGCCAGGAACCAATTAATTGGTTTTCCATTGTTTCTTTTGGGGAAAATTCGATCAGACCTGAAACGTTTTAAGAGTCGATCCGGAGTTCTGAACAGATTAATTTCGAGTTCTGAGGTACCACTATATATGATTTTAAAACATAATTTGTAATGTTACTCAGTTTAATTGTTACCTGTGCACAAGGCAGATCTTTTAGGTGCTATGTTCATAGTTTTCTTATGTGCTGCAAAAATATAGAAACGCATATGGCATCCACATGATTTGATACTGAAAACTGTGGTGTCAGTTTGTGGAATTGTAGTTATGATTAATTTATTTCTTGACTATATTATCAAACTGTAATAGGTAGATTATGTACCAGTATTCATACATTAATTGGAGGAAATTTTAAAATGTTTAAACTATTTAACATGAATTTAATAGGAATTACACCTTTTCTTTGTGTTACAATTGTCTTGATTTACTATAGAAATTGCAGCTGCTACAGAGTTTAGGAATAAATTGGTCAATAAAGAATCTTAAATAATTTCACTTTTCAAATGTCTTAAGATAATTCGCAGGTCAAATTTTTGTGCAGTGCTTACTCTTTCGCATAAGGAATGCACCACAGGTAATCTAAATGTCACTTTGACACTAACGTCAGCATTTTAACCATTACATTTTTACCTTGACAGTTAAATGGTGATGAAAAATGAAACCACGGCTTATTTTAGCTACATTAAGCTATAGCTTTATGCTATAGAAAGTTATGCAGTAGTTAATAGTATTCTGAAAAAGAAATGTTGTATTACACAACCCAATATTTCCCTTAAATTCTTGTTCAAAGTCCCACCGTTATATTTTGAAACACCACGCTGTTTACTAGGGGGCCATCTAGTGACAAATAGCTGTAATTACAGCATGATTTATGCGACAGTCCAGATGATTACAAGCAGGCTGGTCTAGCTCTCATATGTATTTCTAACACAACTGAAATATTTTCACATAATCATATATTTACAGAGAACATTCTTTGCATAAACAGGCTTTTCTGTTATATTTATTTGTCAAACGTATTAGCCTGTAAACGACTTTGCTCAAACACTGCAGTCTACTTCATTCTGTAAAATATGGGCTAGACAGTATGAGCCAGTTGGGATAAAAAAATATATAAAGAGGCAATGTAATTTCAATATCCTTAATTGCATTTACCTTCATATCTACCTTAACACATACTGTGTGATCAATCACAAAAACAAAGCATTGTTATTTTACTTTGGTGGTTAAGTGATTAGTCGGGAAATTCACAGACTGACCTTTCGGGGAAATTTTAACTCATGTATATCTTTTAGTGGCGTGAACACTTTAAGTCATATAATGCAATGCTGCAGAACTCGAATCCATAATCACAAGATGTTGATTCAAGTGGCCACCATTTGAGAGTGAAACTTAAATATCAAAGATTTCAGAATGACTCAAGTATAAAATATTGAATGTGCTTTTTGATTAAGGGCGTGCGCTAAGTAGCAAAGCAGACTGACCTATTATTTCATTATGCAGTTGTAAGCATGATCACCGTAAAGGAGGAGAATTTCAAACTTAGTACTTAATGTATCGCAATGTTGCACTGCTCTATTAAACAAAGGGTAAATATTTATACCCTTGCTTGTCACTGGGGCTGTACTCTCAAGGGTCTGCCAATTGTACCCTTATCTGTAAGTAATTGTACATTTTAAGGCACAGAAATGGAGTCTGAGGAACCATTGATGGTATATTAATACTGTTTGTACCTCTGAGATGTTCCTCAGAGTCCATTTCTGTGTCTTAAAACATGCAATTACAAGGGTATAGCTCCAGGAACAAGCAAAAGTACACATTTTTATCCATTTTTTCTGAGAATGTATAACAGTGAAACTTTTCATTGTTTTCAAGGGCTCCTGTTTGACGTAATTGTATTGGTCTGAGTGGGGATCCAAAATCTCAGGCAGTGCACCTGGTTGCAAGCATATAACCTGATTGTTATATGAGAATAATAAGCATCTTTCTTTTAGGTTTTATACAAAAAGTGTAGACATTCCAACATGGAGTTATACGTGTGACAAGCATGACAATTCAATCCATCCTGCTTATCTTCATTTGAGGTATGGGGGGTGGGGGGGTGATCTATGCCAGTCTGACTGATTGAAGGTGTCTCTAGAGGTCTTACTGTTGATTAGGTCATAATTTTCACCATGTGCTAGTCTTGTCTGTGAGCACTTAAACATCCAGAGTGCAAAACAAAAAAGTGAATTATCCTGTATGTCTCCAGAGAACTGTCACTGTTTGAGGGACAGTCCTTTACAGTTCATACAAAGATCTAATGTGAGACCTCTGTACTGTATGTTATTGGCAAAAACAAGAATTTAGATATCATTCCATCCATCCATCCATCCTCTAAACCGCTTATCCTACTGGGTCGCGGGGGGTCCGGAGCCTATCCCAGAAGCAACGGGCACGAGGCAGGGAACAATCCTGGACGGGGGGCCAGCCCATCGCAGGGCACACTCACACCCCAGTCACACCTACGGGCAATTTAGCAACCCCAATCAGCCTCAGCATGTTTTTGGACTGTGGGGGGGAAACCGGAGTACCCGGAGGAAACCCCACGACAACACGGGGAGAACATGCAAACTCCACACACATGGGACCAGAACCCAGGTCCCAAAGGTGTGAGGCAACAGTGCTAACCACTGCACCACCATGCCACCCCTAGATATCATTCCTTACAAGTTATACCCCTATCTTTTAAAAATGCATTTAAATGTTTGAATCTGTGATGGATGGATTGCTATAGCATACAGGTTTCTATTCCTGTACTTCCCAGGTAGGTTAGATGAGATCCATAGCCATGTTCTGGATAAGTAGCTGAAATAAGCATGAGTAAATTTCCTGAATCATACAACATACCATTCTGACTCAGATGGAAATGATATGTTGTATTGTTTAAGTTTTTTTTCTCAAAGAGTGATACTGGCAAATTATTCATATTAATAAAAAATATTTTTTCCAGTTTCTATTTTTTAAATTGTATTCCAAATGGACTTTATTTTAGCTTGCTTCTAAACATACTAAATTCTACTCATTTCCATTAGAGGGCAATATAGTCCCTTTGTCGATTTTGTTAACTTCTTAATAAAACTAAAAAATTCCACTGAAGATGAAAGGCATGAACGGAAAGGTTATGTTGACTTCTACTGGAATTTCAGAAATATTTTGGCTTATTTGTTCCATTGTGGTGGATACGGGACAACCTTTGGCGAAATGTATTACCAACATTATTCCGCTGTTTTATTGTGACATTTCGTTTAACACATTTTATTCAAGGGGGTACCTCTGTCTGGCGTACTCTGGTGCCTAGGATAGACTGCAGACCACCTGCGACCCAGATCCGGAAAGGCGGTTTGAAAATGAACGGATGGGTGGTCATGTATTTTAACATTTGATGTCTAGAACTCTAGACCTGGATGGCAGGATCTAAGAAAAGTTATCTAATGGTGCACTTGGAATGACGCCCTGTGGACTCCCAAGCTGGACACGGCGCAGTGGTGAATGCAGAAGTTTCATGGCAATTTATGGGGCATGTCAGAAACAACAGACTCCAGGAGACAAAGATTATAACAGACAGGAGGCAGAGGGGGACATTTCTCCGTGTTTGTGTTTAAGCTCTGTGTTAGCTTAAGGGGTACAGGTTTAATTATTTATTACAGGGTTCTAGCTCCTCTTCCATAGCCAGCCACAGTGAAAATGTTTGACATACCATTCAGTTAACGACTGATTTTCATCGAGAAGTACAATTCTAATAAGGCAATTAAACAGAACTATTATTAATGCAACTAAGAGCTGCACCATAATGCATAGATGAACCATTATTTATGACTACCTACATCAGAGTGAGCCGTATATGGCATTAAAGAACCCCCTCCGCGCACATTTTAGTTCCCGTCCTTAACGCATTTCCATCGATCACGAACAACTAGCAAGGCTTCCTGAGATCAGAGGAGCATCTGCATGCAGTGTTAGATTCACAGCCAAAAATTCTTATTGTGAATTTTGATTTATATAAATGAACGCAACCCGTTTTTGATGCCTTGATTTTTTTGGTTCATGGCAACGAGACTCTGGCTTTATTGTCAGCGTTAAGCAAGTCTCTCTAATCATCCAGTAAGAGCACCGACTATCACGGGCATACATAATGCATCAAAGATTCCGGAGAAACAGTGATGGTAAATGTTGCATACCGCAGTGTAGACTTAGTATTCATTATATAAAACTAGCATCCTTTATATGGGGGAAAAAACCTTTCACAAGTTGTGTTAGTTAGACTTAGGAATTTGGTTGCCACTTGCTACACGACCTACAGTTGAATGTATGAGAAATGACATGAAGTTTTACACCCCATTACAGGTACAATAATTCGTCCTCCCTGGCAGGTTAAAATAAGACGGGGTTGCCAACTCTCACACATCTGGCGTAACATTCACACTGTCAGACTCATGCTCCCGCAAGAAATATTAAGGTAAATTTGTGTTATTCCGTTATAAACCTAAAATTAGCTACATCAAAATCGTTGGGGGTAGTTTGCAAACCCACAAACTATTTACAAAGTAATAAAACTGGCACATACATGTAAATGCATGCGCATGTGTGTGCAGACCTGTCCTAAATTGAAACTCACTTCAACCAGCTGACTAAAGTTTGCAACCATGATAAGGTATCGAATGCTTCGTCTTTAGTTTGTAGGATATTTGTCGTAATTATTCACCGCAACTTGAAATGTTATTGTTTATAAATGTCATGAGTTGTTTATTTGCTTGTTTATTATTCATTATGAAGCGTAGTCTTTTGTACACCGATGTTTATGAAAACATCAGCGAAGTTGTTTCGGGAAGGATACACCGGTAGTTACAGTTTGGCTTGGTCGCTGCCGTTCGTTCCCTCAAAGGCGTGTCTCTCGGCTCTGAATGCCTCATTTTCTATGTAGGAGGCTTGTGTTTCGAACGTAAACAATGAGGCATCCTGTTAATTTCTGCCACTTGGGACTTCTACCATGGTGTTCCTGTCTGAGCTGCTGAAAAAGGCCCCTCTCTCTCAAGCACAAAAGGTCCGGCGCTGATAATGCGCCTCCATTCGCATACGAGGCTGCAGAAACGGGTCCCACCCCGCGCTTAGAAAACCACCGACTGCATCTCAAAAGTGGCACAAAAGAGCCCATAGTTATATTGGTCACGTCATATCGCACTGTGGGAGTAAAATCGGACTGTTTGCATTGCTGGATTTTTGTTACATACTGTAAGATGCATAGTGAACACATTACCGATTACATTAGAGGTTAAATGTTTATGTTCAGTGTTTACCTGCTCTCAAGGGATGGGGGACAATATTGCTCTGAAGACTAATTTTACTAACTGTAAAATAGCAGCACAGTAAATATGGTTTTAGTACTAAAATGTTGAGGAGGATGCCTCACGTGAAGTTCAGATTATCGTTAGTTGTCACTGATTTTGTAAAATTAGCTAAATGGTACTGAGTTTTATGTGTGTGTGTGTGTGTGTGTTGCGGGAGCATGAGTCTGACATATATATATAGACACACATTTGTACTTATATCTTTGTGGGAACCATCCATTTATTTGTATGGGAAAAACCCTACTCCACACAACCTTAACCATAAGTAACCAAACAAAATAAGGCTTTTGACATTTTTAGTTTTTTTTTTTATTGCAGTCGGGTTTTTTTTTAAATATTAAGTTTCACTACAACGTCAAAATAACTGGTTTTTGTTATTTATAGCCTGGTGCCGGTGGGGAAAAGAAGGTGACTCCACTGGCTGGTCCAAGAGATAATGGGCAAAGAGGTTTATTAAAGAAATTGAACACACTGGGGAAGACTACAAAACAAAAGGAGCACATGGGGCCAGAAATAAACATGAAAAAAAACAAGGCACCAACAGTTCCAGAGCTAGGAGACCCAGAGTACCACACAGCGACAAAGCACAATGACTGACTGAATAGCAGGGCAAAGGCAGGAAGTAAAATACACTGAATGCAACGACTAACAAGGGGTAGCTATACAGGACTAGAGGCAACGGGGAGCAGATGGGGACAATCCAGTTAAGGTACAGGACGAGTGACATAAATTACAAACACAGGAACTAAGGAACACTGACAAACACTGAGGGCTAACACCAGTAAAAGACCAGGGACACAAACATAAGCTAATAAGAATTAAACTAGACACAAGTAAGATAAAGGAAAACAAAGCAAAGGACTAGTAAACAATAGGAAAAACAGAAAACCAATAAACAAACAAAACAGGAAAGACTGGCCTCAAACCCATGACTACAGGGTTACAGTCTCTCTGCCAAGCAACACCTGCTGGCCAAAGGGGGACTGAACACGTAGGACAATGATGGATGGGCACTGACCCAGGCAATATATTCACACACACACACACACACACACACACACACACACACACACACACACACACACACACACACACACACACACACACACCACATTTAGCCTTTGCAGGGACTGATTGCTCAGTGCTGTCATACAGGCCCATATCCTATGAAATCGGTGCTGAATTCTGCACTTGAGTGTAGCAGGATCCTTTTATAGTGATGGACAAAAATCTGCTGGAGGGCTCTCATTCACATATACGAGTGCACTCTGCAAAGAACCAGGGCGAAAACAAATTAAGGGCGCCTTGTGAATTGTCTCTCTCCCTATATCTGTCATCCTGCTCACTCTCCCCCAGACACACTCCATGCCATCTGTCTTCTGAATTAAGACAGAGTATTTTAGTATCTTTGAGAGTTTTTCTGATTGTATTCACTAACCAAAGCATTGGTTATAACATAATATTAATCATAACCCCAAAGTTTTCAGCAGTAATGGTCTCTGACTTTATTTAAGTTTTACGTGATGTAATGATGGCAACAATCTGTTGTTGATGTGGGTTTCTTACAGGAATTCTGGTTTCTGTGTCACTGTCCAATGACATACATATGAGTTTGGGGACTTACTTGTGCCCTATGTGTGTGAAGGTCTATTTATGTCAACGCATTCTAGTGAATTGGGACACTCATCTTCCTTTGCTTAAACGCTTATTAAAAAATGATGCACAGATGGATGAAGGGGAGGCCAATAGTGCTTCTTCACTCATAGCGCCTCAGTAGGAACAGAAAGCAGCTGAGAAGTGCAAGTAAGACACACATCCCATTGCACGCTTGCATTCCGTCTCCAGGAACTGGCTGGCGGGTCATGATGACCTGGTACTGGGTAAGTGGCTATGTGAAAATGTAGGGATGACTGGATGCTTAGACAAAAATCAAGAGATAAAATTTCACACAATAGTACAGAAGCAAAGTGCCATATCACTCAGCAAGTGATTGGGTTTCACTATTTAATTAGAGATATTTTTCTGGAAGGTTTAATAGACTTTTATTAGTCTCAGAGAAAGCATGATCATATCATATCTATTTTAATTGATGGATTATCCTATTTACTAACTGAAATGAGGTAATTGTCACTGTCCCTATCTGGGTCATTTGTTTATAAGATGACATTGTAAACAGGACACTGTTCTCTCGTTTTGATCCACGTACTATTTTAGTCGCTGATGACAGAAAAGCACTAATGTCATGCACAAAAGAAGTGAACCAAAATTGCACCTTTCCATTCAGACAAAAGATGTGGAGGAGGTGCAGTTTTAGTGCCTGCAGTTCTACACCGTGCTTGTCCAGGTTATAATACAGTTTCATGACTCACATGTTGCAGTTATGCAAGACTTCCTATATCTTGATTCCCTCTTGAGGCACTTGGTGAAGTTAAACCAGAACCTTTCCTTTTCCTTTATATGATTTACCTCCTGATATTCATAGATGTTATAAAGAAATGGTGTACACAGCCCAAAAAGCTAATTTCCTTCAACCCCTTCGTGCATCAGTTTAAGATTTATATGAGTGTCATCTCTTGATTTTTTTTTTTGTCTGACATCAAACACACTTTTATGTGATCAGCGCTGGAGATCTTAGGGTTAATCTTTTAGTCATAGGTTAAAAGAATGTGCACTGCTCTCTCTTCTTTGCAAAATTCATCTGGCTCTCCTGAAAGCAGAATGAAGTCAAGGCAGACAGTCTTGGGTTATTGAGATGATGGAAACCACCCAGGGCCCTTTAGCTTGGATGACAGTCCTTGTTTGTTCCTGCTCCATAACTTGAGATTGTTTTCAGCTGATAAGGCTGACTGGTATATGGAGAAATACAGTCATGAAATAGGAAAGAACCACGTGAGCTGGACCCATTCACATGGAGATAGCTATCAGGCTTGCTGAACTGCCACACAATATGTTCTCCTCAGCTTTAAGCAGTGGCTTCTCGGGGCTTGTTTGTCTGAGGCCATCTAAGCTCTGGTTTACAATCGTGACACTTTTAAGCAATCTGTACAAATGGACCCAGGAGTTCTGTAGGGGTCTGGAAAGGAACAGGGGCATTTTTCTGAGCTCTGACCTTCATAACAATCTCTCCGTACTTTACAACTTAGATAATATGGCACAATTGCCTTTGCTGAAGAGATTAACTTGAAGAACTTGAGTATAGGGCAAATGTGTCAATATGGGCTTTAAAAAGTACACTACAATTTTTTAAACAACATTCTTCTTTTTTGCTGTCCAACGTCATGGCGTATCCGTCCCAGATCGGGAGGGCAGAGGGTCTCGTGTAACCCCAGGGAGACGGATACATGCCTCGACTTGTGGTGAGCCAGCAAAGATTTGACAAATGAAGGGGCAGGAGACAGAGGAGGCCATCGCCGGTCTGCAGGCACGTTGACCGCGTGAGTACATTCTAGAGTCAAATGCACTATGCAATGTTGTCCGTTGTGGCTCACTGGCTTTGGATTTGAGAAAAAATGCCTTCTTTAAACATCATCTTCTCTGTGTTTATATAAATAACATATTTTGTTGATAATCATTCACATACAAAATTTGGAGTTAATATATGATAGCTGGGGGTAAAGTTATACGTCTTTGTTTATAAAGAATTTAATATTAAAGGTATTAGCTATATCTTAAGATGGTGCATTTTACGATAATAATCATTCATCCATCCTTTCAGCCTTTCATCCATTCACCTTTCCAACCATCCATCCACCCACCCACCCCTATGCATATCCAATAGATATATCCATTGGTGTCTTTCAGTATCATTTTGTAATATTTTTATTGATTTATGTGGTTTTATGTTGTGAATGTGATTTTAGAAGCTTTTTTTATATAATAAAACAGCCCTTTATCCTTTATGAGTCCCATGAAAACTGATGCATCCAAATATCAATACAATGAATTGACCAGAAAGGGCAACCAGTTTTACCTCTGATCGTATTATGCATAAAGATCTTAAAAGTTCCTTGTATTTCCAGGAACCTCATACTTGTCCGTCTTGCTGTGACACAGCGCAGGGGCTGTCAGATGGCAGGGAGGTTATGGCAGGTCCCGGCGTGTATGATACACGCTGTGGAGTGAAGATGCTCCTCCGCAACACGTCCCAGTAAAGGGGGGGTCGGGGAGGTTCTGATGAAGCCACCGGACACAAAGCACCAAAAGGGCGCCCAAATGGCCCCGCCACCCACGAGAGGAGAAAGGGCACCTCAGTCAACGGTTTGGAGCGCTCCAGACGCTGATGAAAAGATAGCCCCCCCTTCCCCGGGCCGGAATGGACCTCATGGAGAGCCCCCACGGTTGTGCATGCTGACAGAGGAAGATCAAGCGGCCGGGAGCTGAGTGGGAACCTTGAAAACACGCTCAGGTTTCGGGGCCCGTGAAAAGATTTGTACAATACATTCAGGTTTGATGGACTTTCCCATGTCTGCCCCCCCCAGCAACACAGCCCTTTTTGTTGATGCGTTCAAATAATGAATCTCTATGTGGCCCCCCCCTCCCCAATGTGGGGGGAGGGAAGGGGGGGGGGTGCGTTCCTAGTGGTTTCTCTAGGACGCGGTGCTGACCATTTGATCGCTTGCGACGCACCAGAGCACATGGAGTACCGCTGACCCGTCGTCTCTCGAAAGGACCAGGGTAAGTGGAAGAGCTGCGCGGTATCTGGGGGCAGCACATGGTGGGCGAGGCCTGTCCTCCACATCCCTGAACCTTACACGCTTATCTGATGCTGAGGAGGGCGTCTGCAAATAAAATGGCTATTGGGTGTCTGACCGTGGGCCATGCGATGGCCAGTTTGCTTTTAAATAAGTACCAGCTGTTATTGGTGATGCTAGTGATCTTCATAGGGGAGGGAGAAGGATGTTGGATTTTGCTGGGAATTACCATCTCCGGAGATGGTTGAGTTCTATGGTGATTAACTTGATCATGTAACAGGTTAAACAGGAGAAGTATGAAACAAAAGAGAATGAGAAGATCTGTGAGAAGTTGATGTGTTCGTCTCAGTGTCTGAACCTGCACAAAGATAAGATGTTCTTAGCCAAGGACACATCCCAATGTTTTTTTTTTTTACAGAAAACTATGTCTTTGCTTAGACCTAGCAAACCTTATGGGGTCATATGGAAAAACAATCAGTTCACGTGAAAGGTCATAAAGTGTGGAGACAACTGGACTCGAGTGAGGGAGAAAAGCAGCGTGCAAAATATGTAAAAGGAGTGTAACAATGTATTGGTAAGAATAAATGATGAAAACTACATGATTTCCCACAAGGATTGAAAAACAAAAGGGCAAACAGACCAATGCCAGGCTGTCTGCAAAAAGAGGCTCATTTTTGTGGTTCTGAAGCAGGACAAGCTGAGGATGGAATTAATATTTTAGCCAAACAAATCTCATCCATGTGTTGTTCCTGTTCTCAAACAGACTTGCAGAGCAGAGACGTATGGGCGCGGATCTGGAAATTAATTATACATATGTTCCCTCAGATTCCCTCAGAGGAGAATGTAGAAAAGCAGTCCTAACAAATTCAGAGGGATGCCTGAATTTTTGTGCATGTTCTGGCTCTGTAGAGCAGATGTAAATATCAGTCTGAAATAAAAATGAGATCTAATTTTTCAATCGATTCCAGGTAATGTTGCTCGAAAATTCAGAGTAGCTGGAAGTATGTTAGTTATCTACTCACCTCATATTTACATAGACATTTTGAAGTTTGCTGTACGCAGCATGTCCAGACAGTGAATCTGTTTTTTTTTTTTTTGACGGGTGAGATGATTAACGATTTAATTTGTTCCAGGTGCTGAAATGGAACGAACATGTTTGGTTCTTGTGCTTATGAGTAAGGCTCTCTCAGTCACAGCACAGTTCAACGGGTACAACTGTGATGCGAATTACCACAGCAGATTTCCTGGTGAGAAAGGAAACACACCGACTTTATGTGCACGTCTGTACATTTATTCGTTTATCAACATGGATAAATGCTCAATTTGACATGTGAAATATTGCCATTTTCATGCTTGGGAGGCCACACAGAAAAGTTAACAGGAAAAGTGACAGTATTAATTTAACTCTAAGAATGTTAAGTGATGCTCTGCGCTTTTTTGCTAATTTCCTGCTAATTGATGTGTAACATGTTCAAGTGGTGCCACTATATCTGTCAGTGAGAATTTAACAAGAGTGCTGTCCACACAACGCAGCGGAGCGGGACATCAGTGTGTACTGCGGGGTGCAAACCATCACCCTTAAGATCAACTTCTGCCCTGTGCTGTTCTCTGGCTACACGGATGTCGACCTGGCCCTCAACGGTCGCCACGGAGATGCTCACTGCCGAGGCTTCATCAACAACAACACCTTCCCCACGGTGGTTCTCTTTAGCATCAGCCTGAGCACACTGGAGTCCTGTGGAAACTCTCTGGTGGTGAGGTTTCATGCACACACACACACACACACACACACACAGACAGACACACACACACACACACACAGACAGACACACACACACGCACAGACACACACAGACACACACAGACACAGACACACACACATACACACACACACACACATACAGACACACAGACACACACAAACACACACAGACACACATACACACACACACACATACAGACACACACACACACACACATACACACACACACACATACACACACACACACACATACAGACACACACACACATACACACAAAAACATACTCATATCTTTATGGGGCCCTTTCATAATTATTTCTATGTCCCCACAATGTATTATACAGTATATCTGACCCCGCTCCCAGCCACCCAAACACACTCACCAGCACACTTCAGCTACAGTACATTTACAACAAGATTGTGTTTCAGTGCACGCATTGCTGGAAACTCGAAAATGAACAAGCCCTGTTGGTTTGGATCTAAAGTAAATGCAACAGATTGTTTAGCGTCTTGATGTTGTCTGGAACTTTCTGCAAGGGCAAAATAGAGGAAAATCTTTACCACTATTAGCTCGGGGCTCCTTTCCAGAGTGATGAATGATGAGGCGGCTCTAGGCTGGGTTTGGGTAAATTGGGCTGTGTATAATTAGCGGATTGGGGCGAGGGATTAGCGTGACGCCGGTACATTAGTGTAATGGCGCGTATCGGGAGTCGGTCTGCGCTATGGCGGGATTTCAGGTTAATCGGGGAGTGTGTCACAGGATGGCGGAGCCACGGTTCATCCATGATGTATCCCTGCTGCAGGTAACCACAGCACATGGGGCCAACGCCTATGGGAACCTCTCCTTGGTGCAGATCGGGAACATATCGGGCTACATCGACACCCCAGATCCACCTACCATTATTAGCTACCTGCCTGGGCTGTTGTACAAATTCAGCTGTAGCTATCCTCTCGAGTACCTGGTCAACAATACTCAGCTCGCGTCGTGAGTTTTTCACCGAATCTGACAATGTCTTCACATACTCCTCACAGAAAGGATCTGCTGTTTTCTCAGATTCTAAAAACTGCACCATTTCATGATCAATGGCCTCCTAAATGTTTTTCAGTCCTGTTGCGGATGTCTATTTCTATCCAATAAAATGTATTAAGAGATCTGTAACTCCTGTTTTTCTTGTTAAGGTCAGCTGCAGCAATATCTGTTAAGGACAGCAACGGCACATTTATAAGCACCTTGAATTTATTACTTTACAATGTAAGTAAACAAATCAGTTCGTCTGCATGAAAATAAATCACACAACCACATGCTTCCAACATCTGTTGATTCATTTCTTTTTACACAAAATACATGCCAGTTCAAGGCATTTTTATTGCTAATTAAGGTAAAACTTGTTTGAATTGCACTGACCACACAATAGTCTAATATAGACAAGTTATATAGCTAGAGACTAAGATTTTCTTCTAAAACTGTCATTTAAATTGAGAAAATTATGTCAACAGAAAAATGTGAATGAGGATGTATTTGCTGAATATGTGCCTGTTTTTTGAAGGACTCCACCTACACGCAGCATCTGGCCATTCCTATGGCCGGGCTGACGTTAAAGACGCGAGTATTCGCAGCCGTGAAGGCCACCAATCTGGACAGGAGGTAAAGGAGCGTCCCCACTTGGGATTCATTTATTAATGCTTCACACGGAGTGCTTTGTAAGAAGGTAAATCGCGATGCTGCGGTGTGATTGGGACATTGGCGCTCCGCAGACAGGACCGTCCCCATAATATAAATCTCTGTCACCACGCTGCGGCTTTGTCACCGCTAATTAATCGCATTAGCTAATGATGCGCGATGCCCATCCGTGCCTTGGGTTGTTTTTCTTTTCTTTTTCTTTTTTCTTTTCCTTCACTTATTGATGACTGGACACTTCTAGTGATCTGGAGACTCGGCAGTTGCAGCATAAATGCAGCAAAATAAACCACCATAAAGCAATTCAGTTAAAGCGAACAAATAACTAGCCGAAGCCTGATCTGATCAATGCATTTCAGTCGCACGAGTTGATTACCCCCGGTGGGGGGGTTCGAGTTTGCTCCGACAGACAATACTATAACATTAGGCAGGCAGTATGGCGTAATGAGGCTCACAGGACATATATTACAGCCCCGTGTTCTTGAAGCACAGCTGTGCTGCTGTGTAAAAGAAGCAGGGCTACCAGCTCCCACACATCACACTCATGCTTTCAGACACCACCGCTCACGCCAGAAATCTCTCTGTATCATTCCGTTATAAACCTAAAGTTAGCTACATCCAAACCGTTGGGGTTGTTTGCAAGCCTCATGGACTATTTGCAGGGTAATTAAACTGTTACATACAGGTAACTTGAAAATTGAATTGAGAATCGGATGCCGGTCAGCTGACCAAAATTGGCAGCCCTGAGAAATGATCCCTAAACCTCTGTATTACATTCAAATTCTGCCATATGCTGACAGTCCCAGGTTCATCACCGTTTCTCCATAGGTGGAATGTACTGATGGATTACTGTTACACAACTCCGTCTGGGAACCCCAGCGACGAGCTGCGCTACGACCTTTTCTTTAGGTGAACCTCTCGGAAGCAACTGAAGAATCAGCCTTTATTATCAATAGAATGACTTCCTAGCAGTCTGCACACGGCCGTGGGGGGGGGGGGGGGGGGGGGGGGGGGGGGGCGGGGGGGGGGGGGGGGGGGGGGGGGGGGGGGGGGGGGGGGGGG
>JABFEA020000110.1:18168435-18189393 GCA_019775915.2 Cyphomyrus plagiostoma | reverse complement strand
AATTAGTAATCTAATTAGGGAGTTGCAGCGAAAACCCGCATACACTGCGGCTCTTTGCGGATAAGGTTGGCCACCCCCGCTATAGACCATGCCATTCTCCTAGAACATACTGTAGGCATAAAGTGAGTGGTACTCTCTTGGTTTAAATCTTACCTCTCAGACCACTAACAGGATGTGAATTTAAATAGTGATTCCTCAGAACATGTCAAGGTCAGATACGGAGTGCCACAAGGTTCAGTTTTAGCTCCCCTACTATTTTCACTATACATGTTACCTTTAGGCTTAGTTGTTCCTAAGCATGGAATTAGCTTTCATTACTTTGCAGATGATACACAATTATATATATCGGCCAAACCAGAAGATTCCAAGAATGGAAGAATGTTTTATTTACATCAAAAAGTGGATGTCAGACAACTTCCTCCAGTTTAATAAGACTAGGTTCTTTTTCCTGGCACTAAAGCCACCAAAAGTAAACTATCGGACATCATAGTCAATCTGAATAGACTATCTATTGCACTAAGTACTGTTGTTAAAAATCTTGGTGTTATTCTAGATTCTGATCTTTTGTTTGATGTACAGGCTTCTAACATTAGCCGTACTGCCTACTTTCACCTGCATAATATTGCCAAAATAAGAAACACGTTATCCTTTCAAGATGCAGAGAAATTGATTCATGCGTTCATTACCTCCAGGCTGAATTACTGTAATGTCTTCTCTCCAGTTGTCCAATTGAGTCATTAAATAAACTCCAGCTAATCCAGAATGCAGCAGCCAGAGTTCTCACCAAAACTGATCATATTACCCCAATTTTATCTTTGCTACACTGGCTGCCAGTTAGATTTTATATTGAATACGAAATACTACTCTTAACTTACAAAGTTGTAAACAGTCTTGCACTACAGTATGTGAATGATCTCATTTGCAACTACATTTTGAATCATACGCATCGATCGCAAGATGGAGGTCTTCTATCCATACCCAGAATAAAGAACGTTACTTTTGGGGGAAGAGCAATTGCTCATAAAACACCACAGTTATGGAATAAACTTCCTATTAGTGTTTAGAACTCAGACACAATCTCTGCTTTTATGTCCAGGCTTAAGACACCTCTTTAGTCAGTCTTTTGGACAATAAAATCTCTTTTCTAAGATGAATGGGAGATCTGTAGTTTCACGGTTATTTGAGATTAAAGGTGAAAGGGGGGATTGGTTCTGGGGGTGTTACTCAATGGCAAGCGCCTGGTGGCCAGGCCTGCACCCATGGGGCCTGGTCAGGCACAGCCCGAACAAGGCACGTAGGTCCCCCCTTCAATGGGCTCACCACCTGTAGGTGGGGCCACAGGAGTCGGGTGCAGTGTGAGTTGGGCAGTGCCTGAAGGCGGGGACCTTGGTGATTGGATCCTCGGCTGCAGAAGCTAGCTCTAGGGAGCCTGAGCTGGTGCGCGAAGCTGTGAAGTTCCAACTAGATGTGGTCGGGCTCACCTCGATGCATGGCCTGGGCTCTGGAACCAGTCTCCTCAAAGGGGGTTGGACCCTCTTCCACTCTGGAGTTGCTCACAGGGAGAGGCGGCAAGCTGGGGTGGGCATACTTATTGCCCCCTGGCTGGGCACCTGTACATTGGGGTTTACCGCGGTGGACGATAGGGTAGCCTCCCTTCCCCTTCGGGTGGGGGGACGGGTCCTGACTGTTGTTTGCGCTTATGTGCCAAGCGGCAATTCAGAATACCCACCCTTTTTGGAGTCAGTGGAAGCTCTTCTGCTGGAGACTCTCTTGTTCTGCTGGAGGACTTCAATGGTCACGTGGGCAATGACAGTGAGACCTGTAGGGGCGTGATTTGGAGGAACAGCCCCCCGATCTGAAACCGAGTGGTATTTTGTTATTGGACTTCTGTGCTCATCATGGATTGTTCATAATGAACACCATGTTCAAGCATAAGGGTGTCCATAAGTGCACTTGGCACCAGGACACCCTAGGCCGCAGTTCGATGATCGCCTTTGTGGTCGTGTCATCGGACTTGCGGCCACATGTATTGGACACTCGTGTGAGGAGAGGGGCAGAGCTGTCAACCGATCACCACCTGGTGGTGGGTTGGCTCCGCTGATGGAGGAGGAAGCCGGTCAGACCTGGTAGACCCAAGTGTATAGTGCGGGTCTACTGGGAATGTCTGGCGGAATCCCCTCTCAGGGGGAGCTTCAACTCCTACCTCTGGCAGAACTTCGCCCATGTCCCGGGGGAGGCGGGGGACATTGAGTCCGAATGGGCCATGTTCCACGCCTCCATTGTTGAGGCGGCTGATCGGAGCTGTGGCCGTAAGGTGGTCGGTGCTTGTCGCGGCGGCAATCCCCGAACCTGCTAGTGGACACCGGCGGTGAGGGATGCCGTCAAGCTGAAGAAGGAGTCCTATTGGGTCTTTTTGGCCTGTCGGACTCCGGAAGCAGCTGACAGGTACCGATGGGCCAAGCGGAATGCAGCTTCGGTGGTTGCTGAGGCAAAAACTTGGGTATGGGAGTTAGCTTCGAGGAGATTCTGGTCCACCATCCAGCATCTCAGGGCGGGAAAACGGTGCAGCATAAACATGTTTATGGTGGGGATAGTGTGCTGCTGACCTCAGCTCGGGATGTTGTGGGTCGGTGGAAGGAATACTTTGAAGACCTCCTCGATCCCATCAACACTCCTTCTAATGAATTAGCAGAATCTTATCATCTTTTTGCCTTTGGCGGTAAGAATCTTAGGCCACAAATAGATTTGTTGTTTTATTTCAGTCTGTTTTTTAATACAGTACAACAAGAAAACACAGGAAATGTGCTTGCTGCATTAACAACAAGAAAAAAACAGAAAATAAAGTACATAATTTACTAACTGTTGGATTATCATGTTATTATCATGCAAATAGTGCGATTTGCAAGTGGAAAGGTGATCAGAGCTGCTTCGAGACGCCGACGCTTAAGTCTGTCACTCTTGTTCTTTCTATTCGTATCACGAGGCTGTAAAAATATATTTAGTTTCTACCTATATATATTTGAAAAGTAGACCGTCCAAGGTTTTTGCGGGTGTTTTTTAAATGTGTATATGACAAAAACTTTAGTTATTGAAACGGTTCGGCGAAATTTCTGTTCGGTCCCGCCGCCACCCGCTGACCCCAGCGGGTTAATTACATGGGACTCTCTGCTGTTAGCTGGAGCTAAATAATTATTACCAGCAGTGATGAAGACTTTCTTTCTTGAAAAACTTGCGTACAGGCATGTTGTCTTGCTGTGTGCAGTATGTACGCCAGTGTGTCCGCAGGTGTAGATGCAGCGGAGTGTAAAGTAGCAGTGAAAATGTGGACTGGATTTTTAGTAATGTGGGCGTTCCCTGTGAACAACTGGAATGGATTGGATAATGAAGCACTGACACTACCTTAACACTGTAAAGTGAAAGGAACCAACAGATTTATGATCATATTCAAGTGAATAGTGACAGGTTTGTATTATTTATTTAAACTCATATTCCTGCATCTTTGTATTGAGTTTGTCTGCAATTTTTGTAAAAAAAAAAAAAAATAGAACTTGAAAAAAAGACCAAATTATTTAGGGGGTTTAATAATATTTTAGGGAGGCTACAGCCACCCTAAAATAGGCCTAACGACGCCACTGGGTGTAGGGCAATAACTCTCCTCCATCTTCTGTTTCAGTCAGGCTGCCATAGTTAGTTTAATACTGCCGGAGGTTAGGTTAGGTGTAGGGCAATAAATCTCCTCCATCTTCTGTTTCAGTCAGGCTGCCATAGTTAGTTTAGTACTCCCGGAGGTTAGGTTAGGTGTAGGGCAATAACTCCTTAACTCTTAATAAATCCTCCATCTACTCACTACACTGCTTGAACTCTCACCTGGACTCCTTTGAGATAATTACATGAAACCACCTGGGACTTTTAAAACTATATGGACTGAAATTAACGTCAATGCAGTTTCATGCTCCCCGGTCACCCAGAGGAGTATGGGGTCCCCTTCCAAGTCTAGGTTCCTCTCAAGGTTTCTTCCTGCTAGAGGGAGTTTTTCCTTGCCACTGTCGCCTCAGGCTTCCTTGGTGGGGTTGTGGCCAGTTAAATGTGCTTTGTGACAATGACTGTTGTTAACAGCGTTATATAAATATACTGAATTGAATTGAATGTGTGGAAGGTAGGTTTCAAAGCACTTTGTTGAGTCCATGCCATGAAGAATTTAGGCTCTTTTGGATGCATCAGAATTGCGTTCCTTGTAGAGAGACTGGTAATTGTGGTTTCTCTTTCTATATTGATTGACAGACATACAGTTTTCTAGTAATCACTTACCCCCACAGTTCATGGCTATACAGATGGATATATCCAGCAAAGGCCGAGTTGTTACGGCGGGGCATAGCACAAGTGGGGAAAAGATGATGATCCACAGAACGGCTCCAAGACTGAAAAGTTTTATTAAAGAAAAATGGGATACAAAGGGCCAAACCACAAAACAATGAGACCACGAGGGGTCAAACACAACACTGATAAAACTGAACATGAGGCAGAGAGCAAGCACAGGGAACCACTGTCTTGAGTAAAACTAGCAACACTGGTAAACTTGCACAATGAACCAACAAGGAACGTTTTGTTGAAGCCACATGGAAGGAATGGTAACAGTAGCCAACCATAGAGGGAACAGGATGGCCAGCAGTACCTGCTGGCCAAACAGGAACAATACACTAGGGACAGGAGCAGATGGCACCAACCCTGAGACACTGACTCCTCTCACAGCCATATGGAAACTTTGTATGGGTAAAAGAAGCCCTGTGTGAGGCATAGTTTTCTTCCTCATGTACACCAAAGAGCTTCCACCAGAAACCTCTGAGCCCTTGTCCCTGCATTAAAAAAATATGATTTTTGAAATGTACAAGATACTTAGTGACAGGATTCCATTTTGCAAACAAATCCAAAATCTGCAGTCTGCTGCTTGCAGTCTGTTGACCCACTCCCCCTGTCCTTCTGTGCAAATAGTTTCATTCCTTTTTATTTGATTTTTTGAGCCAAGAAAGGGAACACCATCCGCTCATAGCCATCGGCGGGAACAGGCTGCGCTAATCGGGCAGTACGCTTGGCATAACGTGGCAGCTCAATCTCAGAGATCGTCTCACATTCACCAAGCTGTCTGGTCGCGTCTTCAGTTACCGTGCTCGGCTGGCGGCAGCCTGGGCTCTTGCCGGGATGGAATGCACCCAGGGTATGGAAGGTTCCTTATTGCCTGCCGCCCTTCAAAATGCCAAGCTGTCTTAATCTTGGCTTTCTTTTTTAAGAAAAAGTGATACAGGGAAAATTCCATTTCTACAGCTGACTTGCGGCAGTCCCATTAGGCTCTGCATTAATCAATCCCTAGGTGAGAACACTTGACAATGTAAAGTGTTACAAAAGAGGTCAGTTTTTCTATCTTCCCCTAGAACGAAAAATTGACCTCATCTATCCCATCGCTGCACACGAGAACATGTCTCTGTTACACTGGCATTTTGAAGTAGACCTCTCCAGTCATAACGCCACCCCGATTCATGGTGCCTGATATGAACAAAAGAGGCCTATCTGTCATTAGTAAAGGTCACAAATGTTGTAGAGTGCTTTTCTTAAAAGCCACACTTGAAAAGAACAACAGGATAATTCCTTGTGGGATTTCGATGTCTTCTCACACTTCCTCTCGCAAAACTTACGCCTACCACATCATTAATAAATTATTAAAGTTGGACAGGGGTGTTGCACGCCTTTGAATATTTTTTACTTAAAGTTTATTATGGCACATTAGTCTATAGAAGATATAATTTGTCTTCCACAATAAAACAACCTACAGCATGTATTAAATTGACAAAGGTAATTTCCGTTTCATTTTGGTCTTTTAATTAAAGTCTTTCCGGAATAACACCAGAACCCATATATCATAAAGAAATACCCTCCTGATTGTGATGCAGAAATAATATGACTTAATGAATGCAGGTTAATTTTTTCATTGAATGGACGACAGCAACAGTAAACAACAGAATAGACAGGAAACAAAGTAGGGAATGGGCTCTCAGGACACATACTCAGCAATTGCTCTGGGCCATGACATTACCTACCATTAAAAATCAAATCCTCAGTGTTTTTTCTGCAACTCCAATAACCACAATCCATTAGGGGGCACACCTAGGATGGACTAACATTTTGACTATTTTTAAAATGCTAGGTACGGCCATGCTCTGAGCAATTGATTCCGCTGAGCTGTAACGTTGGGATAGTGGCAGGAAGCTGAAGTACCCAGAGGAAACCCAGGTAAACTTGGGAAAAGCATGCAGACTCCAGATGCGCAGAGCCCGGTCTGGCCCGGCCCGGCAATGAACCCTAACCCTGGTGGTTATGAGTCACCTCACCACCTCATATTTACACTGGAAAATGCTACTTTAATTTTTGTAAATAATGAAATGCCCATTTTGTGCAACACTTGGCAGTGAATAGTGTAGGGTTACAGCCAGCCTGTACAAGGAATTACAGGGCCTAAGGCACAGACGATTGCTGGACTGGCTGCCAATTTATCAGAGGGCTCAGACAGAGTTTAGAGGTGCTCATTACTTACCTAAATCTCTGGACTGTGGGAGGATGCCATAGTTCCCAGTTTGAACCAGTATAAACATGGGTAGAATATCCTCCTGAGACCCCACCCATTCATTTATGTCCATTCTAGTGGACATTTTGTTTTTGCATCTATCTTTTCACTGATGTAAGGAAACATATTTATTCCTGTTATACACTAAAGAGGACATGCTGTGAAATTAAAAATAAAAATAGATTTTAAAAAATCTAAATTGTAAGATGTCTTATTTCCCCAAAGACAAATAACCTAAAATTGAAGGAGACTTTTTTTCCTTGGGTCTCAGGAGGATATACATGAACCAGTGGGACTTTATGATGCAATATTTATCAGTCAGTACAGGTTGGCGGGGCTCATTCCAGACAGCACAGGGCTTAAAGCAGCGGACAACAGGCAATTTAGAACTATCCGTTCACATAACTGCCAATTTACTGAACTACTTAACTGGAGTGATTGGAAGAATCCACACACCATGGGGAGAATGTGCAAATTCCACACAGACAGAGCGGTAGGCAGGATTCATACTGGGAGCTGGAAAGCACCTCTGTGCCTCTCAAATAACAACCACTCAGAAATACCGCTGAATTATTTGCTGAGCGTGTACTTTTTTTCTGCTCTTAGACGTCAAATCAGAATGGAAGCACCTCATATTGATTGCAGCCAGTGACATGCTCCAGAATGCAATGTGGCAATTCTCTATTCAGAGTGTTAATGTAAAATTACTCTCTTCAAATGCAGCGAAGGGGAAAAAACGTCAATACTGTGTTTAAGTGGAATTCTCTATAATTTAAGTCTCTTTATTATTGGACTAATCATTTCAGTTCTCAGGATCAACACCGTGTGAAATAAAGGCTGCATGTCTATTGTTACCAGCCATAATAAGCTCCAAAATAAGTCACAGGTGCATTGTGTGGACTCCCCAAGGACATCAAACTTACTTCATCACGTCTCTTATTAGCATGCCACCGGAATCTATATTCTGCAGTACGACGGGTAAAAAAAATTCCACATAGTCATTGTTCCTCAAGTAACTCGAAGGCAATGTGTAGGATTTCATCTTTTTGCCTTTGGCGGTAAGCTCTGTGGTATCTTATCCACAAAAGTGAATTGTTCCCCTACAGTGTGCTCAGGCAATCTCTTCAGGCTGCATTGTCCTTGTTTCTGTCCAATCCTGGAGAACTTCCCCCTCTATAAAAACGGTATATGTCACTGACTTGATACAGCGCTGAGTTACACGGAAAAAGCGTCAGTGAGGAAGGCTTCAGGTGTGTATGCAAGGTGTGCACTGCTGCTTATGCATTATCATTCAAGACATCAATTGCTACAGCTCCACAGCTCCCTTGCCAGCTTTCTGCTTTCTTGTTGGACTGGCAGGCTAATTTTGAGAACCATATGCTGGTAAAGAACACCTGATTTTATTTCTGTTTTGTTTCTGCACAGATGCATGCAGGGGAGACCAACGTGATGCATTTATTTGCCGTGGTTTTTGCTTTGATGCTTGTCGATAGTGGCCAGTCTTTGACTGTGGCGGACTGTGGCATTTACTACAGACGCCCAGGTAATGTATTACAGCTGTGACTGGTGACACCTGTTTAGTTGTTTGTTTGACCATTTTGGCATTGTTTGTTTGACATTTTATGCATTTTAAATGATATATTTTAAAGTTGGATAGACTTACCAGGTGGCTTTGTAAAAAGGCCGGTAAAATGGTCAGTGCTGCGGTCTGCGTGCAGTTATTAACTGTAATTGGTCATGCATTTGTTCCAGTTGGTGTGCAGTAAAATATTAGCAGTAAAACCAAGTGTTTGAAAACACTATTGTTTTAGAAATAGAAGCTTATGATGCTGGAGAGAAGCGGACCGCATGCCAGAAGCTGTTCTTTGATTTTTAGAATACACTGATATCTCCGTGAACTGTGGAACCACCGCGATACAGTTGGCAGTGCAGGCCTGCCCCGTCATTTACACCGGCTACAACGAGTCCCTGCTGTTACTGAACAGCAAGACGGACCCGGGCTGTAGGGGGGTTCTGGACACCAGTGTGATGCCGCCAGTGGTGCGGTTCCAGTTTCCGCTGAACCAGACAAACTCCTGTGGAAGTGACTTCACCGTAAGTGGTTAAGTGGTGACAAGTTATAACGCAGCATTTATGGCTGAATTTTCCATCTCAGATAGAGAGCTCAGAAATATCTGCACATATGTGTCTGCTGTGTTTCTAACTGAGGATGTAAATAAAAAACACATTGAATGTCTTATTTATGCAGCTCTGGACTTACATCAAACTAACTTAAGTAAATCCAGACATATCAAGTTTACGGAAGGGTTGGGTTTTTTAAGGGGGGCAAAAGAAGGACCATAATTCATAGTGAAGGGTCAGACTTATTATCAGCCAATGATATGTTTATAATCAGTGAGTGACTAGAGAGGGAGCTAGCTCTCTGGGGGCCAATCAGCTTTCAGTTGGGGCCAAGAACTTTGTGACCCCGCCCCTTTACACACCCCTGGCAAGCACTAATGCAAAAAGGTGACATATATACTGTAAGCAAATTTACATTTTGTCTTTTTGATTATTTAGTATGTCGCTTATTAAATTGTGTTTACTTTATGTTTCTATTTACGCCTATATGATTGTTTACCGCATCACCTAGTAGGAAACCTGACTAAATCAATCATGTTCTGCCAGACTACAGGTGCAGTAGGCACTGGGATCTTTTCAGACTTCTCCAACATCCAGACAGTCAACATTAGCGGTTTGATTCGATCATTTGACCCGACAGTGGGCCAAGTGACCTACAATGCCGAGCTGAAGTATTTATACTCCTGCTCCTACGCTCTGGAGTACCTGATCAACAACACACAGATGGAGGTGTAAGTTGTCTACCAATGAACAGAAAATAGAGCTCGTATTTTACCAGTCACATGACACAGGGTGCCATTCTCCTCCAATAATGCACTCTTGTAATCCTGTATATATATCACACAGCCCAGATGACAGAACAGACCTCAAATGGAACTGAGCATAAAAAGCAAAAACCAGGGTCAATTGCCATGTCTTTTACCTTTGGATAAGTGTACAGCTAAGAATACAGAGGCAATTTAAGATTTTATTTCTCTATTTTATTGAGTGTCAACCAGGCATTGAATTTGGTTAGATTTAATAATATTATAAATGAAACATAGACAAAGGTATGAAATTTCATAATATTTCCTGGCCCTTTTCTCCCCACAGGGCATCAGCCTCCATAGCACTGAAGGACAACAATGGCAGCTTCATCAGCACGTTGAGCATGCAGCTGTATGAGGTAAGGCCTTACCGGCCTGACAGCAAGCCATTCTCCTGTGTCCGTTGGAGCACTTTTCCCGGGAGAGGCTGCTGACCTGTTCAGAGGATTAGGTTAGATATCCATGAAGCTATTCAAAACGAAATTCTGGGGCGGCTTAGAGCCACTGTAATGTGCTGGGAGATCTATGACTCCTCAGTTATTACATTTATGTATTGCTGTGGTTACACATGATATACTTATTATGTTTTGCACCCAGGATAGAAACTACACTACCCTTTTGGTCATGTCGCCACTGGGCATTGAGCTGAAGACTAACATATATGTGCTTGTGAAGGCCACCAACTTGACGTCCCAGTAAGACACCATGTCATCCTCATAGGCCTCTGCATTAAGATGCTCCACACTTACACCGGCATGGTGCTGAGTGGTTTTTTACTCTCCCTACAGGTACAACGTGCTCCTGGATCGATGCTATGCCTCCATGACTCCCTATCCTCAGAACTCCACCTTCTTTAATCTCTTTGTTGCGTAAGTGTGCCCGAAGAAGCCGCAGAGTAACTACGGTGAAATCTGGGGCTTGAATCCACCTTGAAGTCAGTGACCACTTGCTCTCGCTGACCTCCCACCCCTCAACTCGCTTTCAACCGCAGGTGTAACAGGGACAAGCTGACAACCATGCTGGAGAATGGTCAAAGCCAAAACGCCAGGTTCACCTTCCCAGCTTTCCGCTTTGTCGAGCAGCAGAACCAAACCGTTGCTACCTACTTTCTGCACTGCATCACCCGGCTCTGTGAGAAGACCACCTGCGCACAGTTCCAGGTACGACCCACATCTACCTTCTTCAGCACGCTACTCTGGGGACTGGTGTGTGGCTCAGTGGATTAGACCTCAGTGCACGCGATCGGATAGCTGTTGATCTCGGGGCCAGCAAACTGATGCTGCCCTTGGGTCCTCCAGCAACGCCCTTAACCCCATTAAATGCCTCAGGGGCACCAGATAAGTGCCGCACCCTGTGCTCAGTCCCTAAGCTTTGCTCTTAACTCCATGTGTGCATGTACGTGTCAAAAAGGAGAGCATGATGGGTTTGCAAGAAGAAGCATCTCAATGATCCGTTCTTGTGCAAATGGCAAGTTAAGCATCATTTCACATTTCCATTATTTATAAAGATTACTACGTGGGAATGCTGTATACCAGGGTTATTCAACTCACGGTCCTCGAGGTCTAAGCACTGCTAGTTTTCCAGCCTTCCTTTACCTGTCAGTCAGGTGTGAAGCCTCTGACCAATCAGAATCAGTAATTATTAAAGAACTACCGGGGAGAACTGAAAACACCATCGAGGTCCAGAGCTGAAGGACCCTGCTGTATGCCGTTGAGTTCAGTACATATACTGTACAGCAGTAGACCACAAATAGGGTTCATCCAGGTCACTCAGCACAACGTATAGTTTTATTATTTCAAATGTGTTCAAGTGAGACAGCTGGTTGGACTGACCATTACATTACACGTCAGAAGTGCTCATTCTTAGCCCAGTATATTTAATGCCGTCCAAATCCTCATGATTTTCATAGAGGCCCTGAGAGTTGCTCGGTCTATTAAAAACAGGTCAAGTAGGCTTTGATGAACTAGGGCATGAGGGTATCTTGGGACAGTGTAGGAAGTGGAGCAACTCGACAAGGCCAGTTTGCAAGGGTACGACGGTTTATTGGTGAAAAAGTTATCTTCTTTGTGGGTGAAAAGAATATGGGAGTGACGGGTCCAACATGGTGAGCAAGAAAACATGGAAACTCATGTGACAAAAGGCAGGAGTTAAACACGTTCACTTTGCCAAAACAGGACTTTGTTGTGGTTGGTCTTAGGACCAGCTTACATCTATATTAGAGATGGAGACAGATGAAGATGACTCATTTTGATAATTGTGGCCTTGATGTGCACACCACCCCACCCCCCACCGTCTGCTCCTGTACCTTTCTACTCCCAGAGCTGCCGGAGGAGAAAAAGGGATGTGGGGAGCACCCCCGCGCCCACGACAGGCATCACTGACTCCACGACCATCACCTCCCCACCTATCATCACCAGGGCAGAGAACGGTATGTTCAGCAGACCGTCATCAACACTGACCGCCATCCCTAACAGCACCAGTAGGGGAGCCTCTTTACAAACCAATCCAAGCATCTCCACATGACAAAGCTCATCTGACTGACCTGCTTATATGCAGCAACTCTTATGAATTACATGTGGTTTAGAGTATAGTCGATGTTTGATATGAGTCAGAATAACATTTTTTTCAATCCCTATTGTGTTTCAGTGCTAACATCAAAGGAACAGGGTAAGTTTTGTTTTAATCTCCAAGAAATTCTCAGCAATGTAAATGTCATTCTACTACCAACCCATATAAGCCATCGATGACTCAATTGTCTGTTTTCATCAATCCTTAATTGTGGAGATTAGATCTGAGCCTGAATATGTTCTGTCAGGACCATTATTAGACCTGTTGTAGGCTATGGGAATATTATATACTGTTCAGTAGGCAGAACATGGCAGCTGACCTCAAAGAACTTAATAATTGCAGTAGTATGAAAAAACTTGAAGTCTAACTGGCTTCTCCTTCCCCACTGACGAATAGCATCATACAGCCAGGGGGATGATTCCAAGACCTCCATGGGCCTGGGAATAGCAGTGGGTATTCTGGTTCTGGCTTGTATTGGTGTGGCTGCCACAGCCACCATCCTCTACAAGCACTACAGGGTGCATTCCGGAATCTCCAAGCCATTCCACAGCTAGATGTGAACCAGGTCGTCCCCCGAGGAGCTCCTTGCACACTCTATTGGCATACCTGTCTTAAAGTGACTGAGCTGACAACTCATACCTTATTATTTTCAATGTCTTTACTTTTTAGAGCTACTTCATTGAGTCCTATAGTTCTGTTAAGTTTAGCACCGTGTGCCTCCATATTGAAAAGTTTACCTGGAAAGCATTAATGCATCTTACTCGAAAGATGTTGTTGCATCTTACTTGAAGGACACTGCACTCGTTATCTCAGTTCTGTAACTTTTCAATGAACAAATGAATCGGGTGTAGCTAATTTTTCAGGTTTTACTTAACAATGTCTACCATAGCTTATTGGGAAACATGTCATAAATGTCAAATTCATATCATGTTTTATCTTGCGGAAAACTTTGCAAAGAATCTTTTTGATAAAGGAAAATGGGGGGGGGAGGTAATGGTCAGATTTGTTTAGAAATGCATATTTTATTCATTAAACGGAACTATTATGTATAAAATCATTTTAAATATATCAAACTGAGCTTTAGTAGGACAATTAACCAAACATTTTATAGCGATATTAAATTATATGACTTTTCTGCGCTGGCCTCTGTGTATGGCAAAGGCGTTTTGATTTTATTTACATTTTAAAACTGTTTTCTTATACAAATTGTGTACATTCCCATAATATCCAAATACAAGCACCAGCATCATTAAAGGTTACAGGAACAAAAACACTGATTGCCTTTAATTGACTTCTGAAATGAGTAGCTTGGTCCCGTCAGTTGGGCTGCGCCGAAATGCTACTCAGCGTAATTCAAGCGTCAGCTGGACAAATGTCGGCGGCGTGCGGCTCTGCTAACTTTCTGCAGCACCTGTTCCGTGGCTCTATTTCACAGTTGTTTGTTTATACCTCATTGAACCTCCCAGGGTTTGTATTTCACTGAAAGGCGATCCCCTATTATGCTTGGGGACCATTAAAAAAAAATCTGATCCTAATTTTGCGCGAGCTCACACTAATCCGTTGACACTGAATCTAATCTTTTTTGTGTCCCATAAATGAGAACGGCATGCCATACAATAAAATGAGACTAGATAGAGTCTGTGTTACATTCGGAAACAGGATGCAGTTAAAAATCAAGATAGGAAGAGCTTAAGTACAAACCACCCAGTGTTTGCAGATGGAACCAATTTTGCTTAAATAATATGTTAAAGGCTTTTTTTGGTGAAGAGGGCCTCTTTAACACCTTCCCTTTAAAGACCTTTTTTGAACTTCTACTCCTGTGTATTGTAAAATCCCTGCTGAAGCTTTACTCATCCTCACTGAACGATTGTGAATTTAAATACTCCTGGCTTGATGGACACAGTGTATTTACCCTCTCTTCCTGCATCGCTCCGCACCTCAGATCCAGGGCACATTCCCTGTGGATTAGCAGCAGCTTAAAGGAAGCCGGGCAGACAGTAAGCTTCCTCCAACTACAGGAATTAAAATCAAGTTTCCCACAGAAGTTTGCACACTCTTGGTCTATTTCCCACCACAATGTTGCACTCGATCGGTAACAAGTCTAAAACACCCTTCCTCTGGTGGCACAGATTGGGGACAGCGCTGTCACCTAATCTCCGCTGGGTCTTTCTGAAAATCCTGGGGTCCTATTTCATCCGCTGACTTGACTCATCCTGGGCGGCACCCATCCGCTGCGCTGTGTCCACTCCTGATCAATCCTGGGGCAGTTTTAGGATTTGAAAATTAGGGGCGATCAGCCTCTGAACGAATACAAGCTAAACACAGGAGACATATGTTTCAGTGGGTTAATTTAGATAAATATTAATGGAAAATGTATGTTATTTTTCTAATGACAAAGGAATGCAGTTCAGTCAGATTCAATCTTACAATGAATAGACACACCACAAATTACAGCCCATGAGACGCACTTTAATATTCAGTGAAAAAGGCGAGAGGTGGTCTGAGGTAAAATTCAGTGGTAAAATTCACCATGGACTGTGTGATCAGGTTTTAAAATTTTGCACAAATGTTTTTAAAATGTATATATTTATTAAATTGTTTGTGGGTTTAGGATAGGCCATAAATTCAGTTGTTCCTTTTGGATGACAAAGTATTCATAGCAGTATGAAACATTCTACTCACTTAGCTGCTGATATTAAATACATTCTTTCAGTCTTGTACAGATAGCATGATTGTTATTTTGATTATAATGATTTTGGTAATTTGAATCATTTTTTAAAAACATTTTTAGACATCCTGAGGTAACATGAGAAGCTCATATTATTGGTCTGTTTCACTAAATTTGTTCAGTATAACATTACTGTATTGGCTACTTAGTACTTTAGTTTTGTTTTCCCCATTATCAAGTTTTGTAAATCTTCATAAATTTCCTGCTTTGATACAAAAATACAGACAGGCCTAAAGATGCCTTTGGATCAAACATGAGATGATACAAAAGTGGAATGTTGAGAAACACCAGGGAAGAAGGTGAACGCTAACAGAAGCCCAAAGTCTGTTAAACAGCTGCGTCCACCTCTGAACAACCAACAACAAGAGGTGATGCATTCAAGTCACGTCAAGTCACTTTGTTGTCATTTGACACACATGAAATTGTGAGTCTTCATAGCATCAGACAGTTATAACAAAGAATAATTAAAAAATAAACACTGATGAACAAATACTAGGTGGGGACAAAAAAAAACTAAAGTAAAAAGCTAACACTTTACTTGAGCGGGCACAAATAAAATAGTAGTACTCTTACTTAATGTATTAACTAGAAAATGTACACTGATCCCATGTTGGCTTATCATCAGTAAGTCATTACAGGTCATGAATTTCATGCAGTTACTATATTTGATCATGATTTGTACTTGAGTAGTAACTGACTTGTGCCCCTTCAAGTACAGTGTTACCAATAAAATATAATGTACCCCAGTACACAACAGTAAACAACAATGACCCAGTGCAAATAGTACTGCCACAATACAAAGAAGGGAGGGCCTAGATACAGGCATAGAAAGAACCGTGGGAGGTTTATTGACAGTCCGAAACAAAACAGAACCCAAGGAAATGAAAGAAAAGCACCTGGAGGGGTCAAACAGAAGGGAGACCGAGGGTAGCAAGGAGCAGGATCAGGAACATGGCAACAAAGGGGGGTGTCACTGGTCACGGTACAGAGGATGACAATGACTGGACTGGGGAGCTCAAGACAAGCAGGTCCTTTGTACATGACGAGTAACTGGTGTGGCTCCAATGGAGATGGTAGGACCAGACACACACAGGATGGGCAGGACATGACAAGTACAAGTACAGAGTGGTGAAAAGCTGTGCATATAGACATCACTCTGCTGCTAGGTGTTTTTGGCAGTCTGTGGTTGCAGTTCCTTAGCTCTCTGAGGTACTGAATTTTTCAGACAAATGTTAAGCACGCTGATAAACATCCGTGCCTCATCACCCCTGTACTGTAAGATGTAATCTTTGTCTCCATGGGTTCACACCGACATTGCCACTGATTGATTTATTACCCAGTATTCTGTGTTAAATTCTGTCGTGTAATGTGTGCGGTGACATTTTGAGCTGAGAGTATTGAATCATATTTGATGAAAAAACATTATTTCTTGCACTCAGTCATTATTTCATGCGGCTATCAGGGCTGATGGCCTCACGGTCATGACCCAGACCCTATCCTCCCTGAATTTCACAGGAAATGAAGAGCTTTTTCTTGCCCTTTGAACTTTTGAATAAAACTCTGTCCCTTCATCTTTATCTAAAGCACGATGAACCTTATTTGAATCTAAGCAAATCTCATTAGAATTTTGAGTTTCTCTCATAGGCATTAATTATTCAAAAAGTCAGTTTTTAAACTGATATTAAATAAATAGAAATTTAATTGAATGAACTCTTTTAATACTGGAACAGTAGCAATCCTGTCTAGCTGCAGAATAATGCGTGAAATGTAGCGCCAGACAGAAAATCTTGACATTCATCTCTGTGGAGAGATGTTGACATAATCCTTTCTTGCTATTTTTTGTGTTTGCACCTATCTGTGATGTATTTTGTGAATTATAACAAAAGAACAAGTAATATTTGTTGTATAACATACAATGTTACTGATACAAATGGCTTTTTGGGTGGTTCTGTAGTCTATGTAACAAATATTTATTATTGGTTACTAATAAGTAGTCACACGTTGTCACGATCGTCAGTGGGCGAGCGGGCAAGCAGAGGAGAGGAGCCAGGAAGTCGGGTAAAACGGGGATTTATTCGGGAAACAGGCAGCAACACGGGGTAGCACGACAGCAATCATCAATGACAAGTCTCGGGAAGACTGACTCAGACAAAGACTAAATACACAGGACTAACTGGTACTAACAAGAGACAGGTGAGAACAATCAGGTAGAAACACGGGGTAACAAGGTGGGCGTGGCACACACGAGGATCGGACAGAGCTGGACATGACACACTTAGCCTGGAAATAGTTTTTCTTCTACTGGTGTATTTGATTTGCCAATTATCTATACTATGGGTTTAACAAGAGTAAAAGATTTCTTATTCATTATGCATAGATATCAGTGTCCCACTTGAGTAAACTGATCTGAACGCATGCGCATAATAAAAAAATCTCCAAAAATTAAAACGAAAACATCCAAGGTAACCCTACCCAGGTGAATATTTCACAGCTTACAATGGGCACTTGCTTTCATCTCCAGGTAACAAACTTTGTTTCAAAAACACCAGGATGGAATTTCCTGTTCGAATAACTCAAAGAGTTGGGGCAGAACCCCTGTGTCACCCAGGTGTTAATGTCGAAGCCGGGTCATGTGAGGGGCATGTGCTGGGGGGGGCACTTTACAGCACCAGAGGAGCCCTCAAACCCTCAGCCCACAAACATTAATTCTGAATGCAGCATTTTGGGGGCTGTACCATAAATCTGATATTCTACAGAAGAAGGCCAGAACAAACATCAATATTCTTGCAGAAAAAAACAATTTCTCTGTCTGAAGGATGGACGTGATGCTTCCAATTCTACGCTGAAGCTGTAGCTCTAATGGAACCGGCGAGGAAAATCTATTCAAATGTAAAAGAAAAAAATATAACGCACATTGGAAGTTCAGCTGAAGCTGGGAAGGTCAGCTATTGCGTTAATTGTCTTCATATGCTTTGATATGGCATGTATTTAGGTGTTCAGGTACAGATGTCAAGAAATAAGTCATAGCAGAGGTATATAAAAAATGAATAAAGTTCAGGCATCATCACATACTACAAATTTAGAAGATGTTCTTACAATCATCAGCTACTCATGGAGTCATTTGCAATCATCTAATTTGTAATCATCTGGTATTCATGTTGATGTTAGTCTTGAGATACAAGATGCAGACTTTTTTGTAGAACAACAAGGATATTGCAAACTTTTTTTTGGTATATTTGGTTATTTTTTAATCTTTATAGTATGGTATACACTGCTTGGCCAAAAAAAAGTAATCATTTGATTTTTTCATTGGTCCTCCATTAGCTTTGATTATAGCGCACATTTGTGGCATTGTTTCCACAGGTTTATGCAACATCTCACCCTTTATTTTCATCCAGATTTGCATTCATTTCTCATCCTGTATTGACAAGTGAGTTGAACCTCCATAAAGCCTTCTTTTACACATCCCAAAGACCTTCAATCGGGTTAGGGTCACAACTCTGTGGTGACCAAGTCATATGTGAAAATGATTCTCGTGCTCCCTTAATCACTCTTTGACAATTCAAACCCAATGAATCTTGGCGTTCTTGATCCAGAATATGCCAACAGGGAATAAAAAAACTCACTGATGATGGATGGAGGTGTAACCTGGCCATTCAGGTACTCAGCTGACTTCATTTTATTGCTTCATAACGTTACTGAGCTGTAATAATGATCCAATCATTGGCTCTTAAGTTTTTGCTGATATAAATTCAAATGGCAACTTTTTTTGGTCAGGCTGTGTATGTTACAACACTTATCTCAGTAAGCAGAATAATAGCTGGATATAACAGAGTTAACATTAAGGTTAGTGTATGCTGTATGTGAATATTTTGGAACACTTTGATGAGCAATTATGTAAACAAATTTGGACACTTGCACGTTTTATATGCTACCTTGGCTTAGAGCAGAGGTGTCAAAGTCAAGGCCTGAATGAAAGGAATGAATTATCTATGGCCCCCGGGATGATATATGATTAGTATTAGAACCGGCCCGCAGGCCACAGCCACCTGCTGCTGTTTTGCATGCACCAATACTCCATTCCCCACAATGCAATGGTAGCCCCCGAACTCGCTCTTCTTTGAAGGAAGTTTGTTTTTGTCTGTGAACCTGGTGAAAAATGTTTTCATTTTTCACATTAGTGACAGAGCCATACAAAATGTTGGATTGTTCATTTAATCATTAAATAAAATACATTACACTGTGTTAGGTCTTCGTTCAATAGGTTACATCATTTTAATATGTTTTAATAAACATTGAACCAGTCCGGCCCTTGGCTTGTAGCAAATTTGTTTTTTTGGCCCTCTAATGTATTTGACTTTGACATCCCTGGCTTAGAGGTATCACTGAGTTAACTCAATGAATATTTGTATGAAGATTAATGAAGGCGGTGTTTAACTTATTTCTCAAGTGGCTTTCCCAATGGAGGGATGACTACCCACCATATCCAGTTATCCAAAACCTTTAAATATCCATTAAAACCTTTAAGAAACACCTTAAGACCCATCTGTTCTGGTAAAACTTCAATGATCCTTCCAGTCACAGACCTCCTCAATCTTCATCGGTGACTCCTTTGATCTCCCTGACCAGTTTTCATCTAGTCTTTTTGTCCATTTTGGAGAGATGCTCAGTTCTTGGTAACATTACTGTTGTTCCATATTTTCTACACTTCTTGATGACTGTCTTCATTGTGTTCCATGGTATATCCAATGCCATGGTATTTTTACCCTTCTCCTGACTGATATAGTTCAACAGTACGATCCTTTTGATGTTATAGGTCAACAATGGGCTCAACAATGGCAGAATCAAAATCCAAACTTTAGAGTCAAGAACACTGTTATTGCTGTTAGAATCAAAAACTATAAGAAAACACTGAAGGAAGCTACAGAATATTAGTCATAGGTAAAAAAAAAAAAACAATTACTTACTCACTATTGTTTAATTCTACAGAAAATAGCATTGTTTTAAATGAACATTTTTCATATGTATGCAAGCATAACCTATATTGGAAGGCATAACGTTCAACAAACGTTCAATCAGCAGTACATTCAACTATATAATTTTGCACTGAAAATGTTTTCTTTCCACTTTTATGCTTTTAAATGATTTTGTCACTCCCCGCTCCGAACGATCCTCGTGTGTGCCACGCCCACCTCATTACCCAATGTTTTTCCCTGATTGTCTTCACCTGTCTCTCGTTCCTGCCTGCCTGTGTGATGTATATGAAGTCTGCATCAGTGTAGGTCCGGCAGACTCGTCATTAATGTTAGATAATGTTAGTGGATGTTTAGTGATGTGCATACTACCTGCTCCTGTGTTGGGATGTTCCCTGTAAATAAACCCAGTTTCCCGTATTCCCTGCTTGGCTTCCCTGATTTCGCCGCTCGACCAACAGCGCAATGTGACAGATTTCCTATATGGCCTCAAATTTTTTGTCATCATATCTTGAGTCCAAGGCAGAATAAGACATGAAGAAAGTCAAATAATATGTGTTGTATTGTTTAATGGTCTCAGATTTGGGAGTAAGTTGTATGTATTGGTGACTCCTGAGTTTCAGTGTTAGGGGTGTGGATGGATTCAAACAAGCGACAGTGGACGTTTTCTGAAAAAAAAAATTGAAAAAAAGTTACGTCACTCAGCAAGAACAATACTGACCACTTCTTTGCTTCCTATCCTAGGAGGCACCATATTAGGCATATTATAGACATAATTCATTATACGTACAAGAAAGTATAAAAACTTACGGAATATCTTACACAGTGCAAAAACAAGGAAAATTATTGTCACGCAAAATATTCCAGAGATTGGAACTGCCACTCCAACTGCAACGAAATAACATATAAAACATTAAATAACATCATTCTGTGGAATAAAAAACTAAAATGGTAAACAAGTACGTCAATATATTACATTTTGGAAACATTTTCATGAATTAGCAGATATGTACAAAAGATTAAATTTAAAACCAACCACTGTTTATATTTATTGCATAGCTTTATTATTGTATCTTGGTGATAGGATAGTGATCCAATGAGCACCTGTTTTCTGTTCTTTACACTGAACTGTGTAGTTGAGGGGCAGGT
>JABFEA020000110.1:18145878-18160520 GCA_019775915.2 Cyphomyrus plagiostoma | reverse complement strand
GTTTTTGGACTGTGGGGGGAAACCGGAGTACCCGGAGGAAACCCCACGACGACACGCGGAGAACATGCAAACTCCACACACACGAGACCAGAACTCAGGTCCCAGAGGTATGAGGCAACAGTGCTAACCACTGCACCACCATGCCGCCCATCAAGTTTCGTGTCAAGTATAAATAAACCCTGCAGAGGAGCCACACCTTTGTATCTCGCAATGCAAAGTGTGGTTACCCTTGCAAGTAAAAGGAAGCGCTGTCTTATCCTCATTTGGGGCGGGGCAGGGTGAAATAAACCCTAACACATGTCTTTATGGATCTTGCTTTGTGCACTGTGGCACATTCATGCTGGAACAGAGAAGGTCCTTCCCCAAACTATTCCCATAAAGGTGGAAGCATAGAATTGTCTAAAATGTCTTGGTATGCTGAAGCATTAAGATTTCCCTTCACTGGAGATAAGGGGCCCAGCCCAAACCTAGAAAAACAACCCCATACCATTATCCCTCCACCACCAAACTTTACAGTTGGCACACTGCAGTCAGGCAGGTAATGATCTCCTGGCATCTGCCAAACCCAGACTCATCCACCAGACTGCTAGACAGAGAAATGTGATTTATCACTCCACAGAGTCCAGTACTGGTGTGCTTTACAGCACTCCATCAGATGCTTGGTGATGTCATGGTTGCATGTAGTCACTGTCGTCACTCAGCCATGGAAACCCATTTCATGAAGCTCCCAGTGCACAATTGTTTGTGCTGCAGAAAAGGCCAGATGACGTTTGGATCTCTGCAGTTACATACACACTATGCGCCTCAGCATTCTGTGACCCGGCTCTGTTTCTGGCTCTCTTGACCATGGAATATCTAGCAGGGAAGAAGTCTCATAAACTGACTTATCACAAAGGTGGCATCCTCTGATGGTACCATGCTTGAATTGACCAACTCTTCAGAATGACCAAAATACTATTCAGGGTCATGGGGAGTCCAGAGCCTATCCCAGAGACTACAGGCACAAGGCCAGGGAATAGCCCAGGATGGGACATTAAAAAATTAGCATCAGCATGCTTTTGGACTGGGGGGGGGCAAATTCATGGAGGAATCTCCTGATAACACAGGAAGAACATGCAAACTTCACACACATGGAACCCTGACGGAGACCCTAGTCCCAAAGGCATCAAGCGACAGTGCTAACCACTGCACCATCCCCAGAGCAACCCATTCTTTCATAAATGTTTGTAAAACTGACTGCATGGCTATGGGTGGCAATGGGTCTGAATGACACACCCAAATTCAGTGATTGAAAATACTTTTGCTCTAAGGGTGCATATTAACATCGAAACCTGGGGTCTGAGTCAAACATTTAGGCAGCACCCCCAGACCATTAAGGGCCTTGCCCAAGGGCCCAACAGACATGTCACTATTCATGTCACTATGGGACTTGAACCAGTGACCACCCCATCACAGACATGGAGGCCTAACTCACTGAGCTGGACAGCATCTCCAAAATTGCGGTTCAATTTGAAGGTATGGATATGGGGGGAGGGGTCGACTCCTCAAAGCCATTTGACGTTCCAACCACAGATAAAAACGGTACTTGGCTATTGTATTCTTTCTGTAGCTGAAGGGGAAAAACACAGAGACCTGTCAGATATTCAGCACAAGCTTTTACCCTCCGAGGACCACTCTAGATTGTTACTCCTCCCCCTCTTCACTCTGAAATTCCACCAGACATTTGGGACATAAGCTATAATAAAGTACCCAGTCTAGTGGTTGTTAAATCTCTTCCGGGGACTCTGCCCTGTTTGGCATGTTTGCTTTGTTCCATCATCAGGAAACCTGGTTCAAATACCGCAGGAGTTAATATCACTGAAGTGCTTAAACAAGGTGTGCCTATGGTGAAGATAACAATACGTAAAACAGCCGGTGTTCCCAAACGCTATTTTGAGCTCCAGTATGTATTATTATTGCTAGCTTCAAGCAAGGGTACGTGCAGACCCGGCATCTGCAGGGGCCCAGGAGAGACAGTGACCCTTATGTGGGGCCCCCAATGAAATTGTTTTGTCCGTGTGGGAGGCAGCGAGCTTGGGGTGGGGGGGCAGGACAAATTGCATATTTTTAGCATTTTGTGATACAGGGCGATTGCGTACTACTCAAATCTCCCATCCCCTCAATTTCACGTATATGTTTGCATAAACAAGAGCCCCTGAGAAGTGTTGGCTGCCCTTAATTAACCAGGCTGGACACGCCCTGACTGTGCCTCCGCACTCAGGCACTATGATGACAGCGTGGAGAATGATGGCACTGTAGGGAGATTTAGGTCTGTTAAAGGTGCACCTATGGGATTTGCCAAGTATCGAGCACCAGAGCGTGTACAAATCACTGCCTCGTCGGCTCTGATACAGAAATACAGGTTTTGGGGCTATGGAGATTATGTCTGGATCCTCATTACCGTGTTACTGAAGGCTGAAAATTTGCGGTGAGGCAGTATAATGGCGTGCCATTTTTGCACACCGCACAATATGCTCATTTATATTTATTTAATTCAAGCATGATTTATGAATATCACTCCATCTATCTTCCATAACCACTTATCGAATACAGGACTGTGGTGACAATTTCCCATAAATATAAATAGCATATCCGGAAGGTTGACTCCAGTTCAGAAAGAGCTACGGTAGCTTATTCATAGATATTTGGTGAATATACTAAGTTACCAGTGTTAGTGAGCTCCACTGCACATGGGAGTTTGTTACCTACTGATAATTAAGAAATGTCGGCATTATAGGGGCAGTTCGACTTTTATAAAGAACAGAAAGTGCTGCAGTTTTCCCTGCTCAAGTGGGCCTAAATATCATTTTACAGTATTTCATAAATGTATGGTCATGTATTACAGTACATGAAAACCAAAACAAATGAGACCATACTTTTAAAGTTTTCGGAAACACCGCAACCATTTAATAATTACGATAAATCACGATAAATTACGTCTTCACCGCGATATATCGTGAATGTAATCACAGCTAAACCTTGAGATTAGCAGTACCCTAACGCTGATTCAGCGTTTTGTTTCACCCTGGCGTCTCTGTCTTTAATGTTCAACGCAGCTGTATACCCAGTTGTTAACATTGTTCCGTGCATCTGTACGCACAGCTGTTAGCATTAAAATTTTAATGTGTTTTTGACACCTGTGACAGTTTCTGGGCAGTGTTACTGAAGTCACCAGCTGTGCGTCACTGCAAACGTGCATCTCATGGAGGGTTCACGACCCTGTCTCTCAGCGCCTCTTATCTGTCTGTCTGTAAGTGCTAACTCCATAACAAATCATGGCCCAGCCACCATGGCACTTCGCTGACCTTAGCGAGACACTCGCCTGTTACAGCTGCCTCTCCCTTTGGTGAAAAGCTCTCGGTCTTCACATAATAACAATGACTAACCTGTCATTGAATTGAATTGAGGCAGCAGACATTCCCATCCAGGACTGCACTGTTTTTTTTTTTCGAGGCTGCCTGAAAGCCTTCTTCACGTGCGCTAATGGTAAGTAGATAAAACAAATGCCATTATTTATGCATTACTAGTTGATTATTACCTTATGTGTCACACGGAGACTTGCCGTTTTCCCCTCTAATTGTATGACACATTAATCCGCACAATATTTTGGCAAAAGCAATCTGCCAACACCATAGCAAAAGAGCACATAGGTCCACATGCTGGACCACTTATTTCAACGTTGTGAAATCTGGCTTACTGTTCACTTACCTTCAACCATCCCTTAGACAACGGCAATTAACGTGTGGTTATTTAGGATATTTCCAGGCTCAATCACAGGCTCTTTAAATGTATTAAAATACTAGACCTCAGATACATTAAAATTCAGACATTAAAATGCACTGCAACAGGAAAATATTGGGAGGGGGTGTTTTTTTTTTTGCTTCTTATAAAAGCCAACTCACCGTACAGGATAGAGAGACTGCAGTGAAATGCATAGCAAGGAATACTAATTTAAAATGTGATGAAGTAGGCATTTACGTGAGTATAATGAATTATTTATTCAATAAATCTGCTGCCATCTTAAAGAAAATCTAATAAAAACAACCACTAAACACAGGAAAACCTGAAAACAAGTAAAATGCGTTTAAATATGTATTTTTGCATTTTAGATGAGGTATGGGGTGATTTATTTTGCTATCAAAAACAAACAGTTACGTTCCTATTTTAATGCACCAAATAACAACAAACAGTAAATCCATGTTACATTATGACAATAGCTTAACATTTAGTGTAATTTGTAGTAGCCACCACCAGAGGGTACACATGTTATTTTCCAGTCTCACACAGCTTCCAATTGCTTATCCTGACCAGGGTCACAGGGGGCCTGGAACCTTTCCCAGGCAGCATAGGTCACAAAGCAGCAGTATACCTTAGATGCCGGTGCAGAGAGCAGCACAAAATACAGGCAATTTAGGGACGCCAATTAGCCTAACTGCAGGCTTTGAACTGTGGGAGGAAATCCGCATGACACTGGGAGAACATGTAAACTCCACACGCAGTGTCAGAAGCAAGATTTAAACCTAGACCCACTGAAGCATTATCACCCTATTGCTCACCTAATATTTCAATGGTAAAATAATTAATGATGTTGGTGACATAGTTACACATGATTGTGCCTAAATAATAGGGTACCCCGCCTCCATTTTGTACTTGAATTAACATGATACGGCACAATCAAAAGGACTGTAGAAATAAGACAACCAAGAGAGCTGGCCAACCTACATACACACTAGTGTTTCACATAATGATGTATCTATTGATTTAATTCTAGGTGAACAGCTAGAAGTAAAGTTTATAAATATGTACATACTGAAACAGATTAACTTTCTCAGAATAACTGTCACAGTGCTGCATATGTACTGTTAGGCATAATTTTAAAAGACTCAAACTTGATATTTCACCAGTAAAACGTCATTAATTTGACAGGTGACTGGAAATACATTCCGTTATACTGCCATAATAAATATTCCCCCAAAACTATCAGATAATTTAGCGTATCAATATTCAGCGTATTCTATTGCAGGCTTACCGTTTACCATTTGTTTTTCACCTTCATCATTGTAATGATATTCCAGACGACTGAAGATGTCACTGACAGATTTCTCACTCATCAAATCTAATAATATCCTAATTTTAAAACACTTGGAATTCAATTTTAGAATAAATAACTGCTTGCACAATTACTCGTACTTAAAATGCTTGCGTGTTTTTTCCTTAACGTTTCCTGCTCAGGTGATGACAGTCAACCATCTCTGACACTGATTCGAACCCACTGCGGGGTCTGAATACTTAGGTAATGGAGTGTAAATAAGCCGGTAAGTTGGGCTTCAGAAACATGCGAGCTGGAAGCCGAGGCTGTTTCTAGAGAGCACTCAACCCCTTCATTTAGGTGTGATTCAAAGAAAAGGGCAGCCGCTTCTCTCACTCCAATAATCAGCATTAATCAGCATATGAAATCATTCCCCACCCCCATCCCAACAAGCGGTGTTGTTTATCTGCATCATCGCTTCCTGCTGGTAACACTGCCACTTGCCAGATAACTGGGCCAGTCAGGCATGCTAAGCTTAAAGACACTTTCTGCTGGGGACTGGCTGACTGACTTCCTTCTAGACATAACTATGATTAGTCTCAACAACGTCCAGCAATAATGCACCACTTTTGCAGGAACATTCCGGCACTGCAGCTCAGGAATTGTAGGGTGCAATGTGGCTCTGTAGTTTAGGATCAAGGGTGCCAGCTGTTTGTAAAGTTACGGACAGTCAATATTAAATTCACCCTGTCTGTAAATTGGTAAATAAATTCCACTGTCCGTCACACCTAAGAAAAGGTAAAAATGGCACGTGGGTAAAAAGAGTCTTAAAAGTTAGTGAAATCACAAATTTAAGGTTGGCAGCCTGGGTTAGGCTGCAATGCCTGAACTCAGAAGGTCTTTGGTTCAAATCTCTGTATGGGCAGATATCTGTCACTGTTAGGCCCTTGAAGACGGCCCCTAACCCTCAAATACTGCACATTGGCAGTCTAACTGCACACTGGCAGTGTAACTGGCATGCTGTGAATCTTCTAAGCGGCATGGACTGGCACCATCTCTCCTGGTGCGCTTCATGGAGTAGGTTCACCGTGAGCTGGTACAGGATATGCAACTGGGTGGATGATACAGCTTCATGCATAGTTAGCAGCTTAGTGTTATTCCCCTTACATCTACCTATTCTGCTTATCCATTATAATGCAATTCTGTGCCAGTTTGATATGAATTTCAATGTAGTTACAGTATTCTAATTTTTTTAAGGATAGCAATTTAATCTTAAGTGTCTTACAAATAACTTTGCGCGTTTAGTACGGTAATTACCGGCTCGCAAAATTAGCTGTTGGCCGATGGTCAAACTCCAGTCCTGGAGGGCCGGAGCCCTGCACATTTTTGGATTTCCCCTCATTTGACACACCTGATTCAACTCCTTGTGCTAATTACCACACAACTCTTGAGCGGAATTATTTGTTGTGAAACAGGGAAACAACTAAGCTATACTCCGGACCTCCAGGACTGGAGCGCGACACCCCCGGGTCACATGATATTTTTAAATCCATCGACAAGTCGTCATACTTAAATGCTATAAAGCTGCATACACAGCGACAAATTTAGCATAGGAGAAATCAATCTGTTGCTGCAGATCACATGTATTTACACGCATTTTTCGTGTTGCTGGGAAGTAGGCTGTGGCGGCGAAGTTCACACTCCGCGCGTGTGAGCGCAGACAACCCGGTGTCACAGGCATCCCTGTCTTCCGCAGCTGCTTCCCTGCACCGCCTCGCCCCCGCGGCACTGCAGGCGGCTACGTGCAGATGCTTGCGCCTGCTGAAACTGGATCGCCACACGATTCACATTGCTGCATTTCCCATTGCGGTGATGAAGTGTATTGCACACATTTCACTACAGTTATATTGGACCACGGTGTCATATCCAATTTGAAATGTCTTTAAAGTTGGTTGGACTGTCTCATCAACGTACACAGGGGGAGCTCTTAATTTGCCAGATACTTATAATTGTGCTACTGATTCTTCACCGCCAACACCCTTCTTCTGTGACCCACACAAAGCGACCTCATCCTCAGACGAGCCGCCCCTACAGTAGATAAAGCCTTCAGCACACCCATGGAGCCATGTTATTTTGAGCGCTCCTGTCCGAATCGGAGAACTTTCGCCACATCGCGTGACGCCGCGCACTCTTAATAGATCTCTCATCTTGCCTCGTGTACTGTGGGTTGCAAGACAATTAACCTGTGATTATTGGAACATTATTGCACTCAGCCTAAGGTCTCTGGAGCCATTGGAATACTAGACTTGAGATGTATTAAAATTCAGACGTTAAAAAAGCATTACAGCGGAACTAGTTGGCCGGTGTTTTTTAAGCATGCCATATCATCACACTGGAAGTGATGCCAGCATCCTGAATGAAACAGAGTCACAATAATGAAAAACAACAGCATAGAACAGAGTTAACGGGTAATGCATTGACATTATATGATAGACAAGAGGTTAATTATTCCCCCTTGTTCTCAGTAAACAAAGTACAGTATTCCTTCAGAAGCATAACAGCTAGTACATAAGGAGCTGTGGCACGCGTTACCTGATTTGTCCTTTTTTGTCAATCGGATATTTATGTTTCAGAATACAGACAAATTCCCGTGTCGCTGCGTTTTAGACAAATGAATGACAGTATAGGTAGGTCTTCGAATATCACGTAATTTAAAGGTAGATGTAATTGAAAATTACCCCACTAGAGGGCAGACATGCAATTTTTCAGTTAAAAAAACATTACACAAAAGGCCAGCCGCAAGTATTGGCTCTCCGTGAAGGTTTTAAAAATGTCGTTAAACAAAAATTCACATGAACGAATAATAGAAGATAAAAAAAACAGCCATACGTAATACAGCAGCACAACATTTTCACTGTGCTTTACGCACACTGCTGCATAGTGGCCTCTAAACCAACCCTACTTCACCTGGGGGCAAATCTGGGCGATGGAACTATGTCCTGCTCAGCAGACAGAGCTGCCATCCCATAAGAAAAAACAATGGACTGCATTTGGAAACACTTTTGGCTCATCTGCTCAGGGTCACGTGAAAAGGACGAGCTCTTGCCTGTCAACCGCACTTACAGGTGTGAAGCCCACGTGAGAATGAATTTGAAATGCAAAACAGAAGATGGGCAGAATACATAAACTATTAGGCTGTCTGCAGTGGCCTCCCAGTAATACAATGAGATATCCTGTGGAAAACAACAAAGAAAGCTCCCCTTGATGATCTCATAGCCAAGTATTGTCAGAGAGGGCCTTGGAATAAATCAGCCAAGAGCACAAACTCATCAGCCTCCATAAGAAAATTACCCACCATAAATCAGCTTTTTATACGTGACCTTAATTCTATTAATGAAATTAAAAATGGAATAGGGGGCACACCCCCCCCCCAACACCCTCATACCCATACCACATTCGCAAGCTTTCTCAGTGTGGCACAGATGTCTGTCTCCACCAGACACCTGACTCAGAAGTGGGGGGGGGGGCTTTGTGGAATTAGTTGGCTGCCAAAGACTGTGTATGACAATTCTGCTTTGATTGTCCAGCACCAGGTAGGATCACATGCTGCATTCCAAAGGCTGGTTGCAGCGGTTCACCAGACTGCCCCGCCCTAACAGCCACGAATCCCTGCACAGCACAAAAAGCGCCATTTTTCATTCCAGCTCGGGAATTCACACTGCTCCTGTCTTACGACTGATCTTAAGAAAAAAAAACAATTACGTGAATTGGTAGCTACAAGTTAATCTATTATACAGCACTGCATTTACATTTTTAGCAGGTGCTTTTATCTAAAGTGACATGCAGTTGAGAAAGCAGAGTGACACAGAAGCAATTGGGAATTATGGGCTTTGCTCAAGAGCCCAATGGGGGGGGGGGGGGGAATCACTCTACTGTCCCAGGGATTTGAACAAGCAGCCTTCCAATCACAGGCAGTATCCTAACCAACTTAGCCACACACCACCCCTACATGAGACAATCCCTAGCAAAATTAAAATCATATCAAAATAAAGGCAAACATGGCAAAAGGGTGAATGTGTGTCTCCACTACCGCTTCCGAGGGTAAACGCTGCATTTACTTGATGGCATTTTCTGGCAAGGTGCCACGCTCTGCGACCACCGTCTGTGATTCTGAGGAGTCCTGCCGACTCTGAATCCTTATCTTGGGCCTGGGCACAAGCCGCGGCTGAGCGCTTTTGGAAATGCACATGGTGCTGCAGAACAAGAAATCAGTCGCTCGTTCAGTTTTTCTAAAAACACATTGAGACAATCCTGAGGGGCTTTGGTTTCTGTAGTGTAAATTCTTGCAAAAACCTCACAGTTTTACAGCTACGTTCCAGTTGCTTTATCTGAGGTCAAAATACACGTGGAACCATGCCAAAGAAAGGTTTCTTCACGGGTTGAGCTCACATTTACTCGTATAATTGGTGTATGGAGATGCTTTTCTCAGTTCCAGCTCAGTCCCCTCAGAAATTTGAACCACTAGCTTTGGGTTGCTCGGCTATGTCCGTAAATGCTACACTACTTATGCCCCATCGTATCCCTTCTATTTCTGGAATGCTGTCCAGACATTGATCATCTTGACAGCTTTCCACCAATAGATTCCATGTTCTGCAGTATGTCACCATCATACCATAATCTTGGGAACATCAACCCTGACTTCTTGTAGCACTGGCCACTGGGGGCGCACCTTCAGCTACTGTCATTCACAGGGAGCTTCTGAAATGTCTCCCATAAGTTCCTTGTTGCCCTTTTCATCAAAAGCAGCTTAGATTCTTGCACATTTATGTGGCATTACTGGAGATTTCATGGTCGGGAATCTTGCTCAAGGGTATAAATCCCTCTTTGGATTTGAATCGGCAACTGGCAGGTCACAATTTCATGGTCTGAATGTATTACACACTGCACTGATATACGTAAAATATTAGATTATAACCATACTTTTTTCTCCCACAAGATAACAAAATATGTACGGTACTCATTGAGGCAGATGTGTTTTAATTATGATTTATTTGGTTGCTTTAGTTCACCACTGTGGGATCCTGAAACTAATAGACATGATTAATATGTCGTCTTCATTTTAGTGGAAAACTGTTATACGGCAAAAATTAAAGTGAGATGAACAGAAATGAGATATGTGTTAATTGGAGTCTGTCTAATTATGTTCATAGGGTATATAAAATCTTTTCTCCTCTTCTGACATGCTGTCCCTTTTGAAAAATGTTCTAATGCATATTCAAAACATAACTGAAGAAACTGATTGATGCATTGCACCATGTGCCCCTGTGGAAAACCCCATGCATAGTCCCTGTACTCGAGAAGGGATGCTGCAGTGTAATGACTTCAGACCAGTGACAGTGACATCCCATGTAATAATACCAGAAAGGCCGGTATTTCCAGCATATCAGGACTGCATACACCCACGACAGTTTGCATACCTAATCACACACAGATGTAAATAAAATCCTATACCTTCTTCCCAGAGCCTGCTGACAAGCTGGTCAACATTCCTGTTTATTCTTCACACCACAGACTTCAGCTACCATTCTGGTTTATGCTATCTTCTGTGATGATTCTGCACATGTATCAGTGAAGGTAGAGGGGTACAGAAGTCTTGCTGAGTGTTGAGTTTTGTTGAGGGGTATAAGAAGAACTACCTGCAGCTCAGTGTCAGAAAGACAAAGGACTTGGTGTTGGACTTCAGGCAGAATGGGGAGCTGCAGATCTCTGTCACCATCCAAGAGGGCAGTGAGTAAATAGTAGAGTGCTATAAGTGCATTGAAGTATATGTACTTCAGCGATAAGCTGGACTGGCATGACAACATGGTGGGATTTTGACAAAAATGTGCAGAGTAGGCTGTTTTTCTTGAGGAGACTAAAGTTCTTCATCAGTCTGTCATGTTCTTCATTGCTATTGGCTGGGGGTGCGGTAATGTGAAGGTGAGGAAAGCTGGGAGGCTGAAATTTTTTTTGAAGAAAACTAACTCTGTCACAAGACTGAGTCTGGACTCTCAATGGTGAAAGAACCATAGGACGGAGTCGGGACTCTTTGGAAACAATGGTGAAAGGAATAATGGTCTCCAAACTGTACTCCACTCTGATTGATGACGCCCATCATCTCACCATACAGCTTGAATATTTGAGGAGGACCTTCATATACAGGCTTATCTCCCTGAGGTGCAGAAACCTTTCAAGAAAAAAACATTCATTTGTGATATAATATTGAACTCAAATCAAGTCAAGTGGGACTTTATTGTCGTGCCAGCAATGCGGAAGTATACAGTGGTACAAGATGTCATCCCCCCCAGACCAAAGTGCAACTATAAGACATGGGTGGGGGCTGTATTGGACTCCATGTTCCTAAACCAACCTAGCACTGATGACTCCAACCCAACTCTCTCTAACTCATCACGGTACTGTGTCACCTGCACTGAATTACATCCCTTCCAAGTTTACATGCACTTTTCTTCTTCTTGTAATACCAGCACTGCACTACACATGTCATGTTTGTGTATGTTTTATTAATTTCTTTGAGCTGGAACTTTTGTGCTGAGAGTTATTTTTGTAATGTTGCTGGGCGACAACATTATCCCCAGCGGTGAATAATAAAGTTCGTATCAAACCATTGATTGGCTGGTTTGAAATACAACAGGTAACAGAAATTATTTTTTTTTTGTCCTGCTATATTTCCACGAGGGGAACAAAGAAAGCACAATGAAGATGAATCCATTTACATTTTAATAAAGGTCTGATATGAAATGCCTGGTTGTTTGATGAAGTCAGTGTCTTTGTGAGTCTCTGGTATTGTCTCAATTCTTGGTTTAATGTGTAAAGAATACTGATAATGAGGGCGTAGAAATGCACTGCCTTTCATTCCTTGCCATGGAGTGGCAGGGAGTGTAATACCAAACCCAGTATTGCACACTAAATCAGAGCACAAATACAGAGAAAATTCCAACTAAAGAGCACCTGTGTCTAGATATCGCCGGGAAAGCCGATGCGCAAGAGAGTGGCCCCGTGAGGCCACGTAGATACGCCAGTAATCGGAATATTTACGGGAAACCCTGAATCAAGTCTCATCCGTCAGCTGAACCCGTAACACAATTTATGTAAAGGAGAAATGCAGGAGCCCTCAGGGAAGATCTGGAAGGCTGACATAATGGAGGCAAAGCGCTAACTCATCATGGGAGAAGGCTGTTGAAAAGTTTCTGTTACACAACCCCAGATTTTTTTCAATAAGTTGAATGTACTGACCTGCAGTGCTACGTCCCGCCTCTCTTGTACATGACACCTAAACTGCCCGTTACCCGAAGGTCTCTTGCCAATCCTTTCCCTTGGAAACTAATTTTGCGCCAACTTTAATGTGGCTATAATAAATTGCCTCTCCTGCAACGTTTATTCAGTAATTTATATTTAAAGAGCATGTTCTCCTTTGGGGAGCACTAGTGCACTTTGGTGGTCGGGGGTCGCAGGGCTCGAAAAAGCAGAGCTAAAATTAGTGAAGCCAGGCACGGCTCGATTGAAAAGTCAGCGGAGCAAGCCAAGCCCACACATCCTTGAGATCTAGACCTCTGATGTCATCACCCTGCACCAGGCCAGACAGGTTAATCACTCTCCCCAGGGTTCCTGGGGACACATACATCTTATTCTGGCTTTCACTGGATCCCTTATTAGAACTGTGCCCGTTGCAAGCCATGATTATTATTCATTAGCTGAGCAAAATGGCAAGGCCTTTCACTGTGACAGAATACCGCCTGATTGCCATGTCGATCTAAAAAGAGATACTTGGGACGTAATAAGAAACAGCATGAGGCGTTAATTTAATTAATCAATGGCATTCCCCTGTTGCCGTTTTTATTTTTGTAACGCTATGTGAATAAGAAGAAGGTGCTGGGACACATTTATTGATGATACTGTATGTTTATTCCAACACCCACTGAAAAGAACTCTCTCGTTCCTCTCAATCAAATCCCCATCAGATCAAGTCGTCATCTACTTAGGGGTGAGCGATCCACACGTCAGAAATAAGTGGCTCAGCAGATGGATGACTTTTGCCGTGTCGAACGGAAGCAGGGAATTAAAGGTGCAAATGCATCTCTTTTCAATAATTTTGCTGGCACCTGTCCGACTGTTTAACGAGCCAGTTCAAATCCATAATTGGTGACCCGTAATCAGCAGAAACATGGTGAGTCAGAACGAAGAACGAAGCACATCTACACGTTCGTTTGGCAGCAACATTCCTTGGGCAAAAATAATGTTCACTTAAAACTGTGAAGGGAACGTTTAAATTCAGGGCTGGAAATTTCATGGCAGTTTGTTACAGGAATCAACTAAAGGGTCTCTGAGTGATGCAAACAATAGATTTAGTGGCCATATGGACCCTCTTAAGGGACCAAGGGAACGGCACAGTATCCATATCGGGTTAATAGATGCTGAGATCTGCAGAGACAGACAGTGGGACCATTTGTGGCGATCATTACAACAATTGTAGCTCCCACCGATCTCTTCCCCCCACCTCACTCACTCACTCAGTCACAGACTGTCCAAGCTGTCAAAGTATCAAATAGCACTTAACCGAGGCATTTTGTCCCCTCTGTGAAATGACTGTCCATTCCACACTCGTCACTGGATAGCAAGGGCCAGCCAGGAATATGGAGATATATATACACACACACACACACACACACACACACACACACACACACATATATATATAGTTAATGGATGGATATCACATTAAGTCTCCGCCCACACTTGCCACAAGAATGATATTGATTCTTTGAATGAGCAAAAAGTCATATTCTTCTAACTTCACAAGAGGCAAATAAGAACCCTCAATGAATGATCTTGGCATTTTCTTCTTAACCCGTCTCAGAACTGACATTATTTGATTATTGGATAAAGAAAGTTACTAGTGTTATGTTTGCTGCCATAACTGAAGCTCGGTCATTTCTAGGCAGCAATTATAAATATAGACTATCATGTGTCCACTGCTCCCTGCAGAGCAGATTAGGCCGACGTGCTGGTGACAGACCGGACCACAGCCTTGCACTCCCGGGGTCAAGTAGAATCAATACTTGCAATCATTTAAACTAAGCAAAACGTCATCATCAGCATCGCCTGGTCCGCTGCATGCAGCAATTAAAGCATCAAAGGAAATTTATATGGAACACTGACTACCAGTATATTTCTGGGCCATACTCATTAGCCTAGAACGTAGGGTTTAATTAACTGGTAAGTTGACGGAGGAAAAATGTCATCATTTGGTGTTAATGGCATGCAGGACATGACTTATGCGGAACTTCGCTGCACGAGAACTCAAGGGAGTTCAGGGCAGCGTTAGAGCATTAAAGGGGCACCAGAAAAACTCACAGCAGTAAGACTTTTAATGAGATTCTAAAGCATATTTAGTCAGTAGTATCCTGGAACTTCTAAAAAATCTAAAAGTTGAAATCCATTGTTACGTACCGCGTCGTCCGTCCTGTTCCAGCCTTTCGTCTGACATGCCCTCCTTGTTACCTCGTGTGATTACCCA
>JABFEA020000110.1:18122411-18137087 GCA_019775915.2 Cyphomyrus plagiostoma | reverse complement strand
ATGTACTAAGAGGATTTGTGGAGTAACGAAGGCTGCACGGTCAATTAAGGATTGCTGTGAAGCCTCTAGCGTTGTGTGCAGGAAGCACATCAGTGCAGTACCTGATGTGATTAAAAAAAAAACATGCTGATAACTGAGCTTTAGTCAGGATGCTGGACATTGGCTCTTTATCTCATACACTAACACCCTCCACCTTAGAGTCAGAGGAGCAAGATCAGCACACCGGTATGAAATTCAAATGACTCTGCTCCAGGCTGTTGGAGATTTAGCTGATATGTTCCCATTGAGATGCAGTTTTTTGTATCTGTGATCCTTGGGTAACCCTGGGCAATGTTCTGGGCCCCCAGGCAGCCCATAACAGTGCCAGCCAGCCAAGCAACACCAAGTTAACTGGACACAGTCGCCGAGGAGCGGAGGCCAAGTTTGGGAAGGAAGGGCACCACCGACGCCGTGCTTGCGGCAGTCAGGGGGCTTGGAGGGAGGGACCCCTCTTGGCCTTGAGAGCCACGACGGCAAACTGGAGTTGGGAGAAGCGGCTGCTGTTACCAGGGATTTTACCGGAACAGAGCACATTATTTCACCTGAGCAGAGTGCCAGGTGGCACTTTGCCTCACTACGTTTTTTTTTTTCTTTCTTTTTTTGAGGTCACGTTGATGTTCCCTCGGCATGGTCATTTATAACAATGTTTTCCGAAGAACGCAGCAGGTCTCCGACTTGTTTTTGGCTAAAGGTCATGTCAAGAACAGCGTGAAGCCAGTAACTTAAAAAGCAGCAATGGTGTGCCAGCTTTAGGTTTAGTGCAAATAAACCCCCCCCCAGACACTCCAAAGGCACATGCTGTCTGTGGATCCCAGCTTAATGCCAACTGGACCTGAAAAGTAAGCAACTGAAACAAATCATGACAGTTATTATCCAGCTGTGATTATTACAGTACATAGAACTGTATCCTGCACTAACCTGGATTAACAACTCGTTATTTGGTATCTTACTGAGCTCATAAAAAGCTTCTTTGGGCCTTCAAAATGTTCTTGACAATGCAAATTTTCTGTACTCCAAGATGTTGCTCTGAGTGGTTTGTTTTAAACTTAAAAAAAAAAGTGATTAAACAGAAAAATTTCACTTTAAATAATATCACACAAGCTACATTTGAGATTAACTGGATTTAAATACTTTAAATATTCCAAGGCAATCAAGCTCACCAAAAATCCAAAAGCTATTCACAAAATGACACCTTGAAGGACAGAAATAGGATTTTAAGAATTACTCCTTAAATGGTTTCATGCAAATTTAAACATATGAACGACAAATTTTGAATAAAATAATTCATGTATCTTTGGAGTAAAATTTAGAATGTAATACCTATTTCGATCACATGAATTAATGACCTGGTTTTATTGCTGTCATATCATAAGTCCAATAAAAAGTTTAACAATTCAATATGTTCATTTTTCATGGCAAATGTTGGTTGGATTTATTATGAAGGCGAAGGTGAAACTAGCTGATGTATTTTGGAAGACATGAGTGTGTGTGTGTGTACAGTATATGTACATATATGGAACTGGCTTTTGGGTGATCACAGAAGGTGTGATTCTATTCAGTGGTGACAGAGGATGTACCAGCCAGCCTCAGCGGTTTGGCATGACTGATATTATTCCTGGGTGCTGCTTCAGGAGCCCAAAACACAGACACTCAGAGTCTCCAAAATGAAAAAGAAAAAAAAAACGGACAAATCGGAGTGAATGAGAGATACTGAACGGCTGGTCACAGATTAGCATTAAAGTCAATATAATTAAAACATGGCCATGTGAAATTAGCATAATGGCACAGTTGGTTACAGACGCTAAAGTAAGCAGTAAAAGCCATGTAATTAGGACAGTCGAGTCTTCAAAAGTAAAAAAATCTTTAGATGTTTGAGATTTATTCACAAGACGGCAATTTGACGTAGGCCATTCATCGGACAAAATCAGATTTATTTAACAATTTGCAGCGAATTATCGTGGCAAATTTCCAACCACTTAAATTTGGTCACTGTCAAAAAAGATGTGTAATTGAATCATTTACTTAGAGCCAAACTGGCACAGCTGAGGGGTCTACTTCCTGGCTGAAACACTTGGCAGATTTCTTTGGGGTTATGAATGAGAATAGCTGCTGAACTCGAGTCCTCCAGATTTCAGAAGTTTGCATTTAAAAAATCTCATTCTGGGTTTGAAACTTGCTGTGAGGTGCTGCAATGTGAATGCCAGCACCTTTTCATATAGTTCATTAATACCTGTTCCAGCAAAGGGAGGGGCTGCTGAACAAAATTTGAGTGTAATATATTAATTGTAAGAACCTCTTAAAGGGCAGAGTATCAAAGAGGCAAAGTGTGAAGAAAGCTGTAGCCAATCAGGAATCAGGAGTGTGGGCGTAAATGCAAGAGTGAGAAATGATAAGGGCAGGTGATCAGAGGGAGTCAAAAATTATATTTCTAAAGAACGTTATCATAAAAAAAATCCATAATGAAGTCAGTATACATGGCATGGATGATCAAGGATTATTTTTAAAATTAAATGTGGGATTTATTTCCTTTAATTAAGTTGGAGAGTTACAATTATTGTGGGAGTGAAAAAGGCACATTTTTAATTTTCTCGGCTTACCTTCTACGGCCCAGAGAACACCTGTAGGTTATGAGTTTCCATTATAATTTAAGAGAGATTTGTTTGGGAGCGATCGAGCGCAGTGTGCCAGGGTTCACATTTTATCTTTTAATAGCTGTGGTAATATCAGCTGCATGGCACAATGAGATAAACACACCTTGTAGTGATGGACTGAGGAGGAATAGTTTGTAGTTGTGTTTGATTTCCAAGTTTTTTCAGCCTAGGAAGTATTTACAATAATTCCGTGTCACAGGCTTGGTTTTTAAGAAAACAATAAATCCTGTACACAACCACTGTTTAATCACATGCTTTGTTTCTTTCTAACAAAATTAAAATGAAACGCGACGTACCATTCATATTACAAAGAGACACCGTGTTTTTGGTGGATGTACAAAGCACGACAGGAGTCTCAATGTGATCTTGCTTTTCACATAATACCAGTATGATTTTTTCCCGGCACCTTTTATATTGCAGCTGAGACTGGGAGTGTCAAATAAATGAAGGACACTGATGCTACAGAACTGATGCTCGCGCTATGAATTATACAGAAAGCACAGTCTGTTCTGAATCGTATGAGTAATGTCTGAGTGTAAACTGCACCTTCTGCAAAGGTGAAAAGATAAAATTTTATCCCTTTTCTGTGAACGCCCTGGAAGGCATAAAAAAGACACCTTCAGGTCATCTGAATAGTCACCCTGTGCTTGATATTGTTAAAAGAACAATCGCAGCCTTTTAGGCTGAAAGGTAGTTAATAGAAAAACAACACAGATCATTGAGAAGAATAACCAGATAATAATACAGATAACCTTCAGAGATATTGGTGTTAAAAGGTCTGTCTAGGCAGAGCAGAGGCCAGTTAGAAGCCAGGAAAAGGTTTTGCTGTACTGACAAAAGTTCCATTTTTGCTGTTAATTACTTCTTCTGATTAATCTTCAAAAAGTCAGGCAAAAGCATTAATCTATTGAGTGAGGGATTATAAGAGGGGAGATACTTCCTTCCACCCTGATCCTGTGATAGAAATGCAAAGGTCTAACATATGCTGTTTACACTTGGGAATTTGGGAATTCTGCAGTAAACACTGTCGGCTGGCTTGCCGCATTAGCACGCTAAGTAACTGTAGTAAGTGATTATTAGCAATTGATTTATTTATAAAATTACTTAAAGCTTCATTGTGTGGAAAAGTGGTGATGGACAGTTCCAAACTGCTGCAGGACCATGAATAATTTACTTATAATTTACTTATTTTTCCTTGACACTAATTAGCAGTTAGTTGTAGAAACTCCGGCACCTTTCTAGAAAGACTCTGGAATGGACATCCCCCTCTGTCAAGATTTGTGACTGTCCAGAGAAACTTGCTGTTTGCAGAACATCTTGACAGGTTCAGGGGGAGAATGTCATGCATCTGCATTTTTAGATAATTGTCTGGGTTTAGCCCATGGTTGTCTGCGGACAGGAGGATCAGGATGTGCACAGATTGCTGATGTCAGTATAACCGCTTCTGGGATGCACAGATTGTGGGTACCACACCTCACCGTAGACCAGGGCAACAGAACCTCAGTTTGTTTGGTTGCTAATGCTGCACTTGGAGTCGTCCTTCTTCTCTCCTTTCAGTGCAAGTGCTATTAATGAGTCCTGGAGAAAACTATTGACGGTACATGAAATAACTTTAGCATGAAGAGGCAACTGACAGACTAGTGAGTCATTTTTTTCATGGAGTGAGGTTGAAAGGGAATGAGTGAAAAGCATAATCGCTTCTCAAATGTCTCCTTAAGTGTGTTCAGTGGCGGTGTAAAGCCTTCGTGGACAGTTAAGCAGCCATCATCTAGTGGGTCACCCCGACTGGCCACAAGGACCCCCAAAGTTTCGAGGCACCCAGTTGGCCACAGTCACTACTCTGGGTGGGTGAGGAACCTCAAGGTGACTTTTGGACTGGGGCAATGTTCCTTCAGATGAATGGGGCAGTTGGGAATGCTGGTGACAACTCACACTGTTCTGCTAAGATCTATCTTCTATCACGATTGGGTCAGCCCAGAGGTAAGGGGTACGAGTGGGAACCAATCTCAGTGCGACGACATGGTGGACAGTGGTAGAGGTGTATGTTCAGTTTCGGTGGAGGGGGGGCTCTTCCAGTGTTACCAAACTACTGAAAATGCAGGAAGTAGGAGATCAGATGTTTACCGCCCATATGCTCTGGCATGGGGTATGCCATGCCTGTGGCATTATGGGTAATTGGGATACTGTCCATATTTCCGCCAGAACATTCTCTGGCAGCAGCACTCAGGCAAATGTGTTTCATAAACACCCGGCTAAGTGGTGTACCTTACATTTAATTAAAGCAAAGCTGTTCATTTCATAGCTGGATGTATATGAATCAAGTTTATTATTTCACTGTGAGGTGGTGACATGAATGCATAGTTATTATGGCGTCTCTAGCCTTAAAATTTAAATTAGAAATGGAGAACAATCATTTTCACTGTGCACTGGCATCCCATTCCGTGGCATCCCCTCACTCGAGCCATGTGCTTTCTGGGATGGATTCCAAGTTCATGATGTCCCCGCATCGGATAAATCACTGTGAAAGATGGAGTGATGTTATTTGCACTCTGCCCAGACTGGAGATCGACTTTCATTTGTAGGTGCATTAAAAACCTTTTTCGTGTGGTGTAGCTGTTGCATGTAGTTGCAGCCTTTTCTTAAAGTTGCAGGTAAACATGCACATTTTTCTGACCGGTGTTGTATGAGTGATATATAAACTGTGTGTATTTTTTGAAGTGTTTCCTTGGTCTGAGTTCAAAATGAGGCATCAAGGGCCCTAATTTGTTGAGTCTCATTTTTCACTTTTAATTTGAAGTGAAAATAAGAAATGAAAGTGCTAAAATCATTTCTTTTTGCAATCATTCAAGCGCCTTTAGCAGGTAGGCAAGTGTGCCACAGTGGGAGCCTAAACCAAGTTTAATGATTTCACCTGCAAAGGCAGCACAATATATTCCGAGCTGTGTATCTGTTAAGGCTGCAGTCTTTTAGTTTTGACAAAGCTGCTTCATAACAAACAACACTGAAACAAAGAAGGGACTGGAAAATTGGAACAACATCACTGCAGCATCTTATGATCTTTAAAATACCTTACAGAGAATTTTCCAGTGAACATTTTATATTATGAAACAATGTTTGACAAATGAGCGTAGTTGCATTTTGCGTGCACCACGTTGGAAAAGAAGGTCTCCAAGGCTGCTCTTTCCTGTTTGACTGCCCCCAAGTGTTATTTGAAAGGCCTTTAAAACCTAAAGCGTAGCGTCTACATTTGCCTTATACCTTGAATTAAGTGTTAAATTTCATACTGATTTATTATCCACAGACTTATGGGACATTTATATTTAAAACTGTACAACAAGCCATCTTGGATGTCAAATGCGTAAGTATTACTATTCAATGCTTCTAACCCGGTTATTGATGAAATGTCCCAGAAAACTTCAATGTCTTCAATTCCCAATGTTTGGACTCTGTGGGGAACCGTTATTAGTTTACTGCATTTGTGGGACTAAAATTCATTTCCTGAAATGTAGAACAGACAGAGCTCTCTGGTAGAAGAAGCCTGTTTCTGGTCTGCACTCTCCAATACATCGTGTTGTCCTCTGTAGTGATTCCAAAATTACTAGGAAACAGCAGGTCCCTTGACAGGAACAGAATATACAGACACATATAGCAGAGTCATTCTGGTTATTGAATGCAGAAAGAAGTGCGAAGTGTAGATGTCTCTGCCGTTGTCCGTGTGACATTGGTGCTTGAGCCTTGTTGGTGTCTCTCCACAGTGGAATTGCTACTTTTTGGTGTCAGAGCAGAAAAGAACATCTGTTTGGCAACTCTACAGCTCAGATATAAGGCCAGTAGGCGTTGTTATGACAACTGTAGAACTGTAGGTCCAATATAGGGCTAATGTAGCGGTAAATATTGACTTTGTACAGGAGGGGGCAGTGTAGGGATCCCAGCAGCATTAGCTTGTGGGTTTGTGGTTGATGCCTTTAGGGTGGGATACTGAGGTATATGCTACGCTATTGTTGAATCTAAAGGGCAAGTCTGAAATACTTCAGACTAGATATACCTCTGATAACAATGTAACGTAAAGACCTTAATAGCAGCTCACTTATTTTATCAATGAGTTGGTCGTTGATGGGCTACATTTAGAGTGCAGCACGGGTATCTCTCTTGCATTAAAATTACCTTGCAAGTAAGTTTCTGTGTACAAGCTTCCTGGCATCAGCGCCACATCAGGCCTGCGATATATCTCTTAATGATTAGAGGCTGAACCCAGAAGGTATTGATATCTATAGCTATATCTGTTTCCACAGACAGAAATGCCTCATGAAAGCCGAATTCCACAACTCTGCTGTTTGCGTTAACCCTTTTGTAGAAAATGTATCTTCAGAAGGGCTGCAGGGTGGCACCGGGGGTAGCAGTACTGCCTCACACACCCGACGTTCAGGGTTTGGACCCCCTTTCACTCTGGATTGAATTCGTATGTCTTCCCTGTGGCATGTGGGTTTCTTTCAGTTTCCCTGTGTGTTAGGCATTTCTAAATGACCACCAGTCTATGTGCCCTGCATGCTGCCCAGAAGAACCCCAAGCCCCATTCTTCCTTGGACTGGCTCCTGACCTCTATGTGACTCCATGGCCATTGAGAGATATATGTACTTTATGAGTGAGGTGTAAGAGCCAATGAAATGCATTTACAGGGAAATAAAAACCAACCAAAGCAGCTTCTTTGAAATAGCTTGCCTCTGATGCCTGGGGTGCGGTGCTAGGAAAGACCCTTTTAATAACAATATATATTCTTTCAAAAAGTGTATGGCAGTTGTTCATTTTTGGGTGATAATAGGAACAGTCTCTGGCCTTTCTGGGACATAAGGATCTGTCACCAACATTAATAGTTTCCACAGCCTTTACTTTGCCTTCATGTGCTTTGGGGGGATGCAAATTCCATGCATAAATTGCTGCTGATTTGCTGCATGTTCTGCCAGTGATGCACAGGTTTTCTTCATGTCCTCTGGTTCCCTCCCACGGTCTAAGGATGTGCAGACAGGCTAATCGGTGTCGACAACTTGCCCATTGGGTATGAATGTGTGTGTGTGCATGTGTGTGCCCTGCGATCAACTGACATCCCATCCAGGGTGTACCTCATGAGCTCCCATCCTGCACAACCCTGACAGGATATGTGTTTGGAAGATGGATGGATGGATGGATGGATGGATGCTGCTGATTCAGAGCTATGACTTGTGTCATAACTAGCCATGTCTTTTTTTCCATGCAGGTTATATAACATGGAAAATATCAAAAGAATCAGTTCAATTATTTCACTGTGCCCTTTTTCTGCTTCATTCCCTGCAGCCAGAACTTACGGAACCTTCCGTTCACACCAGCTCTTACCTCGAGGCTAGAAATTATATGCCTCGTCATTCTTTTTGTCAGTTTTGCTTGGAAGCCGCCGCACAATTCGTACATTTACAAGCCACAGAAAACAACAGGAGAACTCGCCGCTGGCAATGCAGTCAGAGCAACAAAAGGGCCTGTGGCTGCAATCCTTTTCACTGAAAGATGTAACTAATTCGGAGATTGAAGGAAGACCAGCTGATCACTGACCAAAGTGAGTAATAGCTTCTCGAAGGCACCTTTCAATGTTAAAAAATGATGTTATAACAAATTATTATATTTGTAAATTTTATATATACAGGGCTGGAAATTAAGCTTGCCCAATGTCTGGGATGAGTAATTTAGGTGAAAGGTGAGGACAAAAAAGTGAACACTTGCCCTCTGGCTCCTTAAGTCAGGTCCTGCATATATAAATTACACAAGGGTGAGTATTCCTTGATAATCAATCTGATCAGTGATTGGTACGCATCGTCTTTTGAAGAGAAATGTGATAGGTTAAGCCATTCGGCTGATGATATGCGATACGAACAACCCTGCAGCCCCAACGGACATCAGTAATGGAGCGTACTAACTCCAGCTTGCGGGGGTGGGGGGGGGGGGGACGACACCCGTTTTGAATTAAGGTGAGCAGAGTTCTGCAGAGGAGCAGCACCCCCATAAAAGCCTCGCTTTTGATCCATGGGGCAGATGCAGCTGCAGCCTTCCTTGTGAATCGAGATGATCCGGAGCCTGGGGGGGTAGGTGGGTCGGGGGGGACTCTCTCCGAACTGGGATCCTGACCTCTGGAAAGGAATGCGACCACGGCTGATGCAGTTAGAGTCCTGTTTTGTTTGAATAATAGCCAGAGGGCCCAGTAGCACCATAAAATGGACAAGACAGGGTCTCAGTCAGACCCCCCCTAGAACACAATGTGGCCCCTGTTGCCCCAGAGCCTGTGTGACCTGGGGGCCAGCGGTCAGGGTGAAATGTACCCCGAATGGTGGCCAGGAACATATGTCTGTATGTGAGCTTTATTTTTGGCTTTCCCCTTCAGGAGATTGGGGATAACATAAAGGCCTTTTTGAAAAGGCGACAGCAAAACAGCATTCCTCATTACCCAGAATACCTCAGCTGCCTTGCAATGAAATGCTTAATAATTCTTGGTAACTTTTTTGAGAAGTTATGTCTTCTGGAGGGTGTTACCGGCAGTCTGAACAGAATATAAATAATGGATATTAAATTGAAATATAGATCGCTGAGATCCATTGCTGAGATTTTGATTGACTTTGCCATTTTAACAAGAGAACACTGAGTTCTATTCAAAAGATATTACAAACTGGCCATTTTATAGATGAAAAAACTAGCTTACTCTTAATCTGAGGGACATTGTAATCATGTAATCATGGCTTCTTTAGCTGTCTGTATCAGGATATCCTGTACTAAAAAGTCACTGATTGCCAGTTTGAATAGATTTCTTTATCGGTCTTCATCTGAACATAAAATAAATACTGCTGTTCCCCTACGATAAAAATGTGAAACAGTTAGCATCTTCTTGCCACACCCCATACTCCAAGGGGTGAACTGGATTATGGGTAAAGTGTCATTCTGCATTTCTTGCATCCTTCTGTAGAAGGACAGAAATAGACAAAGTTTCTCTGGGTTTAAAGGGGGGTATTCTTGAGGATTTTGTGATGATCCTCACATTGGCTATGTCGTAATTTAAAGCACGTGAGACAGGGGGAGGGATTGCATTTTGAAATCCCATAAAAGAGGATGATCTGTACCACACGGACAGAAGGGGGGGGGGGAATTCATTTGTGTGAGAGGTGGGGGGCATACTAATTTTTAGTCTCACTCAGCAAATAACCAGGAGGAAGGGAGGAAGGAGGAAGGGAGGTGAATTCACTCCACGCTTGTTCCGTAATGCTAAGCTTCTTCGCCCGGCAGGCTGCATTCAGTGTACGCAGGGTCCCCCCCGAACTGCCTTACTCTGATTGCTCCTGGCCTCGGAGGTGTGCCGCTCAGTCTCTGGCAGCTGGGTGGGTGCACGCTTGAGGAATGTGCTGCATGGCAGAGCCCGAGCCTCCCCCAGCTGCTATGGGATGGGATGTGGGGCACCGCACTCGGCTGGTGCATTCCACCGCTGGGCACAGGGCGCCCCCGGGCGTAGCCCCGTCAGGCAGCCCAGTCCTCACCCTGAAGCCTGTTGATACTGGATAAATGAACAAGTCAGCCAAACGGAAGATTTTGTGACTCTCTGAGGGGATTCATTTTGTTGGAGGCCTTAGGCTGACATGGGTACCCCCCCCCCAACATTTTTTGGAACCAAAAGAGAGGTGGGGTGAGCCCCCTGTTTTTACACAGGGATTTTACTTTGCTTCTGATATATGCTAATGTACTCCAGGAATGCTCATAACCTAATTCACCATGCAGAAAACAACTGTTAAGATTTCACTGAGATTATGAGAGGTTATTAAAAAGTCTTCCTGCGGATTTTACTCAAGTTAAACAAGCATAAAAGGACTCGCCTATTATGGCTGTTATTACATGAAGTTCATCATGGTAGCAGCTTTTGTATTTAATTAACACAACCCAGTTCAGCAGAGGCCGTCACCAGACAACAGACGCTTGTTTCACTTCATGACGAATGTTGCAAGATAAACTAGTCACCAAAATTGTAGGCAGCCAACAGAACGGGAAGGGAAAGCATGAAAAGAGAACAGGGCATCACTCTGAATCACACAAGGCCTACTCTGACCTTCCTGCTGTCATCCCTTGATAACTGTTACTTATTATGAAGGTATGCAGGTTTTCGCTGTGACTCCCTAATTAGGTCAAGAATTAGAGGACTGATTGGCTGAAGAGTCCTCACACCTGGGTTTGTACAGCTGACCTACAGGTTATCCCAAAAACCTGCATACACAGGCCCTCTGCAGATAAGATTGGCCACCCCTGGATTAGACCGCAGAAATGAAAAAAAAATCCCGCTGGTTCTTCCAAATGTCGCTATCATACAGTCTGAACACATAGCTTGCCCTCTATTACACCTGTCTGTTGGCGTGTTCGTCAGCTACCAGCTGACCCACAGCTAAAATCATGGGCTAACTATCTCCTTGGCAGAGCCTTTTAATGTTCCCGTAGCCTCATGGAGCCATATTTGACGGTGGGATATCAGAACCTAGTGCACTTCAATATTGCACAGTGGGGCATATATTTTTATTGAGTTGTGTTCTGTTAGCCATTGACCCTTGGCTGTGTGATTCTAGAGCAGAGAACATTCCAGCAGGCACAAACAGGCACAAACTCTGTACCTTCAACCATGTGCAAAGCTGAGGTTTATTTTTGTAAGAGAAAGAGGTTGCAATTAGAATGGTGTTCAAGGAAATTCTTCGAGTTACTCCCACTTAGTCAATAGGGATGAGAAATCTCAGCCTTGGTTATTAATTACTAATCTTATACATATGGAAAGCAGAGGTGATTAATTTACTCAGGGCTGATATTTCGAGGGAATTAATACCACAGTATGCATTACACGATTAAATGACACAGTGTAAATGCAGGCAAACCACACAGCAAGATTAGGTTCCCATATTTAATATGCACAAAATAAATTGGCCGCTGCTCCCGGACGCATCGAATAATGTTCTTGTAATTGATTGGGAAACGTTTTAATTGCCACAGTTTTCAACGAGGCACGATCAGCTGCATTGCCAAAAGTTGGTCTTGTCTTTGTGTCTCTAAGCAGTGACTGGGACGTCGTCTTCCTCCAGTCAATCAGTGTAATGAAATGGCTCTTTCCGCCTATGAGAAGCGTGGGCCTCAAAATACTATGAAAGGGGATTTTATTTTTGCTTCTTCAAAAATATCCAGTCAAAAAAACATAAATAACACAAAAAAATCTATTAATGGGAAATACAAGGTCTATTTTAAATTTCAGAGTACAGAGGGGGAGAAAAAGGTTAAAAATCAATTTTTGTCACTTTGGCGTCCAACATAACCTACCTGATACGCCACAGGACATGATGCAGATATTGACTTCAAACTGGCTCCTAAAATGAGTTTTCTTTAAAAAACTAATTACATAAAGGTCCTACTGTTTAAATAATTAAAAACAGCTCGCATGTACGACTTTATTTCCCATAGCGTGTTTGTGAGTTTATATAAACTAAATTTACTTAACGCCTGCCGCATTAAAGTAATTAAGCAGGGACTCGAATGGATTTCAGGAAATATTAAGCACCAACCGGCACGGGTTACCCGCCCCCTCCCCAATACACAAAATGCATAAGATTGCTAATGTAATTATTTGTGAAGCAGGGCATATCGCACCCCCCCAAAAGCATCCTTGGGAAGAAGAGGAGGAAATAATGTTTAAAAAGGGATCCTGTTGCAGTTTGCTTCTTGTGATAAGGAGAGCACATATTGAATTGGGGGGGGGGGCAAGCCATTGCTGTCACCACGTTGCTGAATGTTGAGAACAACGTATTTGCATAAATGAAAACGGGGACAATACCTCTGCCAGAACTGGGTCTGCATCAATCAGCAGACGAGCTTTTGTGCCGCCTTATTGTCACGGCGCTGTCAGGATGGCGTGAGCAGACCCCCATGTGATGGGCCAGCCCTCCTGGCTCATTTGCATACCGGCTATTACCATTCTGTCTCCGAAAGCAGATTATAAATAATTCCGCCCAGACAGAGGGCACGGGGATCATGATATGTGTCGGCAGGAAGGGGCCTCGCGGCCTTATTCATTATGGAAATTAAAGGCTGAGGTTGCTTCCGAAAGGGCTAATGAAGGAACTCTGACACCCCCAGACTGGCCATAAGCTGCATTGTAGCCAGGCAGCAAAAAAAGGTAAAACACAGAGAGTGGGGAAATTCAGAGGCTGTCAGACGTGCAAACACAAACACGCAGTTGCTGACACTCTGACGGCTTATCGCCTATGGGCAGTCGCACTATGGCAGATGCAGGGCTACGGCTCAGTTGGCAGGAAACTGCCGGAGTTGTCTGTGAACCCGAACCCAGCCTTCCCCCCACATCCCGAAACGAACACGGAGTGGAAACTCGGGTCGGCACTCGGCTAAACCGGACCTGTTTCATTTGCCCAGCCGGCTAGCGAAGCATAGGGGAAGCTTTGCGCTGAATGAAATTCGACAGGGAAATGATCACGGAGCACTGTCACCATTAGCGACGGGTAGATAATAACCACAGCGGGAAGCGGGCACCCGACTCGCTTTCGGGGGGAAGAAACGGATTTGCCAATCACGGCCACTGTGCTGCCTGGCTATCTCGACACAGAGGTTGCCAGCAGGAAGAAGCAAATGAAGTCCTTGCGGTGAGATAACGGCCATTGGCTACGCCGCACTGCTCCCATCCATCTGAACCGGGTCTTTGAGGAACTTCCCCGACGCTGGGACACCTCCGGCATGGCTGATCCATTCTCGACATTCTGTATACCGGCTGGCTGGCGGTGGATTCACCCTGGTGTGGCCCGGGGCCTGGATGGAAGGGATGTCTACGTGATGATCTCAAGCGAAGCTTGTGCCTTTCATCGCCACAAGATTGTGTCTTCTACAAAGATCTCTGTGGAGGCCTCCACGCCATTTGGATGGCCCTCTCTGCCGGGCCCCTGACAGAATCTTGTTTTCTTTTTATTTTAGAAATCTGTCTGATCCCACATCTTCTGTTGTCTTCGGCTCCTTCTATGAGCTCCGGTACGTGTTTCTGACGCATTCTGTCCAATTTTCGCAATTTTTGTGAACTAGTATATGCCATCAATAGGGACAAGCTCACGAAAGGTTTACAAAATGTAAACTTTATTCACATTATATGTAAATATGTATTATTACATACTGCTACGTAATGCATGCACCCACCCATCCATCTTACAGCTTTTTATCTTGGTCAGGGTCACTGTGGGGCCTGGAGCCCCCCTGGGCTGCATGGGATCAGTGCTGGGGTACACTCTGGATGGAATTCTAGTTCATAACATGATATATAATACATAATTATCTGTTCAATATAATAGAATCATGCATGGTAAATATATACCTCTGTACAGTACTGCCTGTCTGTTCAGACGTAACCACACTTAATAAAACAAGCAAAAAAAAAATACAGTGCAGGCTCACAGGACCTTAAGAGTTTGCCTTTTTTTGGTCCTAGATATGCATTACATCATCTATTCCCCGGGCACCGTCTACATGGGGCGGAGACACCAAAAACTCGCATTTATGAATACCTTGGTTTGACCCCTGAAAGATGAGCTCATTGCATCTTCTGGGGTCTTAATTAAAGCCCCCGGGAGTTGGGCAGTGGCAATCAAATCTAATTTGGGGATGGGTCCATATTCCCCTGACAGGCCACACCGAAATGCCCGTTGGGGTGGGGGTGGCAGGAGGGGGGCATGGGCAGAAGAGGAAGTTTAAATTGAGTGTGGGGGGGGCCTGGATTTCTGAGCCTGCCATTTCTAGCCACACAGGGCCCTGGCAGGAAGATAAGAAGTGGCTGCAGGGCAGCACGGGGGGACAAGGGTCTGGTGTCTCTGCCGACTGGTCTCCCATGGGGCAGGTGATGTGTGTTGATGTGCTTTGGTGGGCCGGAGTGGCAGGATGGAGCACTTGGGGAGGGGGGTTT
>JABFEA020000110.1:18110412-18122311 GCA_019775915.2 Cyphomyrus plagiostoma | reverse complement strand
TTTTTGGGGGTGGGGGGGGGCATGCATATGACAGATGTACAGGATGGCCTCGGGAGGGTGATGTTTTCAGTTGTCTGCCTGCCGTCAAACCACATAACGGCCTGCCTTTAAACAGAAGCAGAACGCCAGGCCTGTCAGCGCTGCGTAACGGCCTGCTTTTAACCAGAAGCGGAACGCCAGGTCTGTCAGCGCTGCGGCCTAAACCAGGGATTCGCTTTCAGCAACAAAAAGAAACCAAAAGAAGCACATGATCGACACGGATACACACATTAATATCTTCAGTGCTTGATCCAAAGCATGTATCACGGTGCTTCATGAAGGTTTGGTACAGAAAGATGTATATTGAGATATACAGAAATACATACAAGGGATGATATTAAACCAGCCAGAGAACCAGGAGATAAAGGAACGATCCTGTGCAATATTATATCTAAATATACAGGTATCACAGATACACAGTATTATAAGTAATGTTCATTGTTAAAATAACACGGACAGATATAACTGAGATAAACCACACACACATATACGTGCACATATAAGTCCTGTCTTCAGAAGAGCAAATTTTGGAAAGATCTGACAGGCTTGTAGGAGGCCGGTATACAGCAGCTGGCCTTCCGGAAACACATCTTTGCCCACACAGTGGAAGGGTGCCAATTACCATGTATGTGTGTGTGCGTGTGTGTGTGTGCGTCCGTGTGTGTGTGTGTGCGTGTGTGTGTGTGCGTGTGTGTGTGTGCAGGTTATGGAAGCTCTGATTACAAGTGCTAACAGAGTCTAAGCCTTGAGACTCAGGAAGGGCTGTTTTATGTTTTACTTAATGGCGGAGATGTGGAGTATGGCTTGGCCTGGTTTGATATCTCCATTAAACGTATATCTGAAGGCAGAGGCAGAGAAGAGTCTGTTCTTTTTCAGATAATGTTCCACAGCAATGAAGGCTGTCAGCATTTATCTTACAGTAGAGAAAGTGCAGCAGAATGATACAACAAGATAGATTTACAATATAAAACAACTGCTCCCTTTCTTGTGAATACAGTATTACCATGAAATATTGCTTCCAAGGAAATTGCTTGCAAAAATGTGTAACAATGTTGTCTCAATACATTTCCCAAAATAACACTGCAACAGAAGATTTACATTAGCAATATGCGGAAAATACGTATTCTTTACATTTACCACTTTCTGTTCATTCAGACTGAGAATAGGCTTCTTATCGTATGCTAATACAAGGTACTGTAAATAGAATTTTAGAAAAACAGTTAAATGTCATAATTTCATGGTCTGGCAAAAGTGTGTCCACTAGTGGTAGGGGGCGTCCGATGGATTTATTTAATTTTAGCTGTTATTTTTTTTTTCAGAAGTATTTTTTTAAGAATGGTGATTAGTAGTAGACATGGCTACAACGCGCCTATCCATTTTCCATAACCACTAATCCAGTATAGGGTTGCAGTGAGCAGTGAAGTGCATCTATATTTATCACATTGTTGTAAATATCAGTTTTCCCCAAAAACTTGCAGTGTAATCTGTTGTATTTGGTTCTCCTTACTTACGAGACGATTTGTAGTTGACAGTTTTATAACTTTTACGTTTATTTCCCTACTGATATAGCTTATTTTTGGAAGAACGTTAATTTAATAAAATACAGTGGTACCTCAGTACTTAATCCGTTCCGGACCTCGGATCGAATCCTAAAAAGTTTGAGTTCTGGTCAAATTTTTCCCATAAGAAATAATGGAAAACCAAAGAAATGGTTCTCAGCCCCCAAAATTACACCTAAATATGTTTTTTTTTTAGCATTTAACCACACAAAATGAACAGGATAAAACAAAAAGAGCATTTTTTTTATTAATTAGTAGTACTATTGTTGCACCATTGTCACGGGTAAGTCTTATATATGATACAGTATACCAACGCATGCAATTAAAAATAAAACCTAAACCATTTAAAATTTCACAAGATTGCTATTAAACAGAACAATTAGCGTGCCAGGTTGAGCCATCTATTTTCTATACTTGTTCTATGCAGGCTTGCAGGGGTCTGGAAGCAAGTCAGGGAATAACCTAGGATGGGTCGCCAACTCTCACTAGGCATACACACTTTCACATCTATTTTCACATTAGTTCTTACAACATGGGGAGGACATGCAAACTCCAGACACAGGGAGCCAGGGCAGAGATTTGAACCCTGGCTCCAGAGGTGTGAGGCAACAGTGCTCACCCCCCAAACCCCGCCCCACGTATGATACAGTATTTCATTAAATATGAGGAAAAATAAATAAACTATTGCTGGTAGTCTGAGACTAATTTCAGCAATGTTTGAGTTACTAATCTAAAAATAGATCATACAGAGCAGAACAGGAACACCAAATAAAAGTCAGTGAGTTATGATAAATATCCATTTGGCATTTTACCACATTATCAATTGTATCCAGAAGCATCAAACACCAGTGTGTACCACCTTATAAATTCTGGGACTGGATAAGATAAGTATTGTTCTATTATAATAGGAATACAAAATTTCTTAAGAAAAACTTTAGAAGAAGAAACATCATGTTTTATTCTTACCAGCAGGAATTTACCACAGTTTCGTTTTCTTATGCAAAATTTTGTTGGCTAGGAGCCCTGGACTTCTCTACCTACTACCAGGATCTTCATGTGCTGTGAAGATGAAGTATTTCTTTCAAGCAGAGAAAGGAAAAAAGGATTTATTCATGCCATGCATTCTCCTTCTGCATGTGCAAATTGGATATTCTACAGGGAGGGCAAAAAAATTGAGGGGGGGGGTTGCAGAAGCCTTTCCTTTTATTGCCAATAGTGAAGTACGAGTTTTACATTGTATGCTGAGCCAGTAACTATAACTCAATGAAAAGGAAGTCAGGCCTTTGCCCAAGTTCCAGAGTAAGGCACGGAAAGACCATAAAAACAATTAACATCTGCAATTGCCAGTATACTCAATTTTGTTCGCTAAGTACGTCGTGACCCAAGTCCAGCGCCCTCATGAGACATAAGGCATGTTAGAAATGCATGGAATCCAACACATAAAAATAAACGATAAACAGCTGCATCCCACCTACCTCCCTTCGTGGCCATTTACTTATTACATAATCATTCTATTAAGAATGTATTCATTTTCTATACTGCTTATCCTGTACAGGGTTGAGGGGGCTGGAGCCAACCCATAACAGGACACACTCTCCATTCACACCTAGGGACAATCTGCCAACTCTTTTTGGATTGTGAGCGGAAACCAGAGGACCCAGAGGAAATCCCACAACGACACGGGCAGAGCGTGCACACTCCATATACTTAGATATTCAAACCCTGGTCTCCAGAGGTGTGACTGCACCACCGTGTCACTCTTATAATAATTATTATAATGATACTTATTATTTCTTGCCTGACATTATGCACCATGTTTTGACACAACAGGATTTTGTTGCACATTTTCTCTAGATGTTCTCTCTGAAGCCTGTTTGTCTCTATTGCTGGCTTATAAATAAAAGCAGCCTATTCCAGCGTTAAACCTTTGTCTCACACCACATACACCAGTTTGTGAAAATAGTCCCTGATGGCAGGGCTTTGCTGTTCTTGTTATCCCTTCTAAAAAGTGTCCGCCTTTTCATGAGGTAGGCATCATTCATGCTGCCTGCTCCAGATGCTAATGTATTATTTACATCCCGGACAAGCTGACCTCAAGGGTATTTTAAAAGCTGCACATCCAGTTAGATGTGCCACGATGGAGAATGACTGAACCACAGAAAATAATGCGACTTCCTTTCAGGAATACAGAGTATAAATAAGTCAGGATAACCTGTTTCTGAGCCCAGACATGCAGTTGTCTGTCTTATATACTGTACTTAATGGCATTTTTTTTTATTTTTGCAAGAAGGCCTCCCTGGTTAATTCAGAATGAAAATGAATTACATCTTTAAACAATGAAACAGGACCCAAGCGGCCCAATTGCTGTGCTTTAGCTAAACCACTTTGCTAATTAAATTTAACCTCCAACCCAGTGCAACATGTATCAATTAAAAAAAAAAAAACACTGCATGCTAACTTAAGTGTTGCCCTTGGTGAGGACAGTGCCCCCCCCCCCATTTCCCACCTCCACTGACTGTCTCTCCCTCCTAAGTGAGGCAACGGGAACATCTGCCTTTGCTTCTCTGAGGGTTCTGCTAAAAACGTCGATGTTTGGTTGACGTAGCCCATGAAAATCATGCCGGCTTCAGCGTGATTTTCTGAAGAGGCTTTTCCTGGACAAAAGGCTTTGATACCGTCTGCCATTAACAGACCACGCAGAAAGTCCTTTATTCCCATACAAATAGAGTCTGAACTCGAGATTACTGTTACTGCAGAATTAGTAGCAAAATCGCTTTGCCTCTTTCAGCCTCGTTGTTCTGAAATTATAGCTCAGTTATTAAGCAAAACAAGGCCCTGTTTTTAGGCATCAATGAGGCAGTTGCCCAGATGAAAAGAATTTCCAAGCACCCTGTACAAGAAGGCCTACTTTGAATTGAACTTGCTAAAAATTCTGTTTTTAGCCGCATGTCTTACTACTAGCTGTTTATTTGCTTCATCGTACCCTGATTCATCTCTTTATATTTGCCTCACAACAGGAATAACTGATGTTCACAGCTGCAAAAATATGGATTTTTTTCCCCCTGTAAGGCCTCTCTCACAGTGGTCTGGTGGATGGTAGTCCGTGTCTCTGTGTGTCTGCGGTCTCCATGTTCATTCCATGCCCACATGACTTTCCTCCAACTGCTTGGGTTTGAACTTTGAGCTAAGAAGCCTGCTGTTTGGCTGAGCTGGTGCCCCATAATTGCTGTTAGAACACAAAGTGTGACAGACTGACATTTATTCCAGGATCCTTCTGCCTGGCAACCAGTGCCAAACTGCAGGTTCACTGGCCAAACTGCAGGTTCACTGGTTAAATAATTTTGCGAAATCTGTGGCTGATATTTTATTACCGCTTTACACTTTTATAGCCCATAAAATTTGATCATTGCTTTCTCCTAAGCCAATATGTTATTGTTCTTATTTTCAGTATGTGTCCAAAGTCAAAAATCAAAGTATCTTTGTTGTCATCTTCAGCTATATAATGCATGGATCATACACGGAGACAGAATTTCAATCTTGTTGGTTGTACTGCAATGAAACATATCAAGTGGAACAGACTATAAAGGCATTTAAAAATGGCTCAGCAGGTTACCGTGTGATCAGAAGGCTGATGTCACCATTGGGCCCCAGAACGAGGCCTTTAAACCCCAATTGCTCCAGGGACTGGCTGACTTGGCTTTCAATCAAACAAAAAAATCACTTGGGATTAAATTGTCTGCAAAATAAATAAAATGTAAAATGAGGTATTGAGATACAATGAGATTTCATTGCACTACAACCAAGATCTTTACATTTAGTAGATAGGGCCGACCATTGAATCATATGGTGATTAATCTCCCCCACACTCTATTAAGCTCTTATAATGTAATCGGATGTACTGCTGTATTTCTGTGTGGAGGAAGGCAAAAATTGCCTTAAATAGGCTTTTCTTACGCAACAGGTGGGTAAAAACGTGCAAAAAAAATCAAGAATTTAATTCATTTTGAATTCTAATGCACCTAAATCTTTAACAATAATTTTAATGTTATACTCCATGACTAATTTTAGCTATAAAGTCCATGTGTAGATTTTATATAATTAATTTTCTGGTATTACATGATTAAAGACGTTTACAAAAGACCGGTAAAATGACTTTGTCTTTGATACAGCATACATATAATATTTATTTAAAGATTAATTTTTTTCTGTCACATATACAGTAGCAACTATTTTCCTTATCATATTGTTCTGGATTAAACTGTTCTCTCTCTTTTTTTTCTTTTAACTTACCTTTGGCAGAATATTGAGAGATTCCTTTTTTTGCCAAAATTAGTTACTCCCAAGTGCCTTGAGAGTTTCTGTTTTGGCTGCTAAGTTGTCTTCAGATGGACTTCTGATATTTAGAACGCACCTGTTTTACTCTAGTGGCACAATTTGCTACTTGGTGTACACAGCATGTGGCAAAATCTCGGCCTTTTAATAACCCTGGGATGTATAATGGGCTTCTATTGTCTGACACTTGCTGTACTAAAGATTTATACCTCAAACTATGGCAGGAAGTTAGAATAATCAAACTCTGTAAGACACTGGATTTTACACATTTCTGACGATGTTCTGCTTGGAATAAGAACTCCAACGCAAATGTCATGTTCATTTATTACATCACAGTAATTATAGAGTACTGCAAGTCAAGGGTGCTCGATATGTCAATCTCGAGACATTTTCGTTGTGTATTTGTGTACTTTTCATTTCTTTCTTTCTGTCACGTAGCTTAAATCAAATAATCTTTATTAAAAATTCTATTTTGGATCTTCTGGCGGAGCAAGTGGGATAAAATCTTTACATTTAGTAGATAGAGCCAACCAGTCCCAGGAGCTGAAAAGTAATCATTTCGGTCTTCCGTCAAAAGAAATGAGGATGAATCCCTGTGGATTGGTGCCTGTGGAGCTTGCATGCTATACAGAAGCAATTAGTTAAGAAAACGTCTGCTAGTGCTGCCTGAGAGCATTAGAGCTTGTCAAGGATGCAAGGGATCGCTTTGCAACTTTTTCGGCTTCTTTTCGTAGTGCGGCGTTATCGGGTTACTTGGATAAGGGAATTCTGTGCACCCATTAGTCTTTGACACCCAGTGAGGAAAAGTGAAACACCCTGAGAGCTTCTTCCACCTTATTTTTGTGAGATCTTCCTTCGATACTGTAAGCCTTTGCTCTTTCGCGTAGGCAGCCCCAGAAACAATGATTAATGACGGTAAACCAAACGCTGACGGTTGCTTAACGATATGCAGCTCTGGCTTTGCATGCTGAAATAAGTTTTGGTTGGAGGCCCGTCAAAGTCTTTAGTTTTTGCCGGAGCTTTGCCAAATTCTGAGGGCCTTCGGGCATTTCTACTTCCGGACATGCGTTAAAATATTAACAGTGTGATTGTGGATCAGTAAAGCCGGTTTCCCCCAGGAGACAGCCTTCAGGCAGGCTAACACTCTCCGTCCAAAAATTTGAAAAGACACTAAACATTAAAGCATGAACAGGCCTGTAATCAGGATTATGCATTACTCAACACATTTCAAACTGCTAATTTAAAATGGCATCTACTTGCGAGGAAGCAGACTCCATGAGAAGGAATCGTTTCCTTGTTCCCATTCTGTTACCACTGAAACAGCCACCAATATAAATCAAGCCCAAAACTGACTGAGTTTTAACAACAAAATGACATTTTCATGAACCGTCAGAAAGCTGCAAACCTTGTTAAACAAATACTGCATTGTTTATGTTTCTTCTTTAAGCCAGATATTTACAAGCAGTCAGAATTTGTATTTCTTTGTGGGCAATGGTACATACCATAAATTTTGTTTTGGTTATCTAAAAAAAAAAAGGACCTATGCTAATGTCATATTATTGATCAGGTGCCCCCTAGGAAGTTGTTGTTATCCAGGCTGAAATATCAATAGATTATTTGGTAACACTTTACTTGAGGAGCACATATACTTAGTAATGACTCGGTTACCACTGAAGTACGAATCATGAACAGATCCTGAACATCCTGAATATAGTTATAGCTAATAAAAGGTGTGTCATGATTCATTAATGATGAACAAACATGAGAGTATTTCACGTGTTATTCCTTCAGTAGTTCACAAAGGTTTACAGAATTGACAGATAGTGACAAAGTATCTGCTTGGGATGAAAGATGCATCGTGATTTATTATTGATGAATAAATATGAGATCAGTATTTAATTTGTGCTGTTCGTGATTTGTTCTTTCAGTAGTTTCTTCAGTAGTTGAGAAAGCTTTACAGAATTAATAGATATAATAGAAAATATATAGTAAATGCTTGATAAAATGTCATAATTCATTAATTATGACTTAACATGAGATCAGCATGTAACTAAGACTGAGTTTGTGGTTAATTAATACATAAGTAATAGCATAGAACTGTATTACTTGTGTCCGGACAAGTAATGTGTTACCGAATTTTTTACTTTTTTTGTTTTGTGGTTATCAGGCCCATCGTTCGAATAAAACATCATTTAAAGTTTCACCGAAAGGCTTCGGTCACCAATGCTTTGGGAAAGTAAAGAAATATATCTATGTTCTGGGATAAATGAACCCCAGACTTTTGGGTCGTTCCCCGCAGAGTCCCGGGTGGGCCTGGCCTCTGCCGGCGGAGTCCCTGCTGAGCGCAAACACGCCTCGTACCTTTAATTGCCCCACATATCAAAGCCTTTCCTGCCAAAGACAATTACAAAGTCTGGTGCAAGTCATTAACAAAGACCTTTCTCACGTTAAATCTTTTAGCCTTCCACTTTAATGAATGAAAATAAGACGACGACTTAAGATGTCGAATCATACTTAATACTCTGCTAATTCATAAGATATATATAGTATTCAAACAAATGAGTAATGTTGTTATTTGTCCTAATTGGAGGCAAGATCCCAGCACCATTTTGTTTGATAAATGAGGAAGGCCTTTCTGTTAAAGGTTATGGTCTTGACATGTTTATATTTGTACCCATTGTGTTGTGATCTCATGCACTTGTTAAAGGTAGAAGTTATAGAGTCTCATCATCACGGGACTGGCATTTATATTATAGATGAGTAGCTATAAAATCAGAAGTGATAATTCTTGGGGACTGAGAGGGTGGCAGAGGGGTGGAGAATAGAAGCATGTGGCATAGGCTCTGGGCCGTGATCCCAAGGTTTTCTGCGGATTTTTCCTTTTCGGGGACAGATGGGTTGGGATCATAACACGGATGGGATAATCGCACCACAAAAGGCAGGGGGCTGATATTATTAGTTTGCTAATATTAGTTCAGGTCCAAAGATATCAAGAATAGGTATGGAGGGGCCAAAGCAAACACTCTGTCCAGTTCTGCTTCTTGTTGCAGAAAAACGTACCAACTTATGCACACAACTTGATGCACGAGAAACATATTAACTGTGGTTAACCATAAACCAATGAGGTCAGCTGATACTCCCATGTGAGATAGATGGCCACTTCATCCAGATGATTCTTTATTGAATTCTTACAATGGCAATGTTTATATAACTATTGTAAATTCCCATGAGTCACAGGGTGCAGAAAGCATAAAATATTAACATGTGAATTCAAAAGTTAACTGGGTTGTATTGTTCTGTTCTTTGTTATTTTATCTGTGCTGTTATGAAGCACCAATTGAGGTGAATATGGAGATTCAAGGTTCTCTTGCTGATATCATCTACACTTGATTTGTCAGCTCAGGATGAGGTCACCTCTGTTTCCTAACTTAGACCGTTTCAAGATCCAAACTATTCTCATCTGAGAGCTACTGCCAGATGCTCCTTCATTTTGTCCCTGTGAACTTCGGGCCCTAGGCTTTTGGGGCGTGCAGACCGCTCAGGCTCCTGTGCAGAAACAGCTCCTTCCGAGCCACATGCGGAGATGAGAAGCCAGACTCAGTCCACCCACCTGGCACCCCTACCCTCATCACATCTTTGTTCGTTAGAAAAACCTGCACACCTTTCCCATGAATGTAGGTGTCCTGAGGTGTATCAACAGAATAGGTTTAGAGGGGGAAAAAAACAGTTCATTCAACAAGTGGGTTCATTAACAGATTTTGTCTTTCGATCAGTGTTTATGAAAGTAAAGGTCTCCCGGCCAGCATTTGAGAAGGTGCTGGAAGATTTTCTCATTTCAAGCAATAACAAAAAAAAGCTTTATATAACTAAAATATTTTTGAGTTGTTTTACTGCTTATGTTTTTCCGGTTGTCTGTAATTGTGTTAGCCTGAGCTGGAAAGACAATAACAAATTATAATGAGGCTCTGAAGTACACATGCATCTGTGAAGTTCAGAGATGGTTGAGATGATTGCATTGTTGTCCTGTGGAGAAAGCTGACTACGATTGCTCATTAAAGTAGTACTACATACTAAATCACCATCATTCAGAGAGTATGCATATTGCTTTAATTGTAGAATCTAATAATACTGCCTACAATAAAACAGTAATATTTTAATTAGAAGTATATATACAAACCATTCATCTGCAACTGGAGCAGCGCCAAGTGCGAACAATCAAAAAATTAGCAATATTTTAGCTATATATAGCTTTTTTTTGTTGCTGTTCAAATGAGAATCTCCGACAATGTTTTTCTGATGTTGCCAGGAGACCTCTCATAAAAAACGGATCAAGAGGAAGATCTCATTTAATAAAAAGACGTGTCGAATGAACTGCTTTGCCTAGCATGTATAACACGGTCCTGTTAAAATCACAGAGCAAGTTATTCTCTAATGCTGTATTTTTACTTTATTGAAAATACAGAAATTTCAAAAGTATCCCCTTCCATGCTGAGGCTTTTGATTTGGCAGCTCACGAGTTGCGTACCCTCGGCAAATGAGGCTATCAAGCTTTAGAAAATGAATTTAAGGCAATTTTACTTGTCTTTGATCACGGTTACTTGGACAAGGGAAGATTACTTTTATCAATTCACGCGTTTCCTGTTTGCCTGTTTTGCTTGAGGGCTTATTGCTACTAAGTCTCACAGTTGAATTTCCAACACGCATCAGGTGGAAAAAATGGGTAAATATGCGACGCAAAGCTCTCCTGCAAGCCATGTGGAATCAGTATTCACCTTTGGGGGGGATGTGGGACCTATAGTCAGGCCTAGGTAAAGAATGGATGCTCCACAACATAATAAATAAGACCTGAGGGAATGAAAAGTTTGATTATGAGATAGTGACTCTCTGAATACTACCCACTCAGACTGAGGCTTGTTGTTGTTTTTGTTCACTTAGCCTCACACAAGCTACTTTTTCTGTCCACATAGCCACACTGATAAAAGAAAAAAACACTGTTGAAACCCAAAGAATCTGAGCCCTTTGAAAATAGAGTCCAAAAATCTGATCCCCAGCACGTTCCGGATTCTCTACTGCTGCTGTCGTTGCTCCCCTTTTTAAAAGATACGCCATTCCAGCTTTAAGCAATTCATTACTTTCTTTTTTTGCCCCTTTAGGGCTGTGAAAACGGGCAAATGAAGCACGGGCCACATTCCAAGCCTCTGGCCACGAGCGGGATGGAACGCGTTAAATGTATTGGAAACCGGAGACTCCCCAGGACGTGCAGATCCCCAGGAAAGGTGAGGCAGCTTTTTCAGAGCGAGCAAGGTCGTGATGCGAGCCGACTGGGCGCGTGGGCAGAGTGAGCCGGGCGGCTGCACACGTGGCAGGCAGCGAGCGCATTTCAGGGAAATTATAATGCTGCAATATTCATAGGCCTCTGACAAGGATGAACTTGGTAAGATGAGGAAGCAGGGGGCTGCTGATCAAGGAAGGGTCCCAGAAACAGAGCTGCCATGATCTCGGGGGCCGAGGCAGCCGGAGGAAGTTTTTCTCCTGAATACAATGCGGATGCATAAACAGCAAACAAATCATTCACTTCCGAATAAAGGAGTCCAGATAAATGTTGCTCGGCGGTGCAGCTTTTCTGCTTATAGAGTTCAGAGCAAAGGGTCCCCCTGCTTTTCCCTAGCTGAGCCACTGGCTTTTCCCCTTTGTCAGGAAGTCCCCGGAACTGCCACCCACGCCCCTAATACTTGAATCCTATTCGACTCCCAGCGTCGCATTCCTCGCTGCATCACTGCGGGCGGAATGCTCCAGCGCCTGCTCACACAAGGACGCCCGTGTGGATGATGCGTCAGGAGCTTGCACCGTCTCGCATTCCTTTTGAGCTCCCTCATTCTAGAACTTTCTATGGATTCTGGGGGGGGGGGGGGGGGGGGGGGGGGGGGGGGGGGGGGGGGGGGGGGGGGGGGGGGGGGGGGGTGGGGTGG
>JABFEA020000110.1:18099116-18109540 GCA_019775915.2 Cyphomyrus plagiostoma | reverse complement strand
CATGTTTTTGGACTGTGGGGGGAAACCGGAGTACCCGGAGGAAACCCCACAACGACACGGGGAGAACATGCAAACTCACAGGGACATAATCCACACACACACACACGTATATATATATATTGCATTTTTACTTTTCAATGTCACATTTTCTATTCAGCTGGCATCTTGTTCTACAGCCACCCCCTCACAACTATGGCCAGAAGAAGCAGATGGAAAATGAATAGATGGGTGGATATTCGGTAAGCCTGGCATCCCATCCTGGGTGTACCTCAGCCTTTTGCCCTTTGCTGCCCAGGATGGGCTCCAGGCCCAGTTGTGGCCTTCATGAGGGTAAGCTTTTGAAAGAGTGGATGGATGGATCCTATAGTGTATTTAACCCAGATTTGAGAAAGAGGCATCTGAGTAGAAATTCAGGACACATGTTGCGATGGTGTGCTAATCCACTCGTTCCGGCAGCAGCACTCCAGATGGAAGAAGAAGCAGGATACTACAGCATAAATCAGTCATTCATGGGAGCCATTAGTGCAACACAGAGGCCCCAAGGATAGGGAATGGGAATGACAAAATAGCTTCTGCCGGCTCATCTTGGGCAGCATTGGTGTGAAGCTGAACGGATTTTCTGTCACTCATCCGTGTTTGTGCGCTCTCGCTCTCACGGTCTGCCCGGTCAACTCAAGCAGCCGTGTTTGAAGTCTACTTAGACACAAAACTGTTTTCTGTGCCAACGCTGGCCATCATCGCGGTGGCAGGAGCATGCTAACGAGGGGGGTTGGGGGTATTTTCTCACCCTCTAGCCTACAAGCGGCTCTCAAGTTTCGAAGTTGTAGTGATGCATTTATGAAAAATGAGCCACCGTCCCCACAACCCGTAAGGTTGGATGCGGTGCTGTACAAGGCATTTGGACATGGACCTTGTACTTCCTGTGGCTTGGTGTGGCAGGGCTACAGGTTTAACGCATGTGCTCTGACGACTCGAGGCTGTCCTTCATTCCTCGCACCAGGCAGGTTATTATCTGACATGTATTCATATCCATACAAATACCGCAAGTAGTACCGGTCAACCGGTTTGGCAGACACGGGCAGTCGACTAGAGCGCCATCTATTGAGGGAGCACCGACATAGCAAGCCAGATTCACTTTGCCTCTAATGGTGCAGCCCGAGGCATGCTTCACCATCAGGGATGCCAGCGGTGAAACATTTGAGGCGAGCAGGGGGTAGCGGTGGCAAAGTTTGCCGGGGGGGGGTGAGGCTTCCACAGGCACTTCGACCGACACTGACTGCAAGGAGCCACACTTCAAATGATCAAACACCAAGACTACCTCCTATCAAACCACACTACTGACGGTAACAAATAATGAGACAAGCATCCACCTCTCAGTATCTCCATTCAACATAAGGTATTCGGTGTCCATGATGGCATCCAAAACAGACCTGCGTTTTCATGTAATGAAACGTGTTGTATTTAAATTTAAAGTGAATGAAAAATTCAGGATCTGAGTATAACGAGGCAGCATGAAAAGCCTGAACACCTTTATATCTTCAGAGGGTCCTTCTGTATATAATGTTTCTTTAAAGCCTATGGAGATGTTCATTCCTTCCGATGAACATTGCAAGCTGTGTCTCCTTCGGATCCTGTTTTAGCGACAGGCATCATCTACAGTTGGGATCAGGGCGAGACCCTTTTAATGACACGGCTACGCTTGATAAGATCAGAAGCATGAAAAAGGCACTAAATGCTGACAGTAAATTAAGGCTCCCTTGGTGGGTGGGGGGTTGTGGAATCTGTCCCCGAGGTGACCAGCTACATGCAGGGAGAAAAATTGACCTGGGCTGTCCATGAAGAAACTGTTGAAGACCAGCCAGGCTAATGAAGGCCATGGGAGAGTGACTCAGGGAGATGAGAAGATGAGTTTCGCTAATGGACGGGCTAAGCTGTCCTGCTAGCTCAACCTGACCCCGACTGACATCCCAGTGTCACTGAGGCAACGGGTGGCACATCCCGGGAACGATGAAATGGGAGATAAGATAGCTGAAGTGAAAAAAGTACTCCCCTGAAAGCTGGGGCTCCTGATGCATGAAATTCAGAGGGAGAGAGAGCGAGTTTCACAGATGAGCTTCTGTGCTTCAGTCTTTGAGTTTGTTTAGTGCCCTTTGGCAGAGACACGGGCCCCTTATCTGCTGGGATTTGGTCCCGGCGATGAGTCACAGAGGCGTCAGCGCCTGGTTTCAGGATGCACCATGGGACACCCAATCGCTTTCCACATGTGTCACATGTGCTCTTGGCAGGTCACCTTGCGAAGTATCAAAAGTGTTGCTGAGGCGTCAGATTCATTTCCCCTGACTGACTTTATACCACAACCCCGGCAAAATCTCAGAATCGCACTTACAAGAAAGACATGAGGTAACCAATCAATGGATCCTCAGGCTTTGACGTTTCTTAGTGGTTATGCTACATTTCAGCTTGTTTGATATGCTACTTTCTATATTTCAACACCACAAAAACAAGTTTCTGATCCAATCCACTTAAGGCCTCCTTTTAAATATGCAATAAAAGAAATTGTGCTGAAATATAATTGGGCTATAAAACTGAGTCATGAATATATTCAAAGCAAAAGTTAATGCTTGGTTCCAGGGAATCTACTATTCACTGGCTTCCCATCTTGATAGCAAGCTGGTGTTGCTAACTTTGTGCATTCCGAATCACTTAGAAACCTCAACAGACCTTGAAGAAATCTTGATAACAATGCTGTTCGACACAATTTGTCTTATGCCTACTGTGATGCTGACACCAAAGCCTTACATACAATTCACCCGGCTGATGGTTCTGTCTTTCAGCGGAAATAGGACACGGCACACCCACGTCGAATGGAAGGCGAGCCTCCGATGTCAATGTAGCTGTAGCTATATAACTTGTCTCTGACAAACAAACCTGTTAAGTCATGTATCCGGCAAATTAAGCAGATCTCAGAAGACAGAGTTGTGAGAATAATTGAATCCTCAAGATTGCTTTTATCTCAGCTCACCTCTCCGCACTGCTGCTTAAAGAGCTTCGTGTCTCAATCTGATTGTCTCCAAAAGAAAACAAAAAAAAAACTGTGTGAGGACAGGATGTCATGCTAGCAGACACATCCTGAAATAAGCATAAGATAATGCAGTGGTGGGGGGGAGAAGAAAAGAAACAGTCCCATGTGAATATTGACCTTGTCGCTGCCGAATGACTAAGCGCTTCTGTCTTCATGTGATACGGTGCACCCGGATATCAGGTTTCCAAATAAAGAAAGCCAGTCAACACCGAATCAGCCTTTGCACTTCGTACCTACAGCAGCCACGAAAGGAAAAAAGAAGCCTGGGAGAGATGAATGTGCACTGCGTCAAAGGGGGAAGGTGTTACAGTGATGTCAGTGGAATCGCGCGACGATCAAACGGACGCAGATGAAAGAGCTTCGGCTGCGTGTCACGAAGCCGCGCTGGGGATCACATCTTCTATGCCGCATTTTAAGAGTCTAAATATTAAGATATGCAGGGAAAAGCTTTTCGGCCTTGGAATACGATCACTCCAGGGCTCCTTGGTCACCCTACACCAGTGTTTCCCGATCCAATTCCCTCAGATAGTCCACGGTACCGGGGAGGGAGCAAAAATGTGGACTGTCTGGCATGGAGCTCGGAGGTAGCAAAAATATGGACTGACTGTGGGTCCCCAAGGACCGGATCGGGAAACAGTGCCCTACACCAAACCCCGAAGTCAACCATTCGCACGAACGAGCACTACTGACCCGAGGGGTCTTCTGTAAGGAGTATTTTAATGTCATGTAATTTGATGTCAATTTTGAACTCTGTCGTGTTTTATTTAGCATAAAATCGCTAATATTTACTTTGTAAAAGAATAAAAGGACAAATTAGTATCCTTTACCTAAACATAAATGACATAAACGTCTGCATATATTGAATGAGCTCAAACCTGCATGACATCACCCTCTTGGATGCATCATTTGCTTGTAACCTTGCTAGCGCTTCAGTGTCTAAATCAATAACGTTCTTGTAAGTAAAGCTGACACCCTCCTATCAGCAGGAGCCTGAACACTGATATTTCCGAGGACATATTTGCTGAGCAGCATCCCGGTTGCCCTTAGTCTCTCTCTTTCCCTCCCTTTTGGTGATCAGTGAACCCTATTGGCTGCTGGACTGACAAGGTACCAGAGGAGCCAATCGTTTCCATAGCTGACCACGCTTGAGCTCCCATGCACATGTCTTGAGTGATAAGATGTGTTTACAGATTTCTCCAGGGCCATGGTGCTGCACCAGCACATCCAGGTCCCTGGGTGGCCATTTTTTTCCCTTGCTTTTCACTAGGGCCCCAGCTCAGAGTGCGATTGAATACAACAGTCCTCTGTTGGTGTCGAGTACATAGTTTGTATTCAGCACACCATGCTTAGTTGAGCGACTGAGCCTTGTTGGGAGAAAAAGAGGGGACTATAATCCAAAACATTGCATTATTGGATGATTATGGATGCTACGCAGGTATTCTTGGCTGAGGGACTAAGTTAATAATGTGCTTTCTCTCCACATAAAATTATAGCATATTATTGTCTTTTCCAAAGGATTCCATCTGCTTTGAATCACCGGGGAAAAACAAAACAAAGGTACAAAGAATAAATAATAATTGCATCATGCTGCAAAAAAAGAAATAAAATAAACAATCACGAGAATCGCTATAGAAAAAAGCATGGCAGTGAAAAGTAAAAACCTTTTCCTGGCAAACTCTTCATGTTAGGTTGATGGACCGTACAGCAAATAATAACTGCTTCTAAAACGGTGGAGTATATAACCCATTTCTCAGACAATGTCCACCAGAGACGTGGCTGTGACGCTTTTTTAACAACTATAAAGCGCATGTTAAAGTAGTGAATTTGTAAGTAATCACTGGTAAATCAAAGAAGATTATTAGAGCCGATAGGAGTTACGACACGTCGTGCAACCAAATCGCAGAAATGGAGGATGGGTGTATTAACACTAATCTCATTTGCCTCATCACAGCAGTACTGTTTCGATCAGCCTAGGTGCGATCTCCGGTGCTTCATGTGAACCCCACACTAATTTCAGTCGGTAATCTCGGCCCTTCATCAATAACACCGTTCTCCATAAATCTGCACCAAAAAGCGATCGGAGACTGCAGCGCTGAAACGGATCACCTTGATGGTTTAGAGTATACTACACGAGTTTTATCGTGCGTTTAACATAAGAAAAAGATAAACAGGCGAAGCGCCAATTAAATCGGCATGCTTTGGTTGGTGGGCAAAGAAATAGCGTGAATATATCCAAGCGTGAGGCTTTAGCGGTATTATTTGGCGCGCAAACGGTGAGTCACGGTTGCCAGATTGGCAGCGGAACGCAATATAATTTTGTCCTTGATAAAAATGTACAAAATTGTCCTGCTTTGTAGAGAGTTAAATGTATTGCACAGAAACCTATGTAATTTGATACACCACATAATTTCCCAAAACAGTTTAAACTGCAAATGTCCTATAGAATTACTTGCCTTACTTGTGCTTGGCTTTGGACTTACATATCTGCTAAATAAATATATGTAAATGTGGTGGAAATGTGCTTAATTAGTGAAGCTAGCTTAATAATTAATTATGAAAGTCTTAATTAATGCTTTAATGGAGCGTCTTGGGAGAAACTTGTTATATAAGCACCGATGCGTTGTGCAGCATTAGTGTAAAGTAGTGCTAAAAAGTCAGCTTTAAGTTGGCTTTGATGTTACTCTATTAATATGTAATTATTATGAGTTGCACTCCAATTATGAAAAGTGGTAACCTTTATTTCAGGTATGAATAAACATAGGCAGTCGGCTGGGCGATAAGACAGATAAAAAAAATGCCTAACTTTTCAGCCATTTCTATATGAAACTTCGCTGCATAGGACTATACTAAAATCATTTTACCTGTCATCGACCACGGCCACGTGCACACAATCATATTATATAATGAAACAATTATTGATTTGTGTTTTTCTATATATTGATTGACACAAAGAAGGCCATTAAGTGGATTCACACCTGTCCCAGACTGCATTCCAACTTTCTAGAGATTCTTCAGATATGTAGGGCCGATCATAGGAGAAGTCACCTATCCATTCCTTGTGATCGCTATGTAACAAGACTGGGAGAGGACGACATGCCAATTGCCACATGGGTTTCTTATGCGTATTAAGTTTCCAAGCAGGATTAATGTAATGGGAAGCCTTAAGGACAACCTCCATAGCTTTCCAGGGGTGAAACTTAGATTTAATTGCTTTTTTCTTCCCCAGGAAGTTGAAACCCCAGTGCGTGCTAAAAAAAGTATCCTGCTCATTGAAATGTTTTACGACTTAAATGCTGCATTAATCATTGACAGCTTTCCTACAATACTACTGAGGTCATATTTTTCATATTTTAACGTATTTTTGCGTAGGCCAGTGTGACATACATGGGAAATAAAGATGTACTTACGAAATTGTACAAACCGGATAAAAAAATGTCCCATAAGTATAAGAGCATTTTAAAATACGTACATGGGGACAGCTGTCTATTAAATAATGCAAATCAATAACACTAAGGTGGCGAAAGAGGCCGATTTATGGTTTATCTAAAGGCGTTGCCTAAGGCGTTTGTTCAAATACAACAAAAGATAAGACTGGGCCGCTGTTCTGTTGTAACCATACAAGCATTAGTCTAATTAAAATTATGTAAGCATACGAAAACAATGCAATGACTTTCTTTTCCACCTGTGTGTAACCTAAAGAAATTATTCCCGATTTAGCATGCAGTCTTCTGCTCCTGGTTAAGCGCAATATTGCCGTTGCCTGTATTTATGCTATTTATATCGTACCTGAGATCAGTTAGTGTGCGGTACTCTCAGCCACCTTTCAGAGTGATGCCTGGATAGATATTGGTCATAAAGCCTCTGAAAGCCCTCATCCAAAATGGAGCAGATACAGATAACAGAACGTAATAGAAATCCTGCAAAACCAGCATTCCATTATCATCTACTATGTGAAAAAAAAAGGAAAATGGTGGAACACCTTCTGTTTATTACTTTGGAAAAAAAAGATTCACCTGCTTTTTTCCTGCATGAATCAACTCTGTAATTTATGCTAATCGTATTCAAATGTATGTTTCTGAGAAGGCTACTTGTCAGGGGGGAGTTTATTAGCAGAATGTTTCAGAAGACGAGACTATATATTATATCATATAATACATGTAGATATTGTAGACTTAGTTACATGGAACCACCAAAACTATCTGGCACCCTTTAGAGGTAAAAACGAATGAAGGTGATCTAATCTGCACATTAAACGTCAGGCGAAAGAGTTGAGCTGCTACACTGCTGGCTGAGTTCTGTCTGTTCCCGTGTGTGTGGCGCGCGATGAAAGATGTACAGCTTCCAGATGATTATTTTCAGGGTGCCATGGCGACTCTTGCCTCCCCGCCTCATCTCATTATGTTTGGTCCACATGAACTGCGTCGTGCTCCAGGTTTGCCAGTTCAGAATCAGGAGGACCGCTGCCAGTGTCTCTCATGTAATCGTTATGGAAGACTATGCAAATAACAACAAAGAAAACGTAATTGCGCCACTCTGCATTGTGCGTTTGTATCTGCAGGCTACCGAAACAACAAACGCGGAATTAAAGGCTTAGTGAGGCCAATGGTAATAACTCAGATGAAGACGCATAGCATTTCCCCATCGGAAAAAAGTGGCTGACTTTATTATTGCAAATTTATTAATTACCATGATAGTGTTATAGATTTAATTCTATAAGCCAGTTTCTTGGGGGAAACGCGATATAACACATGTGGGCTATGCCTTCTTTGAGGGATTATGGTCATACTCCTATACAGGGATGGAGACTTCAGGTCCAGAGAGTACAAATCCAGACCGGGATTTTGTTTCAACCAACCAGTTGAGTACGCGCTGACTGTGATTCTTTATACTCAACTGGTTGGTTGAAACAAAATCTTGGTCTATATTTATACTCTCTGGACCCGAAATCTGCAGCTCTGCTCATATATAGTCCCCCCCGAAAGGCCAGGGATATTGATGGCTTCAGAGGAATAAAAAAAAATGTGCCTGCAGCTCTTTTTGGCTACCAGTACACAACGGAAGAAGGAGTTCCTCCAACTTTTATTTTCACTACCTTTCCGTGGACCCCACCTCTTTTATTAAGTATTGATTCAACATTTTAAGGAGTTCCCAGGAAGTGTGTTTGTGTGTGTCTGTGTGTGTAAATATTGCAGTCTCCAGGAAGTGTGTGTGTATGTAAACAGGTAAGGGGGGGGGGGGTTGTTTGGGCGTTCCTACAGCTGGCTGGTGGGGGTGTTGCAGGATTAATCAACTGTGGCAGAGCTAAAGAGATGCAAGTTGCGAACATCTTTTTCCCAGTGACTTTTTTTTTTTTTTTAAAAAAAAAAAAAAACAGTTTATTCCCTTTAATGAGGTCATTAAAAGATTGAGGACCATTTGACTAGTTAAAGAGTCCCGCATTGTCAGTGGGAAATTAATTTACCTTGGACTGTGAAGGATGTGATTTGAAAACTGTTTTAGCTTCAAGCGCATGAGTTTTCTGGTTCAAGGTGAATTCACTACACGTATAAGACACAAAAAAATGAGTTAGCAGTTATTCAGTTTTAGATTGTGTGTATCCCTTGGAAGGAGAAGGGTGTCACACTAAAGTTTTTTTCCTGATGTAATTTGATGCCTGACACCTCTTTACATTCCCCAAATGTTCTAACATTTGCACTTCTGGTCCTGGAATGGATTTTTCAGGTTCTTGCGTTCTTGGAAGTAGTTCCTGATCCAATTCTACTTGCCCTTGCACTTGAGCATTTTCCGGAAGCTCAGCCTAACTGTACCTAAGTGAGCCCTTGACAGCATGTATGATTGCAATGCGCTATTTATCTCTCTTGTACATCATAATGGACAAAAGCTAGATATGCAAAAATTGTAATTTAAAAGATGGCAAAATCTTTTATGATCTTCATCAGTTACCATTTCATCATTCTGTAGATATTCATGTCTTATGTCTTTTGTCTTCTGTGTCTTTTGATTATTTCAACGGTTTGCCAATTTGGATTTTTATTCGGAAATGGTTAATCGAAATTCTTCAAGAATTTAATAAATATCCACCAGGTCCCCCAAAAAGCAGCTATAACTTTCTGAAATAATTTTTAGTATGTAAAGAAAGTGGCATTTGGGGAGTTGTGTGCGTTGCAGTTGTAAATGTTCGTAATAGTTTTCTGCTGACTGATTTCAATAAAATTAGTGTTAATTGTGCATGAAACAGGTTGTCACCATACTGGCTGCCATCTCAATTTCTGTAGAGAACATGACTGTTCCAGCAGACATGCTTTCCCCTTTAACGAATACCTGAAATCTCATGAATTGTTCTTGGAATGTTGCCTATGTGATAAATTACTGTGATTCCCTATTAATTGGTGTAATTCTATAATGAAAACAGACCGAGATGGAACATTGATTCCTTTAATCATTCTTTGGATTCTCTAACTGAGCAAGACTGAGCAAGCAGAGAAGCAGAAAAAAAACTAAATCAGAGATCTTTGTGCATTAACTAGAATGAATTGTATCCTTACCTATAACACCTTGGAAGAGGAAAATCATATGTAATTCAAATACATGAATATAAGTAAAATTAGTCTTCTTGTTTTTGATACACACCAGAGGTTTTTTTTTTACCACATTTCCATTTATTTCATAAAATACAGATTTTTTATTCTTGTTAAGCACTGGAAGGTTGAGTGAACAACTATAAATGAAAATATAAGTCAAATAAACAAAGCATCCATTATAACATGGAAAGATTATGTAACAGTGCATGTATGGGATTAGATTAACTGGTTGTGTAGTGATGATGTAGTCAAGTTCTAGGCTGTCCTTTAAATTTAAATACACTAGTTTACGGTTTCATCCTATGAAACAACAGTATTTAACATCGATTGTAAATTCTCTCCTGTTATAACTACTAGAGGAAGTTAGAGGCAAACATACTGTAAATGTATTTGTTTAGCAAAGAATACTGAGCGTATTTTTAATAAATGTCGAGTAACATGCAAATGTTGAAAATCTTAGTGTGCAAAAACCTTTGACTGGTAGTGTATCTTATGAGATCATATAGTATAATGGTGTAGACAATGTGACTTGTTATACCTAGAAAGCTTTGTTATATACAGAAGGGCTTCATAATCCTGAAATACTGTTCTGGGCTCAGATTCCAGATAATAGTGATAATTGATAACACTGGTGTAACAGTGAAAAAAAGGTCTAACTTTTTATAGCTGATCTAGGATAATTTTAATGCACTAAATCCAAAAATCACATTGGTTTTGCGCTACCAGGTCAACTTTTTGATCTATTGTCGAAATTAGATAAA
>JABFEA020000110.1:18062896-18073624 GCA_019775915.2 Cyphomyrus plagiostoma | reverse complement strand
AATGAGTTCCAGAACTGAGGTACCATTGCATGTGCGTATATATATATATATATGTATATATATATGTATATATATATATATATATATATATACACACAAACACACACATACAATGTATATATATATATATATATATATATATATTAAAAAATTATAATATAAAATAACAATGTAGATGTAACTTAGGTGTACACGTTTTTTTTTATAAATGCCAAAATCTTCCTATAAATGTGCGCAACAATGTTTCTCATCTTTTTCGTTCCTACAAAGCCTTTATAAATGAGCCCCCAGGTGAGGAAAAAATGTTGCGTCCGTCGCTGCCGAATGAAATCGAAATTACGAGTGTGTCTAATCAAGTGCTTTGTTGTCGGAGCAAAAGGAGGGGGGAAATGGGGACGCACAATTATATTATACCAATTAGTGCACACGGATTACAGATGGACACAGCCAACAGCTAATGATAACGAAATTTAACACTCGAAAGTACGAGTTGAAGGGGCGCTCACGTGCAACGTCGTAGTCAACGACTGATATTTACCATAATTCCGATTACACGTGAATGCAACATAAGTCTCGATTTGGGAAGTACGACCTTCCGACTATCACGTAAAGGCAGCATTACTTCTACGCATGTTTGGCTCTGTGATAAGCCTACAGATCTCCTTGTGTTCGATGTAAATATCGTATTAGTCGTCACTGATACGCTGCGTTGTGGTGTGTTTACTTACCCAAAGACCGCTTCTATGTGGTGTATTATATAGTGTGCATAAAGTGCATTGAACTTTGCTTGCGCATGTGTGGTAGTGCATGTGGACCAAGTGGGTCACTGGTTGAGTACTTTTTAGATGAACATGATAAAGAGAATTGCAAATTCTAAATTGGGATCTTACCATCAGAGGTCATAAAAAGAGCACAATTGGAGCTGGGTGAAAGGAGATGGTAATGACTGTTCACCTCCCAGCGTCAGGAACCCCCCCGCGCGCGCGCGACACCCTGTCTTTTCTAACAGGTCAGAGCGGACTGGTTTGAAATCACTACAACGAAATAATAGGTTTGCCGACACTTTAACAGTATTTGCAGGAGCATTTATGTATTCACTGTTGTACGTTATCGTAATCATAGGAGTAAAAACGAACGAAGAATCAAATTGACTATCAAATATAACAGGATATTACATTTATCTGATATGTATAATAACATTTACTAAAATGGAGAGACCCAGTATCCATGAGTAACACAAACACGTCAGATTAAAATTGTCAGTTACAAATGGGCCAGTAAATGTGACGTATATCCATCTCTAATAGTTTACTGACTTCTATTAATATAGTTTAGTTGTTAAGATGGTGCTTGTGATCAACTGTATATTCTACAGGAGTAATTAAGATGAAATACCTCATGGATACAAAGCCACTACCTACCTGGATTTTAAACATACAACATTTAGTTGCATATTTGTGCCTTTAAACACCATAGTACTCGTTAATTTAATATACTCACTGATAATTTAAATGAAACTGGGAAGGAATAATTATCCACGTCTATAAATTGTTTCAGTTCTAGAAAACAAGGTATCATTTAAGATGAGCTTGACACAGTATATTTAAGAACCTGCTCCTTGCCTTTAATGATAATAGTTCATCTGTCCCATTGTTGAATTATTGCCAAACGTGGGTGAGCTAATTATGCAACTATCATCTATTACAGGATAGAGAATCACAGAACGCGAGAGCTAAGAAGTGATTTCTTACTCTCTAAGTCAATCCCATGCATATATAATTCTGAAAATAATTTAAAACTAATTGATCTGAATGCACCTCCACGAACTGCGAAGTGATTGGTGTCACAGAACACAATATTAGCTTTCATTTAAGTCTCATTCCAGTGTAAATAACTGGAGAATGGCAAGTGGCAACTGCAAATATTGAACTGAATTTCTCTCAGGACAGTAAACATTGAATCCATCGAACTATTAATTCTAAAACTTAAATCGTCTGGACGGAGACTGATGGACCTTCTGATCATATTACTCTAAGGGTTTCATTTTTATGTACAAAATGAGAGTAAGTAAAATATAAGTGCATTACATCGAATAAGAACTTAAATTTATTGTCAGAAATATATTCGTGTCACCATTAATAAACAACAGTCAAAAAAAATGTGTCATATTGCATTATAAGTAGCACGGCAAAGAAAAAAAAAACACAATACAGACCACCGAAACAGAGATAAACGACAAAAGAACATTCCGCAGGAATTCCCCGGAAGGTACGTGTCTCTGAGATTCCCCGCAAGCGTAAGTACTGTGATGCAGAGGGAGGGTTGGGAGAGAGGGCGGAGCCGGCAAACAGACCCTCTGGCGAATGGCGTTCCGCTCATTCACCTGCTCGGTACCAGCGGCCGCCAGGAATCGGGAGCTTTCTCCGCACTTCGAATAGGCTTGCGAGTACCGTGGAAAATAACTCAAACGTTTCGTCAACCATTCAGCACGTCCAGAGAAAGAGAGCTAGAAGAGAAAAAGTCATATCGCAGTGAAGGATATTCGGAGGAAACAATATCCAAAGTAACTGCGAATCGTGAAGGATGTCTTCTCCCATCTGCTTTCTTTGTGCCTTGTTTACACTCACTCTGTTGCCTCAAGGTAATTTATATTTGTTTTTATAACCGGTTGTTTTGAGACGTGCATTTACTCCGTCGTTTTGGGTAGGGTACACGTGTGACGGGGTTGTGTTTCACAACGGAAAGCGTGACGTCGTTACGTAGATGTTAATGTAATATATGATATGTAATTATTCCAACACTTGTTTTTAGAGCAAAGTAATAATATTTATATATTGTTTTCAACACCGAGTGGTTTCTTTAGATTGATTTCAGCTGCTGGTAGCAAAATACGTGTCCCAAATTAGAAGTTAAGTATTCGGAAATGCAGTAAATTCAGGTCGTTGAAGTTTTCGGTTGTTTAGTTACGAAAGTATTAAATTATTATCGTTTTAATGAGATGTGATTAGAATACAGGTCTGCCTTTTACCGTAACTAAAAATGCAGTATTTTGGCGAAACGTGACTCAATATTGATGCCGCATCTATTTAGCGGGCACTAGCGCTTCTTGGTAGTAACCGCTGCAGGCTACAGATTACAGCGAAGTAGCGTGACCGTCTACCATGCAGTTGGAAAAATGTTAGGGACACTTAAAGGATTATAGAAGAAAGGTTGCGACTGAATGACAGAGCATTTTGAAAAATGAAAGGAAAAAGTCCGCGACAATGACGTCATAACACCATTATTCAGCGACAATGCAGAACCGTGCGGAACTTATTTTTCTTACGTTAATTGGTATTTATTTATGGAAATATATATATATTTTTTAAAACCAATACCCAGCTGGATGGAAAATACGGATGATGTGATCACTAGGAAGAAGGAACTGTTTTTTTCCGCCAACTGAAGCGATTTATGATTCTTTTTAAATATCTACTGTCAGGCGTTTACCTTTTGATTGAGCAGATTAAAGGCGTAATTTTAATTAAGTCATCCGGATAATAGCGCGATGTTTTCCTTAAATAATTCCATTTTACAGACCGGTGTCGCCCAAATGAATCGCAGTCACAGCCAAGTCAGATTCCTGGCTTTTACAATAATAATAATAATAATAGTAGTAGTAGTAGTAGTAGTAGTAATAATAATAATAATAATAATAATATCATACACTTAGTATAACTACTGTTCGCGTTACTGGAAAAAGTATGCGGTGTAGTTAAATTATCCACCAAAACCAGGGACCGGTTAGCGCGCACTCCAGGTTCGCGTTTTGGTTTCAGTTTTCCTAAGTAGGTGATATTTGTTGCATAGTTGTCATATATGTAACCCTGTGTTTAGAAAGTTAGTTTTATCACGTGTTAATTAAATTGCTTACGTATGATTGTTCATTGGACGTTGCCTGGTGATATCACACCTGTGACTTCTATTAACATGACGTAGGAAATCTTACAGTAGCCTTGTTTCGGATATTGTATTAGTTTATGCGTATATGGAGGTGATCCCTTTTGTGTGAAGTCATATCTGTTACACCGGGTGTTTTGGGAATATAACAAATATTGGTGGGAGGAGAGTTTAAAAAGAAACAGACGAATGATGTTCTCTGATGCTGGTTTCCTGATCGGGGCTATTGTGTGACTAGATTAGGGGGTGGGGGTTGTGCTGTGAATAGGGAGTGGCATGTCAGATTTTAGGATGTTTTTTTTTATATATTTGATTATGCGGATTATGTAGAGTAACAGATCGTAAAATACCTGGGAAAAGTGTACATTTAGTGAGACGCAACGTGGGGACCTAAAGACTTGGAAACGAAACATTTTGTTCTGGTGCAGTGATTAGCCTAGAATCCCTACATAGATAAAGCTGACCAGCGGCATTTTTATGGCTTTAAAAAACACACACACATACTTTAGTTTGGCTCAGCTGTCGTCAGTATCTTTTTTTGGCGCGGGACAGATCATTCTCACGTTTAAGGACATTTCTGTCGTTCTTCTGTGGTGTAATTTGTGTTTTGCTTGGTATTTATTAATTTAGTTGGTCGTTTGTTTTTTGGAGGAAAAGTAGTTCCCTTGATGGTAGCATTAAAAAAAGCAAAGACCAAAACTGGGTGTGGTGTTTTGATAGGTATCAGTTTCAATTGCCCCTGGCCCCGGCCTCTATGAATTAGGTAAATACCTAGAACTCCGACCGGTCCTGATTGTCGTTGTTGTTGTTCTTCCATTTTTAATGAACATGCAAATTGACAGATAAATAATTATCTGATCTGCCTTGTGGGCTGGGGGGGAGGGGGGTGCATTATTCATTTGACTGGAACATGCCAGCTTAGTAGGGGGAGGCACAGCGCTGTTGCCTTTTATCTGGCATCCTCAGCCTCCTCTTACTTTTGGAATGGTTGCCCCCCCCCCCAAGACTCTCCCCTGGCCTGTCCAAGCAAAGATTGATTTCCCTTGTATGCTAAAAGGCCTTATTCCTGCTACAAGCAAAGCAGGATTAACTGTTCTGTTTGCCACAGTGGAAGACTAAGGTTATGTGCTCAATTAATTTTAGCTTCCTAGAATGAAACACTGCTCCTTTACATCAATTTCGTTCAAAAAAAGAAGAAAAAACGGAACTTTGACTTTGAACAAATCCTCTCTTGGGTTTTTAATGTGTAAAATCATGACTTTGGTAAAAACCCCCTGAGAACTCGCACTACTGGTTTTCCCGTTTGTTCATTTTGACTTTTAAATCAAACCCAAACATATATGATGGCTTCTTGGCTGGCTAACAGTTTATTTCAAAACCTGGTTACTACTGCATGCTATTATGGTGGATTTTTTGCAGAACCAGTTTCAGATCCCTTGCTGGTGGCGCAGCAGACACCGTGAGCAGAAATTCCTCTCAGTGGTTACAGCTTCTCGGAGTGACGCATTTGTGAATCATGTGTAAATTACCTGTCTCCACTGTGTATCTCGCAGTCCCATTTCTGATAGGAGGGGAAGTATCGCTTCGGTGATGTCACTGTAAATACAGATCCACTGCAGCAAGTGTCCTGACATATGAAATGAGGTGGATGTGGGGTGAGCCCACAGTTTCTATGGTTGAAGTCTCTGGAGAGTGTGCATGGAGATTTACATTTTCTTAAGATTCCTCTGGCAGGAGTAAATGAAAAATGTTGATGCTGCTAATTAAAGGAAGTCATGGAAATGTTTTGACAGATGCAAATGTATTTTTATTTTTGTAGACTGTCCTTGTGAAAGCGTTGGATTTTACATTTTGTATTTTACATACATTCCTCAGTAACTGTGAACAGGTTTAACAGCTTGCATGCTTGCTTTGATCTGCACTACGCTTCTGGATATCTACCAAGTATCTGTAGATCCAGCATTCCTAGATGACCTTTGGTTGTGCGTCACAAAGGAAGTGATTATGAGTGTGACTACACTTAACAAACGGATTGAAATTGAAATATGCTGTCTCCAAAGTGGATTTTCAAGATGGCTACCCATGGAGGGCAGGGGGTGGGCGACTAACCCTCCCAGGGAGGCAAACCTGTTGGTCAGTTTCGCATAGCCAGTTGTTTGAGACACAAATGCATTAGCCTGCGATCTAATCATTCCGATCAGGTGGCACCAAAAGGTCATGGGGGTATCTGGACTTTAGTGAAGTGTCTGGTCCTAGAAAAGCACGTCTTGACTTGCTCACCTTCCTATATCAGTTGTTGTTTTGTTTAATCTTTGCTGGAGATCCCTGATGGGAAGCTCAGAAACTCTAACTTTGATGACCGTTCATACAGTCCCACCCTGTCGACTGCACAGTCTCAGACAGAGGCCGACTTGAGATAAGAAAACGGCCATCAAAGGCTTTTAAACCTAACTAGCTGGAGTCATGTGACCCGCAGACATCTGGTTTTACTGCTGCACATTATTCCCTCCCCCATGCCCTGCCCCCATACTGGGCGTATTCCACCTCTCGCCCCGTCTCTCTGCTAAAGGATGAGTCCCTCCCCTGCCCAGGTGGCGCCTCTGTCAGAGTTTTGCTAATGGCCTTATTGGGGCCTATTCTTTCAAAAAAAAAAGCAGATTCCCATTTTTCTGTTCCCATTTCCCTCCAGACCGAAAATTTAGAAAAAGAATGTTTTCATCAGGGAAATAAAACTGTAATGCAATTAGGTTTCGGGGGGTTTTCTGATGAAAGAGATTATTTATTCTACTTTCAATCCATCAACAGGAACGTGGGCATTCCACTTAGCAGAGTAACTACGGGCTGTATGCTGTGAGATGTGCGTGTCTGGATGGGGCTGAGATCAGTCCACCTCTTTTAGTGTAATGTCACTTTGGGCTTCATGAAGCATTAGCTAAAGCCTTAGTATGAGAGTTTTAGCTGTGTTTGTTTCATCACCAAGCTCAGGTCTGTCGTCGGCGATGATGTTGAGATGATATAACTTATATCCCTGGGCATATTTTTATATTTCAGAAATGTTTTAATTTTGAAGATTCCCCATTGTTAGCTTAAACGTGAAGTTTAATAGTCTCTTTCCTGGTCTAATCTTTTCATTACTACAGGTCTGGTAATGTATGTGTATTAATATAAATGGTGTATGTTAGTGGCAGGGAGATTAGTATTGATTGGTAAATTGCCCAATTACTCACCTGAATGTGTTCTTTAACTTGTAAGACGCATCCTTTTGGTGACCCGCTTAGATCTCAAAGCCTTGCAAGACAATTAAGGATAAATGGTTTGATCTGGCATTTCTGTTTGCTTGTAGAAAAAGGTCACACAAGTTGCCTTCAGTATTTGATTTTTTTTTTCTTAAATCAAATTCATTTGTCTGATTCTTTGTGTGCATCAATGCAACCTCAACATTCAAAGCCCTGCCCTCTTTAATGCACATATTCATGGGTGCTGTGACTGCTAGACTCTCTCTTTTATTCTTTCTCTGATGTGCGGAGACACACACCTCTGGTTTGAGAATTGGGTCCATTCGCACCGTGCCTCCTCCTCATGTTTTGAACTTATATGGGCTCAGGATTAAAAAGGTATAAAGTTTTGCGCCCCACAAGATGAATTTCAGTCAAACAAGGCTGTGGAGTTGGGTTGGGGGAGATTCCTAGAGGATTTAATGGGATCACTCTAAAAGCATTATGGGTAAATCTGTTAGGGGTGAAGTGGAGCATGACTTTGCGTTTTTATGACAGCGACTGTGTTCAAAGAGAATAGCTGGCCAGCGATGGGGCAGATGAGAATTCCAGAAGCAGGTCGTTTGGAGGGGGAATTCTTGGTGCCTGCGTTCATCGGATTTCTATTTGCATGTTTATCTCTGCAAGGGTGACGGCTCCCAGGAGAGTGAGAGGGCTAAATCGTTGAGGTAGAGGAAGCCAGACTTGTTGGTTTGGCTCCCCTGTTTCTTTTGATATTCAGATTTTGGCGAATATTCTCTAAATATTTAATCCCGCAGTTGTGCTCCCTGTATCCGAATCCATGGCGGTGGAGTGTCGTGAGAATGAAATTGGCCAAAATAAGTCACTTGAAAAGTTTGCAGTCATCTTCTGTGTTTGAAACATCAACCACGGAATCAAGGAGCCTGGAGCGGAGGAGTAAATTTGAGGCTGGAATCTTAGGAGTTTGTGGTTGAAAATTGGAAATCGGGACTGCCTCTTAAGGTGAAAGGGTGAGAAGATTGGGATCTCATTCCTTCCTTTTGTCCCTTCGTTCTCCTCAGTTTGTAACACGTATCACTAGCCTCCAGAGTCCTGCTGTCTTTCAGCACTTAACTGCCGGTGTTTGAACTGCAGTTGGAAATGCCTGAATAGTTGTCTTGGCGAGTCAACAATGAGCATGTCCCGGCTTGATTTAATGGCTGGGGGTGCCGTAGGGTTAAAAAGGGGGGCTGAATTCAGTCATTGAGACAACTGCCGGTTTCTCACATATATCACTGAGATCGGGGTCTTACAGATAATAGTTTTTACAGGCAGGGTGATGAACGGGCGGCTTTCTGGGAGGCTATCTGAGGCCATCTGACTCCTGTGCTCCTTGTCCCTTTTGTCTTGACTCACAATCAAAAGGTTTTATTTACTGCCGGAGTAAATCCCACTAACACAAACAAACACCCTAACAGCAAGGTGCCGCGACGGAACGCTGGCGCCCGGCTCGCTTCTCCTTAGTGACGCATTAGCGGCTGCCGGTCATCCGCGTGCCCCCAACATGGGTCTGAACTGCTCCGCCGGTCCCGCTGCTTCAGAGACGGGCCCGGAGAATGAAATGGAAGATCCTTGGAAGGAGACGGTTTCCTCCCCGCAGTCCGAGTGCAGGAACCTCGCTATTGGGGCTGACCGGCACGGCCTAGGGGCTGACCGGCACGGCCTCGGGGCTGACCGGCATGGCCTTGGGGCTATCTCTTCACAGGCTGAATGAGAACAACTCAAGGCCTTCAGCCTTGAGTTGTATATCTCCCCACTTTCTAAGGCACTTCTTTTTTGCCCCTCTGTCTTTGTGTGTGATGGTCGTGGTGAATTTAACATAAGAGACAACTATTCCCCCTCAATATGATTCATTTGATGTTCATGCGGGTCAAGTACAATTGTTCCCCTGCTGAAAGAGCTGTATATGCGTGAGCTGAGTACAAGGGTGGGGGGAGGGATTGCATTATAGGGCAACTGAGAAGAAACGACCGTGTCCTGTAAGGGGACTATAGAGAGCTAACCCCCCCCCACTCCCATGCAAAGGTGACCCATTGAAATGCATGAGGGAGCTGCGAGGCGCAAGGGAGGGGGGACGTCATGCAGAATGCACCGAGGGGACTTTTTCCGAAGGCCTCCCACCACCTGTGCTGGCTGGGTTTTGTTTGAATAGGAAGTCAGGTTGTTTTCTTTACATGCCAACCCTTTGTTATTCAGACAGGCTTCCTCCAGTGGAGGTCCCCGCACTCTGCTGCATCGTCAAGGCAGGCTCGCACTATGGTTTCATCTTTACTCTTTCTCTTTCTGTTAATATCCTGGGGGGGGGGAGTTGAGTAAAGGCATTATAGGGGCTTCCTCTATACTCTATGCCTCACCTGCGGTGCTTTTGAAGGGAAATTTCTGAATGTCTGGGTCTTTTCTTGCAGTGATAAGCAGCTACCCTTACGTACTACTGGCCTGAAATGGGGACTCCTGAGGGGTTTGCATCTTAGATGGGCGCTCAAAGAACCGATGGAGTTTTGTAAACATTGTAATTGCAAAATACAGACAAAACTGGTTGAGTTCCTTTTTTAAAAAATTTATGGCCACATTTCAAAGTCTGGGAGAGACTTTGGCGCCCAAAAAGCAGCCCCTGTCCTGCTGGCAATGATAATACCCACTCGTTAGTCTAATTTTACCCAGTGGGCAGAGTCTTGCTGCTTCTCTTACATCCTTATACGGTGAATCATTGCGTTATCGGTGGTAGCGCTGGCAGATAGTAGCACCAGCAGATAGAACCTGGTCTAGTTCACTATCTGCGAATAGCCTCATGGCTAAACTATTTGTCTGGGAACGTTCTACCTCAAGTGACTTAACAGCATTGGACACATCAGTGCTCCTCCTCTCAGCTTGGCGATCAACTCCTCGCTTGGCCGGGATGATTGTTTACTTCCTGTGTGCCCTTTTATCTTTGGAATGGCTCCAAGAATTGTACCAAGCATGTGTTCTTAAAGCCCTTTGGTATAAAATCTTTGCTCATTATAGAGGATGATGAGGTACTTGCACTGAGGCTTAAATTCATTGGAAGAACATTGTGCTTATTACTGAGGTTGTGCTGTTGCATAACAAAAGGCTGTTGATCACCTGGGGCCTCATGTATATTGAAATGCGTAGAATTCACACTAAAACATGGCGTACGGACAAAACTAGGAATGTGTGGACGCAAGAAAAAATCCAGATGCATAAAACTGTGCGTAAGCACAGATCTACGCACATTCCATTTATAAATCCCAATAAGCGTGAAATTTTACGTACGTGAACGAGCCCACAGTCCCCCCAGACCCTCCCATATGTAAATCTGTATAAATGCTAGTGGGACCACGTGGGAAAAAAAAGTATTTCAGTAACTGCGAAGTGGAGGTCATGTTAACAGAAATCGAGAAAAGTGATATTATTTGGTGGTATAAGTGGCATCAACGATAAACGAAAGTTGACGGAGTGGCACAGCGTGGCGGAGTCAGTTAAAAGTGTTGGTTCCCAAATTCGCATGTTGGCC
>JABFEA020000110.1:18030916-18041239 GCA_019775915.2 Cyphomyrus plagiostoma | reverse complement strand
CCCCCCCCCCCCCCCCCCCCCCCCCCCCCCCCCCCCCCCCCCCCCCCCCCCCCCCCCCCCCCCCCCCCCCGCTAAAGGGTCTAGACATACTTCTCATATGCCTCAGAATGATTAGCATGAGCCGTGGCGGCTGATAGTAATGGGATGCTGGGACATTAACGCCTTCCCCTGCCTTAGCGTTGAAGGGCCTGGGGGGTGGTATTAGGCGTCCTGCTTTCATGCTGGAATATAACGTGCAATGTTTTGACAGTATTTCCGTGGACCTTAATGCACAGCACAGGCTCCCGGATGGATATTTCTGGATAGGGCTTGTTAAGACCCATGACGTCTTCTGCCTTACTGCCCTTCGCCCCCACCCCCCCTTAGCAGATACTGCAGGGCTACCTCGTGGCTGATTACTTGTTGTCTTCCTGCCCACCCAGGTGGCAGGCAGGTAGCAGCGAGACGCCTTTGTTTACTCCGCCTAGCTTTCTCCCTTTCTGTTCGTCGCCCCCATCAGGAGGGGCTGATATGTGTACACGGGCTGAAGGCCCATCTCGCCTACGTGCCCATGGTCCACTGTTTTATATTTCTGACTTCACTGGTGATTTATTTCTTTATTTGATGGTGTGATTTAGCTCGCGCGCGGCCATTAGCCAGCAGAACATTCCGGAATGACTGGAGAACATTTTAATGTTACCCATAGGGCACCTCAGGGCCACCCCCCTCCCGCCGTGCCTGGGTGCCACAGTGATTTTTGTGGTTCCAAGCCAGCAAATTGCGCAGGGGGACTTTTGGAATCACTTCACGGGCCTGCTTCGCTTTTGAATGCCTAGATAAGTCAGCAGGGACTCGACGGAGCAGATGTACCAGACCGGCACTTTAATGGTGCCGCTATCCAATAACACCAGTTCAGTTTCCCCACGGCTTTATTCTGACATCCGCCACGATCTCTGGCCGTTATTTGAGGTGGTAATATCCTTCTTTTAAGTCTGCATGTTAATGCTTCTGTTTTTTGTGGTAGTTTTAATGTCTTTATATTAATTTAAATAAATGGCATTAGAGGGGTTTAATTTAAATAAATTTATATTCAAGGCACATTTGGACTTCTCGTTTTGGCCAAGAGTTTTTTTTCAATTTACATTTAGCTAGATATATTTTATTTGTACGTACAGGTGAAGCAGTAGCTAACTGGGAATATTTATCAAAGGGCTGACAAGCATGTTACAGCCTTCGATCTGTGGGGGGCCCCAGTGTGTCCCTCAGCACTTGGTGGCCTCTTTAATGGGCCTGATGTGGCGCTGAGACAGTCCCAGGAGCTGCAAGCTGGACCAGGGGGAGCCTTCGGGGTCTGTGTGCGAGTGCACGTCCGTTTGCTCTCGCCGTTTCACGAACCGCGGAGGAAAACGTAAGCGTGTCAGAAGAGTCGGGCTGAATGGCGGCTGTTTCTGTATCCCCATTATTACTTGTGTGAAGCATGAATGCACACTGAGCGCGCTCAATCCCCACTACCGTCATCGCCATGCTGAGCTCCTCAATCTCGTACCGGAGCGGCTAATGGAAACGGGCGCACCATGGAGGAAGCCTTTGACCTCGCACCACCGACCCGTCATATTCACGGCTAGATTCCTGACGGCCCGGCTCGCACCGCTCTGTATCCATGGCAACCACTCTGGGCTCCGGCCATTGCCCAGGGAAATATATTTATTCAGGTGAATTGGGGGGGAATAGCCGCCACCACCGAAACTCTGTCCCAGCCAAACATGGATCCGTTCTATAAAAAATGGCATTTCCGGCTGTTTCTCCAGACTGATGAAAAGCTTCCCTGTGATTTCTGACTGATAGCTGTGATGCCAGAATGTCAGTTATTGTCCTCTGATCAGCTTGCCGGTCAGACCTCCGACTGATCTCCTCCCGCCTGTTTTAGATGGCGAGACTTACGGGACGGTTGAATCCGGGGCTAGGGGGAAGCACAGAAATATCATCCGATAAATATGATTTTCCACGGGGGAAGCGGCGATTCCTCACGGCGAGTGGCTCGCCGCCGAGCTCCGCAAACGTCACCTTTCCAACATCATCCCACTGCGGCGGGAGCCGGCAGCACATTTAGAGCAACGTTCATATTAAAAAACATCTGTCATTGCGATAGGGAGTGTGTTTGATCAGAGAGAGGGAAAGTGTTTGGCCCCCGATATCCAACCAGAATAGACATGGTGGCCTTTGTGCTGTCTGCGTGTTTGTGTGTGTATGAGAGAGAGTGAGAGAGACTTTGAAGACCACCCGAGTTGAGGTGCAGAGCAGACCATTCAGAATTTAGTCAGTGCCAGCCATGTGATGGGCAATTTAGCTATTTAATGTGTAAAAAGTGTTTTACCATAGCTGGTAAAATTCACAGTAAGTGAGAATGTCTTTGAACATAAGAAACTTACAAACGAGAGGAGGCCATTCGGCCCATCAAGCTCGTTTGGGGAGAACTTAACTAATATCTTAGAGCTATATTAAAATCTTATCTAGCTCTGATTTAAAGGAACCCAGGTTTTTAGCTTCCGCTACACTAGCAGGAAGACTATTCCATACTCTAATGACACGCTGTGTAAAGAAGTGCATCCTCAAAATTTTTTTTAATGATTTCCACTTACGACAACGAGTTCTCCATTTTGTGTGCCCCGGCTGTTATTGAAATGCTTCTTTTGTCTGTTTTGTTCTTTAGTCAGTAGTTTACAGACCATCACAGCCCTGTATGGTGAGACGATCGTCGTGCCATGCAACCCTACGAGAGGCACCAAGGTGGCCAACCTCATGTTCACTAAATGGACATATGTAAGTTAGTTTTCTTAATTCTCTCGATATGTTACTAAAATCGTTTTCAACTACCTTTTCTTTGCAAAAAACACGTCAGAGCAAGAAAGATCATAAAATTCACTACAGGGTAAAATCAGATGGTCAGTTCAGACATTGACATGATCAAATGTGACTGATGGACGTCTCATTTTCTTTCATGGTGTTGCAGGAAAAGGATGATGGCAGTAATGGAGACCTTCTGGTGAAACAGTCGCAGAAAGACGAGGTGACTATCCAGGCCACGGGCATCTACAAGGACAGGGTGAACATGGCCAGTAACTTCAGCCTCCTCATCAGTCGAGCCACACTCGCTGACCAGAAGACCTTCACGTGCATCAACGTCGGCGTGTCGGACATGGAGATGTTCAGCACCCAAGTGCAGGTCTACAGTAAGTATAGTACTGCTCACCTTGTGGAGTTAAAACCGCACAAGTTGCCTCCAGAGTCCATCCCTAGAGGGTGTTGATTCTAGAGCTCTGTTTGTGGCCAACAGGGGGCCCCCAGACCTCAGGCAGTGATCAGGTAAACACAGCCGCTGGGGGGTCTGTAGCCACCTGGCCGGTAAGCCTCCAGGGCACAAGAGAGAGAGCTTTGAATTAAAGATGAAAGGGCCTAGTGGGTGGATTAAAGCCAGAATGGTAGATATGCTGGTGCTCGGTGTGTAAACATCGGCCGGCGACGTGGTGAAAGGGATCTGAGGGGCTCGTGGGAAGCCGTTCACCATCATCTTTGGCACAAGCGTTTTTTGCGGTTGTACGTCGATACATGAGTATGGCGCGTTTATATCTGCGACAAGCCGTTATTTAATGAATCCTCATGCGATTGTGTGTTTCTGCAGAGACACCCTCATCACCACAAATCAAAGGCAAAGTCAGAGTGTTAGAAAAGGGTAAACTGATCAAGGTAAGTTCTCTGTACTTCTTTATACATCGTTTATATGAAACTTCCTGGTTATTGCACTGATGTTTTATTTTTTTTTATTTTTTCCTTTTGTTCATGTTGTTGAATTATTTGGATTTTTTTTATTTTATTACCTCCTTTATGTGAGTTCATGCATTATTGAACACCTGGAGACACTTTTATGTGGGCTGGAGAGATGCACGACGGCAGACCGTCTGTAAGACGCGCGCGGAACAATGCAGGATGCACTCCGGCTTAAAAGAAGATGCCGAAATTCCTTGCACTGTTGTGTAAACCCCCGAATGCGGGGGTTTGAGTCGCACTGGGGGTGCCGTACTGGATGGTGATTTAATGAAAGGAAAAAGATCAGAGGGGTGACATTTCAATGGGGGGGGAATGTTAAGTGTGTGAGAAATGTAGCTACAAGCCTTTCATATGGTATGGGGGGGGTTACATTGGCAGGTTGACGCATTTTATATTACATTTACATTTTTTTTTAATCTGCTTTTACCCAAAGTGACATATTTTTTGAGAAAGCGGGGCCAGCAAGTCCTTGAAGCAATCAAGTGAAATCACTCTGCCAACCCTGGGATTTGACCTAGCGACCTTTCGATCACAGGCACCACATCCCAGAGGAGTTCCCAACATGAAGGTTTTGAGAATCGGAAACCTAGACTCGGACTATCGTGACGTGTGGAATTCTCAGACCATGGCTGTCAAAACATCTGAGCTAAACAAATTATTCAGAGCGTCAGATTCATTCTGAGCTTCAGTCTGGTGATGCGCCTGCAGCGAAGTGACCCACTGTGCCGTGTATCACCCGCAAAGAACAAACCACACCTCTTACAGAGGATGACTTTGGCCCATCAAACTCTGGGTTGTGGGTTCAGCAGCCTCGACCGCGTCGGGCACGGCTGCCCAGTGTGCGGTTGCCTTTAATTTAATGCAGAAGAGATGAAATGGAAGAGGAGGACGGTGATCGTGGGGCAGAAGTTTTGCAATGTGGCACTGAGTCGGGGGGGGGGTTGCAGGATCTGGTGCTGGCATTACCAACTGAGGTTGGGGAGACGGGGGAGGTCAGGGCTCATTACCTGAGGCAGTCAGGACTGCAGGTTTGCAGCTTGGCCTCATGTTTTTACAAATTGGCTCAGTGGTCTGCCTTCCTGCTCCACCCCCCACCGCTCCTGATGCTTTAAACACGCGATCTCTCATGCAGCATTACTCTCCCATGACAAAGCCGACTGCAGACTCGTTCTCACGGTGTACCTAATCTAGTCACGTTTTTGCTAATGCCTCTCTGACTTGTCCTGTAATATATTTTTCAAGCTGACGGCATCTTGTATGCTTGATGTGTGTCTGTTTTTTTCTTTTTCTTTAAAAAAAGTTCCCTCTTTGTCATATTCCAGGGAAAATGTAACCTGTGTGACAGTATACAGCTCTTACAAATCTGTAGGGTTAGCATGGGTGAGGGTTTTGTGCCCATGTCCAGGGTGTTGTGGGTTCAAATCCCATGACTGGCAGAGTAATTATATCACTTTTGATTCCTTGGGTGAGGACCTTATCCTCATCTGCCCTGGGGCTCAGGAAGCTGGCTGTCCCTGTCCTCTAACCTAAACTGTTCCTCACCTGTATGTTGCTTTGGACAGAAGCATCTATTGTCTAAATACACGTAAATGTGATGCAAACATAGTCACATGGTGTCACTGGTGCTGAGCCGCTGACCAATAAGACATTTCCTTCCCATTCAGCTTGGGGAGTGTCTCACCCAGGATGCCAACCCTGTGGCCAATGTCACATGGCTAAAGAACGGCCAGCCTCTGACTGATGATGGGAAATGTAAGTATCAGGGGTGCCCGCTTCTTTGCAGTGATCAAAGTAGTACGATTGCATCATTGTATATTTGATGATGCACACCAGTCGTTAAATTTCGGTTTACTGCAGTTTTACAGTTGGCCTCCGTTTTTTGGCAATCAATCGCACGATAGCTCTTTCCCCATTTTACATGTGTGTTTTTTTTTTGTGGCATTGAAATCGAACGCTGTCACTGCCCCTCAATCTTTTTGCTACTCAGTGGGTGTGAGTACAGTGGCTTCCGCCTGCTGTGATGTCATTGCACATTCCCTTTGGAGTATGAGGAGTATAAGATAAGACGTGACGATCTGGGAGTATTTTATGCTTTTAACAGAAACCAGTAGCACAGCGATTTGCAATCTATGTAAAATAGTTTTGAGGTGGGAATAGCGTTTAATGGACAATCCCATTTAACAAAGCGCACGTAACTGCAAGACAAAGCAAAGCAATGGATGATTTGGGTGTCGCTAACTGAATTGGACTGTCTTGCGAACTCGCTGCAGTTTGTGATACAAGAGGGGCTGCCATCGCAACAAAGTGTAACTGTGTTGGGAGAAAAACTGTTAAAATTTCAAGCATTCGCCACTTGTGCATATTTGCTTTGAAGATATTCATATTGAACTGCAAATGCCTCAAAAATGCTTAAAACAAATGAGGTGGAGCAATGAATTATGCATGTTTGTAGTAGCCTAATGAAATATTTTTTGTCATATGTTTTTCCATCTGTATTTACTAGCTTAAAACATAATATATAAAGTATATCAAAATAAAAAGAGCTCTTGTATCGGAATCTGTATCAGTATCTGCAGTTGTGTATCGGAATCGGATCGGAACTGAAAAAATGCGGATCGCCCATCTCTACTTGATATTGATCACTTTTGGATCCTCTTGGCCCTGAAACATGACCCAGGTCTCGTAACCCCCATTCACTTCCAGCGACCGTCATCACAACGAAAAATACTGTGGATCCAGCCACCGGTCTCTCTGCCACCAGCTCCACACTGGAGTACATGGCCGTGAAGGAGGACGCAAGCTCCCACTTCAGCTGCAGCGTCCAGCACATCCTGGGGCCCAACCAAGTCACTGCACCCGAGAATTTCACCATCAACTGTGAGTGGACAACAGCATCCCCTTTGGGCTACATAGCAGAACACAGGCAGACTGATATGTGCTATGGACCTCTTGATTTGTTGGTTCAGAAATCGGTACTTTGATTCCAAGCAATAAGGGGTCTACTGGTACTCATGAGTCTACACGCTTTACACAAGACAGGGTTTGTATTTCTCTGTTAGCCTGGACTGGGGTAGGTGCTTCCTGACATTGGCCTTAGAAAGCGAGAGATGGCGATGATTTTCTCATGCAGATCCCTCAGTAGTAGCCCGGTATCACTGTACCGCTCAAGGTTTCCTTCAAGTGGGTTTTATCCAGAAAACCTGTCTGCAGCAGCATTTATTGAGAGCTGAAAGGAGATTTGTATTGCTCCTCAGGGCACAGAAGTAATATGACTCACTTCACTGCCATCTGCAACGGAGGCTCTCTCGCCATGGCAAATGGCTTTGGGATTGAGGGCGGGGGGCCCCTAGGTGGTCTCCCAGAGCAGGGCGGAAATATCTGTAGAAGCTCGGGCATCTGTAGTTATTCAAGCTGACCTCACGTTCTTCCCATAGACCCCACAGAGAAGGTAGAGCTGCAGGTGGTTAGCCAAGGGCCCTTCAAGGAGGGAGACAACATCACCTTGAAGTGTAATGCTGATGGGAATCCTCCACCCACCACTTTCAGCTTCTATCTCAAGGCAAGCTCTCCCAACCTTAACATGCGGACAGCTGGCCTACATTTGTCGGATGTTCTCTTCCTGACCCGGTGCCGGACCTCCTTGAGTTTTTCCTCTCATCCCCAAAAAAGGAGAAGAAGGTGACGGTGGAGAACGCCAACATGTACACCCTAAGCGGCGCGACGCGTAGCAGCACTGGGGAGTACAAGTGTTCCTTGGTGAACGATGACAAAATGGCGGACACTAAGAACATCGAGGTGAACTGTGAGTATCCATCTCCGATCGCATGCCACCACAGAATTCCCTGCGGTAATACCGCGCAACTACTTACATTAATCGAAGGAGTAATTTGACTGTAAATTATTAACAAACAATTTCTTTTATAATTTAAATGAAGTCACCAGGGTAATTAACGGTAATAAAATACATCTTCAAGGAGAAAGGAGACAAGTTTATTATTATTCTGGGCAGTGAATGAAGTAATTATAATTGTGAACCATTTTGTTGAAGCAGTCTATGAAAATGCAGATAAGCAGAATTTTTGTTCGCATTCGGTTACTGTCTGTGGAGAATGTGGGTATTGTTCATTGAGGAGGGTTCAACAGCCTTGACAAAAACACATTCTTGCCATTTTATTGCGTTCCACATGGAGATTAATAAGTATTTTGTCACTGTCATTAAAGATATTTTGGGGAAAACACATAGTATGTAAACTAAGACTTTATCTTGAGAGTCGTTCAGCACCTTAACTGTGTAGGGAACTGCTCTTCTCAGAAAGAGAATTTAATGAATTCAATAAACTCAATGAATGAGTGTGTGCTTGTGGCCTGCAGTAAGCTGATAGAACATTTTCATACGTCTAAGAGATTGTTTCCTTCCTCCCAAGACCTGGATGTCAGTTTGAGCCCCTCTGGGACAATAATTAAGAATATCGGCGAGTCTCTGGAAGTGGTGATGCAGAAGAATGCATCTGATGAAATCGTGGTGTCGTGGACCAAGGTAGGGATTGCCGTGAGCTTGGAAGGAATCAACTGAAAAAAAATGATCTCTGAAGATCTCCACCAGTCTCAACACCTTCGAGACTGAAGTGTTGCCGATGTGGTGCCTTGCGTTCCTTAACAAGCCGCCGTGTTCTTTCAGGACAATGGTAAGCTGGACAAGCAGCCTGTGTTCCACCAGCTGAAGTACAGTGACTCTGGCTTCTACGTGTGTGAGGTCTCTATGGGAATGGGAATAAAGCAGACCAGGTCTTTCCAACTTGTGGTAGAAGGTATGTCCCCTTGTGTGTCTGTGTCTGTGTGTTGGGGGGGGTGTAATAGCAAACAGAATTCAATAAAAACCTCAGTTTTATGTCCGCTGCAATTTCAGTACAGCAGGGGAAACAGAATTTGTTTTGGAATGATTATAAAAACTACATACAGAAGTATAATTAGGGAGAGCTGTAAACCAAAGCCAATGTGTCTGTCGACATGTCTGGATAACAAAATCTAGGATATACTAATTTGCACTTGGTAAATATAAATTTATAAAATAAATAAAAACTATGAAAAACAACTGCATCATAATGATCTAATACTGAGCATAGTTGCATATCTATAGTGATAAACATCCCTATAGCCGGAGGCTAAGTATTTTTTTTAGCCCAGTGTGAATTTCACGCTCAGATGATGTTGCCTCAAATGAGTTAGCAAGTTGGATATGGATCCAGCAACATATCTGAATTCAGCATAACAGAGCAGTGTTTAGTACTTTGTCTCCAGTGTTGGCATAATTTATCAGGAAGCCCAAATTTTCCCAAACTGCCAATCATGGTTGATCGTAATCAGCATTAGCCATAACCAACTCCCAGTCCCTATTAGCATCTTCTTGTGAAAGGTTTCACCGGTGTGAAGGAGTGTATTCAATTGTTTGTGTCGAAAGTGTTGTGACTGCTACACATGGATATACACCCAAGCATGTAACTGACACGCGTGGTGCTGACGGATGTTGGCTCCTCCAGGAAAACCAGTGATTAGTCGGCTGCTTAAGATGCGTGGAGGAGATGGTCTACACAAGGTGCTGATCTGCGAGGCAGAGGGCGCGCCCAGACCCAGCGTCCACTGGAGCATCAACGGCACCCACGTACGTCCGCCCCGCCGCCAGCGGCCCTGTTCACCTCCTCGAACCCACCCCTGTCCGCTGCCCCGCACCCGCCTCCTCAAACCCACTGCCGCCCCACACCCGCCACAGCCCCTGCCCGCCTCTTCGAACCCACTGCCGCCCCACACCCGCCACAGCCCCTGCCCGCCTATTCGAACCCACTGCCGCCCCACACCCGCCGCAGCCCCTGCACGCCTCTTCGAACCCACCGCCGCCTCGCCTTCGCAGCCTTGGCTACCTAATGGCGCCTGTGGATTATTTCCATATATATGATACGGCATTTCAAACGAAAGGAGAATAAAAACAAGGGAGGAACTTCATGCTGTTCACAGGGCCGCTTGATCCAAGGGTTCTGTGCTACTTGTAACACGGATTCAATCTCCTCTGACTGTTTTCATCATTATTCGCAGAGATTACTTTTAACACTCAGTCTGAATTACTCTTGGAGGCCCACTAGAGATGTGTTGGTGTGTCTAGACTGGATTATTATGAGAGGAGAGGATCGATAGACCAGCATTTAAAGCACTCTGCTATCAACATGCCTGACTTACAGAAACACACGCACAAGCACACAGGTTCGACAGCCTTTGAGGCTGCTTGGTGACACTGAGCCTGGTCCACTTTCACACAGTGCCCCCTGCTGGCCTGTATGTAGTTTTTTTGCATATTGAGGCAAGATGCCTGTCGAGTCCATGTGGGTAAGATGAGCACATTTGTATTTTCAAGCCAGGTACAGGAAAGGGAGTGGGGGGGGGGGGTCACTGCGCGGTGGGGGGGGCGGCCCGCGCCGGCCGCCGGGGGCGGGGGGGGGGGGGGGGGGGGGGGGGAGGTTTAAGGGGGGG
>JABFEA020000110.1:17976799-17987846 GCA_019775915.2 Cyphomyrus plagiostoma | reverse complement strand
GTTTCTGGCACAAACCTCTATTTCAAATTGGTGGTTTTACCAAATACAATCCCAATTTAAAACCCCCCCCCCCACACACACACACACACACACACACACACACACACACCCAGGCTGGAATATCACGGGAATGAAAGAGCTAAACTCCATCTAACCTACGATTACGCTGCCAAGCAAACCCACTGACATTCAGAGCAAAGGAAACGCAACGGCCCCAACAAATGGACTCTTAATCCGCAGCCTGCCGGATCACAACCTCGGCGAAACAAAGCCGCTTTCTCAAAGCAGAGGGGTGGCCTTAACACGGCGGAAGCACAAGCAAATATCAGAGGAAAAAGATAACAGGAAGCAGCGGGTTTTTTAACAGGTTCACAGGGGCACAAGTGACTAACCAGATGAATTATCGCTGTACGTGCCTGCTCGACACAGACGCACACACAGGACGACTTTAGCCGTGTGACGGCCTCACTGTCAACCATGGCTTTAGAAAGCAGAGGCAATAAAGCATTTATCCCGAATCAAGAACCATGGGACTAGGGGGTGCGGGCGGCTCCCTTACCTGTCCTGCGACTGCTCCTCGTACATCCTCTCCTTGCCCTCCTTGAAGAGGCGGATCGCTCGCTTGGACTTCTTCATGAGGCTATCGATGTAGACCTTGAAGTACTCGTTCTCGCTGAGCTGGGCCAGTTTTTGGGGGTCCTCGTTCTTGCAGAGGACCAGGCGCAGGTGCTGGTAGGTGTCAGGTAGGATGTCCAGGATGTAAGGGGGGCTGTTTTTCAGCTGCAGCCGGGGGTTCTGGCAAAGTCTCACCTGTGAATAGGCGGGGTGGGATAAGCACGTTTGGGGGGGTTAAGTAAGAAGTGCACCTTAGTGAGTAAAGCCACAGTGCACCATGTGTGCGCCAATCCTACTAAGCAAACACCAAAACCCAAGATCTTCAACCAAGCACAAAAATAGTGTGAAAATGCGCTTTAAATTGTTTGTTGCGTATAAATGCATAATCTTGACATCTGGACGCCATCCTGCTTTAAGACCTGGGTATTAATAAGCTAGGACTAATTAAGACGAAAACAAATGCACATGATCCTCTTGTTACTGAACCCACCCGCCCCCTCTAATTTCGCTGCCATCGCAACACAACAAGGGCCGGTTAGGAGCAGCTCTGCCAGCACCGATCCCATCGCGTACAGTAGATCGGAACAACCCGAGTATCAATGCGGGGGAGCTTTGGAAGCCGGCGGGAGGCGCCCCTATCCAGCAGACACCGATCCGTCCCTCGGGCTCCTTATCAGCCAAAGGGAAGGGCGTGAAACGGCGACGAATTGGGCTGAAAGGACGGTTGCGCCATCGCCAAACCCGAGTCGGGACGCTGGAGGAGCAGACCCCCAGCTGGCCGGGCGCACCGCGCGCGTCGGCTCCTGTCCGGCGCGGTACCGCCGCGCGGCTCCGCGTCACACGTGGCCGCGCCGGGCACTTACCACTTTGTCCATTAGTTTCCACGTCTTCTCCACCGTGCGCCGGTCGGCGGTGGCCTGTTTCGGCGGCCCCACGGCGTCCTGGATCGCGTCAATGAATCCTAATATCCCGCCTTTGCGTGCGTTTGGAGCGCGGCCCCCTGGATTCCGTCCGCTGAGTGCAGTTGCCATTTCCTTGACACTTAAAATAATAACAATAATGTGTATCTTAAAATTCCTCTTTAGGGATCAAACGCTTACGTGCGGCACGGCACAAAACAAAAGGAGCAGGCGATGCGGAGCAACCCATCAATTAGGTGCGGGGTAAAGTTTCATTTCACAACAACTCCGACGAATACGGGGCAAAAGACTGAAGTAGCATCGGTCGCTGTTGAGCATTTCGGGGGTAGAAGCTGTCACTCTAGGGTCCGACCCTCAGTCAAATGGCTTCGCCGCCGTGGGCTGGAGCAATCACAATCACTGTATTAAAGATTACCGTTTAAAAATCTAGATGAATCTAAAAGTTAAACTGCCTAAATAACAAGCAGGTGTTTCATAACAGCTTGTCCGCGAAAGCCTGTACTTCGTTACATTTCCCGCAAGTGCAGATTTTTTTAAAGATCCGAATTTACTGCGGCAACACAATAAAAACAACAAGGCAGCAAAACGGGGAAGGTGAACGCAGAATTCTCCGATCGCGGGTTTAGGTGTTCCCCTTCAAACCAACAAAAAAGCAAGAAAAAAGGCGAGTGAAACTATACAAAACAGCGACAACTAGTATAGTTTCCTCCTCCGCAGTCAGCTGCTGATAAGCATGGTTTTTCCGACCGCTTCGAGTCCACTTCAAATTGCTTTAGGTGTTATTTTCCTCGGTCGCGTACACATGCGTGCATGTAGAATGTTGTCGGAACGCGAAGACCTTTTTCTATCGTTTGGCAACTGGGTGCAACAGCCGACGTCCCACTCAGCTTGGCAGGAGCGACACGGGGAGGTGGCCCACGGAGAGGGGGTGGGCAGGATGGGTGTGGTCGCTGAACGGAGCAGCCTATCAGAAGGCATACTACTGGCAGCCTGAGGGCGTGGCGAGCGTAACGGAGTGGCGGTGTAGCCAATGAGGATGGGTCGCGGGCGGGGCCTTCGATGCCTGCGACTTTGGCGACAAACAACAGCGAGAAGATTTGTTTGCTCGGCTGGCCTCTCATAATTGTGTAAGTTCGTCGGTGGCGACAGCAAACGCTTGGTTTTTGTGAACATAAACGTGTGAAATACGGACACTATCTGCTTCGGTGGTATTTCGGTAAAACATTCGATAGAGCAATTTCACGACTTAATCGATTAACTACTTTGTGTAGTTTCTTCACGAAATTGTAAAATAATCTGCGAATAAATTCATTACATCTCTTTCCAAAAAACTTGATTATGATATTAACCCTGTAGAACCCACAGGGTCATATACGACCCCTCCTTTTATTTCTGCCTTACATTCAACCCACTCATCAAACTTAACTTTTTTTTTTTTGCTTTACAGCCCATTGTACCATATATGACCCACTAACAGTGACATTTAATGATTACTGACTGATTTAACCAGATTTTTTTCCACAATAAATATGCCCACCAACTGGTTTTGAGGTTGTTGCTGTACATGCTATGAAGATTCAGCTGTCAAGCTGTGAATAGGAAAGTGGCAGAAATTTTGCATCATCAGTTATAATGTTCAGATGTTATAGAACATGTACAACTAGGTTTTGGATGTTTGAAAACTTTTCTGGCAACTGTGATGATCATGTTCCATGTGCTCAACATCAGCTTTAGACAAAAACAGAGTTAATACAGGTGGGGCACCAGACCTTACAACCCACCACAAGTAAACTTTCAGTGTGAAGTTCACCTTTTTGCAGGTCTGCTCACTTGACCTGTTTCTTGATGGGTTGACATGTTTGAAGCATGTGTTTTATTGCCAGCACATGGTGAATGATGAAAAAGAAAACTCAATAAATGCATTTTGAAAATGAGAATGTTGCAAAGATTTGGTTTTTCCTTCTTTTCTTTTCTTATTTCAATGGGTGAAATTAACAAGTTGGAACAGCATGAAAAGTCCAGCGGGTCATATATAGCACATTCATAACATGAACTGGGAAAGGGTTATTTTTACAAAACACCTGTTTTTGATTTCCCTGGGTCTGTATGATCATTTTATACAATATTTTTCCTATAATGGCAAGGTGGTCTGGGTTCCCCAGGGTTAAACATAATTACAAGTGTGGAAAACAAGTATTTTAGAAATATGAATTGTATGCCAATATGTCATTGTACAATATGGCGGGGCACTCCTGCCTCTCAGCTCCGGGGTTGGAGTTGAGATCCCACTTCCAGTAAGCTAATTAGTATCTCTGAATGTCCTAATTTGTATGCGCTTTTCTCCTAATAAAGAGAACTGCAGTATAATAAAATTTTGTTCACATTGTTTTTTTGTGCAACAATTTAAAAATATTAACAACAGAATAAAAATAAAAATCAAGGATTTAACAGGGAGAGTAAAACATTGGTCCCCCCAACCCAGACCAATCCAGTCGTGTTCCACAATTTTTAGGATCCTTGTCCCTCCGGGGCCCTTGGAGTTGTCCTTGCTCCTAAAACACCCCCCCCCCCCCCCCCTTCCAAACAGCACCCCTGGTTATCTCATGACAAGCTAACCCTCTATCCAAGGTGTTGCTTTACCTTGTGTCCCATGCTGCCTGGGAGAGGAACCAGGCCATCCACATAACTCAATGCTGGATAACCAGTTAAGAGATCTCCTCAAAGATATAATTTGTTCACCTTTTGCCAAGCTGAACAATATATGTGATATACTGTATATATCAATACGATTCCCACAAAATTCCTGACAAATAATTAGCAAGAACATGCTAGTGGCAGCAGTATAAGGTGTATAAGTCAAGCCAGAAAATATTCTTTAAGTGACAAAGTAACAAAAATTCTTTCCAGCAAGTACCGAAGACTCCTTCCTGCAAGTAGCAAAATTGCAAAGATCCCTTGTAAGCAGCAAAGTAGCAAAGATTTTCATGCAAGTACCAAAGTAGCAAAGATTCTTTCCTGCAAATGGCAAAGTAACAAAGACTCCTTTCTGCAAGTAACAAAGTAGCAAACACTCTTTCCTGCAAGTATCAAAGGCTTCTTCCTGTAAGAATCTCCTGCTTGGACACATTGAATTATTACACACTATATGTAGCTGCTGGTCCCATATTAGTATACTGCTATGCTGTCACTGCTTCTCTGGCACATATATAATGTGCCTCCTTTATTGAAAATGAGTTATAGCAGCCGCTTCGACTAGCTTGTTTTTGACCTCAGTCCAAATTGCAAGTTCTTGCTATGGAGACAGAGTAATTAATTGTCTCTTTAATTCAGTGCATGTGTGCAATGTGGAGCACTGACAGTGATGATAATAAAGAACCCTACGAGAATGCATGGCTTTCTGCAATTCTGTTCACAAATATGGTGGATACAGATTTTGATACTTCAGAAGTGAAAAGAAAAAGCAAGGTTATTCCTAGAGTAGGAATGTGGAATAAAAAAGAGAGAGAACACACTGTTGTTTTCTGCATTCTTTCCTTTTTGATTATTCCTTTACGTGTTTCATTTCCTGTCTTTTGGTTCGGTACACCAGAATGGAAAAATGATTCATTCTCAGGTATCAGACGTGTTCGGATGGCCTTGTTGACAAATCGCAGCCTGTTTTCTTCCCCCGCGCTTCTCTGTTTCGAAAATCGGCGACTTGGCAAATCAAGAGATGTGACACTGAGCAGTTTCTTTAGGCTGCTGTCACACATGGCATGTTTAATGAAAATCAAGCAGCTCGGGGGTTTAAGCACGAGGTCATTGGATACGGGACCTCACTTATTAAAGCAGAAAGCCCGAGGACCTGCTTCCGTGGGGTGACATCACGCAGGCGGGAACATGATCTGGGGGCTCCTGGACATATCTTTCATCTCCGGGACGATCCACAATCACAAACGCATCGTTTCCTCCCTAGAAAGGTAGGATTGGTGTCAGCAGTCAAACCCCAATAACCTCTGGTACTTTTGGCAGAAATACTGTTACTTTTTTATTTATCCGTGGATCATCTCGTGCCTCCGTTTTGTTTTTGGAAATGGCAGCCAAGCACGGAGAGTTAAAATAAAAACAGCATCCATGATTGTATAGAGCAAGCGGCCTGAAAACAGCCTTTCAACATTGGTTGTACATGTAGCCATTTGCTGGACAGTCATAGCACTTTAGCTGTTCCTTTTAGCATTTTGAAAATCCTATTCAGAGTGGCAGTCTGTTAAATGAGCAGACAGAAGACCTCCTGGAGGGGCGGCAAGGAGTTTAAGTTATTCATAGGTGGGGCGCAGTTAGCAGATTTGCACGTAGCATTTCCGAAAGCGATGACTGGTCAGGAGAAGCCTGACACTTGTGTCAGTACGTCTTTCTTTACTCTCTGGCTGACCCGCAGGGGTCAAGCACACATTAATCCCCCTGATTTATAAACACATCCTGGAGGAAGAGAAACAAACCTCTGTATTTTGTAACCCGTCAGCCAATCCAAAGCATTTTCACGCGGTGTGGCTGCTATTTCAAAAGCCGGTCTTTCCAGAATGAAGCACATAGTTAGCATACATAGTTTGCATTGGGAAATACCTTTGACGTAGCTCAATGTCTTTGACGCAGCTAAATATCTTAGATGTAGTTAAATCTTTGTATTAAGGGATTGTGGCTTGGACAGTGAATTCATACATCAGTCATATATCCAATCCAATCGTTTTTTCAAGTATTTATCCTGGTGGAAGATGTACAGGGCAAAAGGCAGGTGCACACTGTGGATGGGATACCAGTTGTCTTCTATATATTTATCTCAGATTCAGGCCTGGAGAAAAAAGTTGTGACTCATTGGCGAACAGAGTGTTTATAATGTCACTGTACTTCATAAGAAACTGGAAATGGGGAAGCAAATTAGCGCTGATTCAAACGACAGTCAGCTGTAGGTGGACAGAGGGGTGGATAATATAAACATCAGCCCCCTTTGTGGCGTAGAGAGCATGATACTTTGAAGCATCACCACAGGCGTCACTCCAGAAAAGAAGGGAAGACGCAGAATGAATGAAATACCGTATCTCTGTTTTAAAACACTATAAATATCAACTCCTGCTGAATAACGGCCTGCCACCTTCTGATGGCGACACGCACTTAAGTCTGATCTCGTCATGAATTATTGTCCAGAGCCAGGATGTTCCCCAGACCTGACTTATTCTAAGTCAAAGGTATTAGTCAGGATTCCGGGGGAGGCTGGGATCGCAAATGCAAACTCAGTCGTGCCATGACTCTCTAAACCTCCCCTAATTTCAGTTCTGGCCTGAGACTTTAATTCCATGAACATGAGATAGGCAAGTACAGACAGAAGTAGCCTTTCACCATATTTGAGGGTATACTACAAAGCAAGTTTTACATGCCAAGAGTTAACTTGCTAGAGCCATGTTAACTATCCCCGATTGCCACAACCGATGGTGGTAATGGGCCTGATAAGTTGATTTGAGGTTCATCTTTAAGTGTTTGCATCACGGGCTTGGGGTAGGTGCTGTAAACTAATGATTCAAACTAAGATCTACAACTAGCTGAATATCGGCATCATGATAAAAACATCTGATTTAATTCCATTTTATTTCACTTGTATTAGATTGAAAAGAAATGCAGTGGTATCGCCCATACCAAATAATTAGCCAAAGTGTCATGGCATGCAGGACAAAGGACTCGAAGGTTAAGCAAAAAAGAGGTTTTATTAACTGAACGGGAGCAGAGAAACAAAGGAGACCACAAGGGGTCAAAACAAGAAGGCAAGTATGGTGAAGGACCTTGCGGACAGGAGGAACGACGTCAATTACCAGACTGGGACTGACGACACAAATAGGTGCTTAAATACAAAAACAACAAGGGGCAACAAACAGGTGTGGCCCATCAGGGCCATGTTAGGGTGGAGACAGGAGGGTCAGGCAGACTGGACGGGTAGGACGTAACCCAAAGGTCCTTCTTAAAACAGCTACGTTATAAATTTATGGTATAAAAAACTGCGAAAAAAATGTCAACTTGCATATGTGCTTTCAGTGAATGGGCAGGACATTCACCTGTTTTAAGCTGACAGGCTATGCTCAAACCTGCTTGGAGCAGATTAGGTGTGCAGTGTAAATTACCATAACAATGTATGCCGTCTGTAAGTAAGCTATGATTTATAGGACGCAAAACTCGGAAGTAAACCTCAAGAAACCTCACTAAGCCAATAAAGCCCCTTGGTATACGCCCCTCTGGGTGTGCTAAATGATAGTTTTCTGCACATGTTTACAGACTGATTCTGGATCCAGGTCGGGTCCAGGTCCAAATTAGTTTGTTTTGATACAATGTTCCCCTTCAAAAGGCTCGGTGACCGTCACAAGTAGGTTTGAAAACAGCACAGGTGTAATAGGGGTACAAGGCTGTAGAGGTGAGGAAAAACAAAATAATGTAATGATGTTTTCTAAAAATTCTGAATCAGGCACAAAGCCTACAAAGGCCTAAGTCAGCCCCCCCAGGCTGGGGCTACGGGAAGGAGACTTGATATACGTGCAAACAGGATGTTTGCTTGTCCCACACACCCCCCTCGGTCATCATGGAACGGTACTATAGCCTCCAGAGCGTGCAGAAGTGTGTAGAAAATCCCGCTGTCATGTAGCAAACTAAGGCTTGCGATTGCAAACAAAAATAACCGGCGAAGGCACTCAGGCGACCTGGGAAATCCTGGGGGGCCCGAGCACTTGCCTAACGACAATGGACTGTCCTCGGAGTACAGCTGACAGGGGGGCTATTAATAACAGGCTCCCGAAACGGGCCATCTCAGGGCAGAATCTGCACGGTACCATTCATCGGGAGCAGAGGCACCGTCGGCCTCATTATACGAGAGCTGACACTTTGACACCCTTGTGAGGGATGTTACCTCGAATTAGCCCCTAGCATACGCGCACACTAAGTGTTTGTTTACTGCCGTGTTGTTTATCTGCTGCTGTCGTACGTGTTCTCCAGTGTTTACTGGCACTGTGGTCCAGAGGAAGCACGCAAGTAAGAATGTCACTGTACTCGGTACACATGGCAATAAAACTCTGAAATTCCAAGGCCGGAAACTTCTGGTGCCACCGGGATCAGCTAATGCTCCCCAGGGCCCAGTGATTAAAAAAAATAATATTGCCATTTATAAGTACATAAGGATGAGGGAATGTGTGAGGAAACATGAGGAAACATTAAAGAAAAATAGATACGTAATTCCAGTACGGCTGTCGTCGGAATCCCTGGATCCTATTAAAATACCCAAATTTCCCAAAATACGCAAATTCCAGCTTAGTAACATAACAGGCACGCCTTCCTTTTTAATGAATGGGAGCATTTTGTTCGACTTCCCACAAAAATATAGAGCAGTGACGTCGCCAGTTGCCGTGGGCAGGCCATGACATCACCGCGCTTCCATGTTATCCCAGAATCCTTGACTCATGAGCCAGACGTGCTGGCTTGGATTCGGGGAAGCAGCTTCCGCACAGGAGAAGAGTAACGGCCTTAAAAGGAAGCGGCCATGACCCAACTTGGCCCTGGTGGGGGCCATCTGCATTGTGAAACATGACACCATTTTGGAGAACAGGGGCGCGGGGGTGGGTGCTGGCTCCTCCTACAGGCCGGGGTTTGTGCAGCTGCCTCACACTCTTTAGAGAGGTGCTGAAAGCTCATACATTGGTGCTCCTTATGTCTCACTCCTGTTCCTTTCACACAGCACACAGGTCAGACGTCCTCCATACCCTAACCTGAGCACGAATCATGCGCCTCTCACTATTTCCTCATTCCTCCATCTTCGCCTTCGCTTCCCGTACACATCTAGCAGACAATCTCCTTCAGAGAGCAAGTTCAGTTACGTTTTTGCGCCGCAGGCTGTTTATATCCGCGCGGCTGATAGCTCTGCCCCGCCGTCAATCCGGCGCAGGAGGGTTACAGAACGAGATCCGGTTTCCATGGAAACCGGCAGAAAGCGGAACACATGCATGTTCACTCACTCACGAGTCGTTCGAGGCACCCTCCCGCCAAAGGCTCATCTCAGAGCGGCTCGGCCTTCTTCCGAATCTCAGGCATCGAGAAGAATGATCCTGCACTTGGACTGAAGCCGCCAAGGTTCTGACGCCTCTCGAGATATGTTTCATGTCACCAGCTCAAGCCAGCTGACGCCAATAAAGTGACAGGTGGAAAGTCAGTGTCATAATACGAACACTGACAGGGGAGCCCCCTAGTGGTGCTCCCAAGGCATGACACCTCCACCAATTCACTGGTTCTTCAGTGGTGCTTCTGCTAGTTGAGGTTCAGGATGAAAATTTTTTCATCAGGTGTTATTGATTTAAGGTCACTGAAATTAAATTACATTCCACTAATAAGGAACACAAACATCTAATGAAATTAGTTTCTCATTAATGTGTCTGTGAATTTTTTTTGATTGGCCTGACCTTTTGTATACTCTATATCACTATTAGATTTACGTTTAATTATCTAGCAGATGCTCTTGTCCAAAGCAGCATAGAAGTGAGAATCAGGGATTAGGGTCAGCCAGCATCCCTGGAGCAGTTGGAGTTGTGGGCTATGTTCAGGGCCCAGCTCATATGTATATTCTGCCAGCCACAGTATTTAATCCCAACCCCTTCCAGACATGGGATTTGATCCAAACCCCCTTCTCAACATGGGGTTTGATCCCAACCCCTTCCAGACATGGGATTTGATCCCAACCCTTTTCAGATATGGGCACAGATCCCTGACCTAATGAGCTGTATGTCACCCCATAATAAATGACATTTTCAAAGTTCTGGATCCATCTCGGAAATATTATTGAGGTTGTTATCACATCAAAAACAGTGGCGATTCCTTTAGTAATTTTTGTCTTTAATATTGCCTATTTTTCTCAAATCAAAAGCTAGATTTTAAGTCTTTGTCCTGGTTTATCAAAATGTCATACTAAGGTATCTAATGCCATTTTAAAATGGCAGGCAGGTCACTCATTTACCCCTAATTCTTTCACAGAGAGCGTTCCTTTAATCCATGATTTAAATCGAAGCCATTTTCGATGTCTCTCACTAAACCACTAACAAATGATTCTTGCAATCATAAAGCTTCTATTAAACCAGTAATAAAAATGAACATTCTGTTAGAATTTCCATGAGCTACACTCAGGATAATAACTATGCTCTGTAAAAATTATATTAGACCGTTAATCACACTCTTTAAATTTTCTTTTATGAGAACAAAAAAATCAGTAAAATCACCCCAGTTCAACTGGACAAAATAGCTATATCTAGCTAGTCCTGCACATAGTGTCTTTTCCAACTTTGACTTAAAAGTAGTTAGGGTTACATAACGTTATGCACAGTGTCAGCATCAGTGGTCTTTAATTGGGGGGGGGGGGGGGGCGCTTCACAAAACTTTACGAAAGCATCGACAACAGCCGGTCAGGGGACTGATTGGAAAAGCTGAATTATTAAACATTTAACATTTTAATTTATTTT
>JABFEA020000110.1:17962575-17975769 GCA_019775915.2 Cyphomyrus plagiostoma | reverse complement strand
CCCCCCCCCCCCCCCCCCCCCCCCCCCCCCCCCCCCCCCCCCCCCCCCGCCCCCCCCCCCGCCCCCCCGCCGGAATCTGAGCTGAGCCAGTACCATAACCCGTTACCTGGCCCTCACTCCAATGACATATCCAAGTTGCTTCCTTTAATCATCTTGTCTCTTTCTGGGAGAAGAGTATTTCATTACCTGAAGCATTCACCAGATAACCATGTGACTGCCTCAGATGTTAAAACAAATTAGCAGGCTTCCTTCAGACAAGTTGGAACAGGAGGAGCACCGAGAACAGAATCAAGGAAAGGAATGAACCAGGCAAAACAACAACATAGGCGTCCATATTGGGTGTTACATATTTTCTCTCGGGCAACATTGCTGGATACCTCAAAGGTCCTTCCACACGAAGCAGCTCAAAATTCCACAGATGGTTAAAGGTGGTTTTTTTTCTTAGATGGGCTAAACATGTGGAAAATGCTTTGCACGCATCAATGTGCAAATAGCCAAATCCAGATCACAGGGGTGACCAGCTGTACCCAAGACAGAGATAGCATTGACCAAGGAGCAGAGGCTCCATCAAGCAGGCTTATGAAGTCCTCAGAACTGAGAGCAAACATGTGTACTGCCTTAAAAAAAGGAAAGAAATCTCAAAAGCAACATGTGAAACATGAAAGTCCTTCAAAAAACATATTTAATCAGGCTGTGGGTAAGTAGGAAGAAGAAGAAAATTATTAAAAGTGTTGCATAAAGGTTCCCATCACTTCGAGGCTCCTGGAGGACTGGTTTAATTTGAACACCCTGCAGTTTGTGTTTTCAATCAGGTCCTCACCATCGAAAGGGCTGCATCTTACTTTCATCAACAGACCAGGCACCAACAGCTAACCGATTCCAGTCCGGCGAGACATTTTTATGAGCAGATTAAAAGGACGTTTCTTCTTGTATGTTTTCCTTTGAGGTTCTGGGTGGCATTATCTCCATCTGCCACATCTGAAAGTCTTTTATTTGACTGTTTAGGTACAGCGTTGGGGCGAAGTCTCTCTGTGGCCGGCAGACATCCTCGGGACGAAGCCTCAGGTCCACATGTCCAATCAGGAGTTTAGAATTAAAAATATGCATAATCAAGTTCTGAGGCTCTGAATCACATAGCAACTGAAGTTACCTGTGCATACATTGGCCTCGAAGGACACCCCCCCGCACTTTTCAAAGATGACTATTTTTAGATGTTTCAACCCCCCTCGGGTTGCTAGTTAGAATCAAGTAAATGGACCAGCTATGTTTTTTCACAGCTACCATTGAGAACTTGCAAATACACCCTGGGGACAGGGGACATGGTAGGGGGGGGCAGGCCCTGATGGCAAGGGGATGTTTGTTTTGTTTCCACCTGTGGAGTGACGACTGCATGCAAAACAGGGTGTGCAGGGAAGCCGCGCATCAGGTCTGACACGCTGAGCGCAGGGTGCCATGGCAACATGCACACTGGCGAGGATCAGCGGGATCCACAAACCAGCAACCTACCATGGTCACGTGACCTGGACACACTGCAGAGTCCATGCGGCAACTGAGGTAACGCTTTCCTGTCCCGCGCTCATGAACGTGACTGCCGACTTGAACGTCCACGCTAAAAATACGTAGGCAGTGTTGATTAATCAGGATGTGTTGACGCGCTGTTCCTGCCAGGAGGCGGAAGTGGAAACGGGAAGAGGTGTGTGTCCCCCCCGCCCCCCCTCGGTCCAGCACATGGCCAGCAGAAGGGGAAGGGGAAGGTGTCTCCCAGAGAGAGTGGGGCAGGGAGAACAGTGCAGGGAGTGAGAGTGGGACGGGGATCATGCCCCCCCCCCCCCCCGGACCTCTGCCGCCCATCAGGGGGAAACACGAGCAGCTGTGACATAAGGAGGCACAGAGCTGGAGGGGGCCGCAGCCTTTAATCCTGCCGGGTGGCGGCCCTTTGACACGGCCCCTCCTCCGCGGGGGGCCACCAAGGGTGCAGATGTTCAGGGGATAAAAAAGAGGCTCACAGGAGCGGCTGTTCTGTAGAAGCCCTCCCCATTGACCTCTCGAGGCCCCCCCAGGTACACGAGGTCCATAGGAGGCACGCTGGTGCGGAGGAAGAGTGTTGGGGTAGATAAACCAGCCCCTGTGGGGTCACATGCTTTCTGCTCCTGAAACAGGTCCAGCGGGTGGCATATGTGACACATGCACTGTATTCGCTGTGATGCGTTTTATTCTCTTCATTTTTGGTCAACTTGGGAAACCCCCATCCCCTAAAATCCAGAGTGGGCTGGAATGTCCCACTATGACATAAAAAGCATAAAGGAGAGGCTCTTATGCGAGCTGCACTTCCGTCCGCGTTCAGACTGTGACGTGCTTTATAGTTTCACAGTTTACAGCTATAAGATTTTACAGGGGTGGGGGGGGGGAAGCACTAGAGTACTATAAAATTCGGTGGCGTTTTTCCAAAGTTAGGGTGAAAATTGCACGCTGCGGAATGAGAGGTGCCTGTTCGCGCACACTGGCACGGCACGCTGACAGCGTCTGAGGTTAAAAATAAACCTGCGACTAATGCTTTTATTTTCGCCTCCCTCCCCGGAGGCAGGGAAAGGGCCAGGCGAAACACAGCGGAAATGCAGCCTCTCCGACACACGCTGTGAATGACACATGACTGACTGACTTATTCACCAGCCCGGATCCAAAAGCAGCTCGGTGGGGGCCCAGGTCAGCGTCACCCCCACAGTGTCCTGGGTATCTGGGCCATGGATCGGGGCGGGGTTGGGACCACCTGTGCCAGTTGACCCACCATTTCCCGATTCAAACAGCCATGGGAGTGTTTACAGAGACCTTTCACGGGGGCAATTTCATCCAAAAGACCCATGAACCTACCTCTAAACTGTCTTACACCACAAAAAAAACAGATATAAATCTCTAAGTTTGACCCAAGTGCAGTGTTTTGAATCTAGCTCACGCTCCATTCGAGGCAGTTTTATCTGGCAGGGCTCAGCGCTGATTTTGGATGTTCTGTGCAATGTTTTACATGCAGGTTACATGAAGGTGATCTTTATACACACTATACAATGTGCCGCATTCATGCATGAGTGATTTTTTTAAACCTCGGCCAAAAACACACAAAAAAAACACAATGTCCGATGGAACCGGCACAGAGTTTGAAAAAAGAAAAGAATGTCCCCTGTATTTTCCCAGAAAGTTCTACCCGATTTCCTATTTACAGTTTTTCTCGACTCTCTGTCTCTCGGCTCGTCTTATTAGCAGGGTGATGTATAGCGGGGGTCAGAGAGTATATATTGGGGGGGCTGGTGTTGTGTCTAGCAGTTAGACACTCACCACAGTAGGCGTGTCTCAGCACTACGGTATGTAGCGAGCGGAAATCTGAAGGAGGGGGCTATAATTATGCAGGGAGCTCAGCTGGGCCCAAACCCATGTCCCTCTGACTTCACTTGTGGGCAGAACAGCCTAACATCACCTCCTCAGCCACAGACACCCCATCCGGTCTCAGCCATTTGACCGACCGCCCTCCACCCACACTGGGCCTGATGCGGCATCAAAAGCCTTGGGGAATGAAGCAGAGGCCGGGGGTGGGGTGTGATTAGCCATCTCCCAGAGCCCAGGACCTGAGAGCTCAGCGTCGCCTCCCAGTGGGTGAGGCTGACAGGACAGATTAAAATTTCTTCACCCCGAGGGATACCAGGGAGAGGCGGTGAGTCACGGCACAAGACTCAGAGCCCACGAGGCGACACTGGGAGACGTGTCACTGAAGGAAACCTCTTTCCTCTGGTGAGAGACTCCTCCAAGCTGGCCGAGTGTCATCCGGTGACACTTGACTGGATGCTGCTGCCCCCTGAGGGACCAGGCAGTCTGAACCACAGAAGAACGAGATGACGACGGTGGCAACACACGTTTCACCTAGAATAATGGAAGTCACAACAGTATCATGTTACAGTGAAGGATCCGTTTTATTTTCTGGAGCCAAATGCCTCCTCAGATCCATGTAAACGCTTCTCCTCAAGATGAAGCCGGGGTGTCAGATCTGTTTTGGCCTGCCAGAAGAGTGCCGCCATTCCCAGAGGAGTACATATTTAGGTTAGGTAGGTACTCGGAAAGGAAATTGCAGGTGTACAGTAGGACAATGCATAGACGCATTTTAGAAATATAAACAAGAAAGAAAGAAAGAACATTGCAGTGGAATTTTTATTACAACAATCCGAAAGGCTCTTTTAATGTACGATAGGGAGTAAAAGATCAACACACCAGCTCTGAAAACAACCACACTGACCTTAATCGCTGAATTAAAAAAAAAAACTTTTAGTTTATAGTAGTCTGTCTTCTCCCATGCATTGACATGAACCAATAGGGGGCGTGCCCTGCCACAGATTAATTACCTGACAACTGGGTTAAACACTGCATTTATTATACAATAAACAGAATCCTCTCGGCATCCGAAAATTAACGGGTGTGATCGTTCTGTTTCCAAACCGATAATGAACTTGATAGCTGAGGTTGGATCATCCTCGGTATGCAGCCAAGTTCAACAGTGCCCCCTACAGGCCATATTTGTTATTACACGTACAACTTTCACATTCTTAATGGGAGCTGTAAAAAGTCTTTAGTCCAATTTTATTATTTTGGGATTTCTGTAACTGTTATATTCAATAATATGGAATGCAGTTGTACAGCATGCTTTTATACTCACTGAGAAATGGGGCTTCCAGCCTGCAGAGAACATCTAACCCTAACCACAGCAGTGGGGGAGGGGAATGAATTTTTCAGAGACCAATTTCTGTGCAAATGCTCAAGAAAATGTGGCCCGTAGTCAGGGAAAGGGAGAGACGAGGGTTAGACCATATTTTTCTTTGTATTGCGGAAAGAAAAAACAGAATCACAGCATGCAAAATCCTAACTTTGAGCTGAAGGTCTTTGAAATGTGGTTTTCACAGCAGAATCCATTATTTTTACCCCACCCTGATCAACTAGCGTCCCCAGCTCAACCCCAGCACATACTAATCAGAGTGAAGAGTGAGGGTTCTGTTCACATGACCCCAGACAGAGTGCATGAACTTCCTATAATCCTTTGCCGAAGTGTAAGCACTGTCACAAGGGCGCTGACCTGAGTGGGGGGGGCTTGACTACACTACAGACAGACTCTTCCTGTTCCCAAGCCGGTATGACCATTCAGCTTAGCTGTGGGCCAAGGCGAAAAAGCGCCCCCCCTCATCACGAAACCTGTGGTACAACAGCCCGGGGGGTTTGTCTGTCTGTCTGTAGTGTAGTCAAGCATTAAACTGAAATCGATGCGTGTGCAGGCAGGCGGCTCCAGCGTGTGGATGGGGGTGGAGGCCGTGGCGGAGGACAAAGCTCACAGGCAGCCAGAATTCAGGGGGGCGCTAGCATTTGAAGCCCTTCTTATTTTCAGGCTGAAGAGAGGGACTTTCCACACGTAGCAACCCCACCGCAGTGCCGATTCGCCAGCTGAGACCCACTGCCTTCTTGTCGTTAGCGGAGGTTGGCGTGGTTGCCACGGGAAACGCTCTCGCGGGCAGCCGCACGGCCGCTCGTCCCAGCAGGCGGGAAAGTACCTCTCAACAGGAAGGGGGCCCATTGACCCCGGAGACCCTGCCATCCCCTATATGCATGGCTAAAAAAACTCCAACCAGTGACCCAGAAAATCTGCCCGAGAACAGCTACGTCTCTAAGCCTCCCTGCGCTGCATTCTGACAGTAATTGGCGGTTATTCTCAGAAAAGCTGTGATATACTTATCAGCTTCAACCCACAAAGCTGCCATTAAAAGTGACAGGTTATCTACAAAACTGAAACATGTACAAATTCTCTATCAGATGTTTGTTTACCTCCCCCATAGCAAAAAAAAAAAATCAGTTCCACTGCTTGCCCAGCAGTGCGGCGACATGGTGTGGATTCTTGGCTGTTAGTGAGCTGTCCGCAGTGCCCCCCCCTTCCTCGGAGCCCCCTGTCAGCCCAGCTGCTCTGCCTACACCATCCTCAGCATCCTCCATCATCCTCTGAATGCATTGGTCACAGAAAATAATTTCCAGGCCCAAATCAAATCAGACTAAGAAGCCATCGTCTAAATCTGTGCCCATGTGAGAGGGGCGGGAGAAAGTCAGACACAGATGGACATGTTCTTCATCAGAGGTAGGATTTTCCGTTTCTGTTGAAATGTAAAAATGCTACATAAAAGTAGATGGTGCCAATGTGGGAGACAGATCGCTGGATGGTTCCTACGCGTCTCTTTCATACTGCCTCTAGATATGCAGAAAGGAAGTTCCGGAAGCAGAGATGCACCAGATTGGGTGGAACGCAATTCCCTGTTTTTTGTGGGTCACCTCCTTGCAGGAAATGCTGCAGGAATTGGACCAGCGGAGAACAGCTTAAGGACGAGATAAAGGAATGTGCACTGGATCAGGTGGGAGGCGTCAGCCCTGACAGCTGGTCCGTTTCCTTGGGTTACCAGGAAACTCACAGTGCCCACTCTCCAGCTTGGGAGGGGGGAGCTGCTGCCAGCTCACCCCCCAACCCCTGGCTGCACGCAGACACTTTGGAGACAACAGTGGCAAGAGCTAGTGTGCAGGATGTGGGGGCAGGAGCATCCATTAGAGGCAGAGAGGAGAGCTTTTCTCCCCCCCCTCTCCAGACCCCCACCCCTAGTCCCTCCTCATCTCTGCTGACTGCAAAGCCACCAAGTTGTATTGGCAGACAGACCCGACAGACATACACACTGTCGGCAGAAAACAAACAAACCCATTTCTCGACTTGGGGCAGTGGGGGGGGGAGAGGGGGGACAAAGACATTTTAGTCTCAGTCTACATTAGCTGATGAACACAATGAAACCTGAAACGAGTTTGATTTACAGGGAATAAACCTCCCCACAATAAAACCATAAAATGGTTTCTTCCCTTCCAGTAAAGCCAGTGCACTCAGAATGAAAGGATCATTCAGGGGTGTTCGATGTCCTTATAACCACACGTCTTCAACAGTTATTGCAGGCCTGAGGACTCTGTATTCAAATCTGTCATGCTCTATCAGGCTATAATCATTAACAATTCATCAGGCCGAATGGGATTTAATACTGTTCCACACTGGCGTCCCTGTGGGCATGCCGCACTGATCTGGGGTAATAGCTTCCTGTAGGTGAAAATAAATCTTGATTAGCGAAATGGCGCAGAAACTGATCAATGGACCTGTTTGGGGAGGAAAAGGTCTAATTTAATAGGCGCAGTGCAGCCACTTCCGTGGCAGGACCGCTAATGGTAAATGCATTATCTGCCCATTTGCATGAGTTGCGTGGGAGCTGGACAGTAAAGGCAGACAGACTGGCTTCTGGGGGGTTGGTGGTGAAGGGAAGGAGTGGGTGGGGGCAAGTGGGCGGGGCCAAGACAGGAGGGCTGCGTGTCGGGACTGAACCTCAGCACACGTGCAAGCAAAAAAGGACAGGGCATAGATGTTAATCTCAGTCTACCCACCCCCTGCTCTTGGCACAGTGATCACATAAACAGTGGACTCCATCGCAGCCTTCTGGGTCAGATGCAATACAGCTTATAATCTCATATCCTAACAGGCCTCTGAAAGCCTTTTCTGTTCCCTGGGGGAAGGTTACAGATTTATTGTTATTATTTTATTGATATTTGCTGTCCATTTGTCTTTTGTGCACAAAATAATAATAAAAAAAAACAGGCCATTATTTTAAAAATTTCATTTAGGCCCTTAGTGAACCATATCAATGGGAAACAAATCACAGTAGATGTGGACCAGCAGAGCACATGGCAATGATTGTTACACACAGGGTGCCATTTTTTATATATGTAGGGATATTACTTATAATTAAACATTATTTGATGTTTATAAATGGCCCTTTAAAAATATACACTCGAACCAGATTAATGGAAATAAAACATTGTTATTATCGTTATTTATTAATTCTGTAAAGGCTGTTTTCTAGGTCAGTTTATGACTAGCGCTCTGCAAGCCATCGAGCATCTGCACCAGTAAGAAAGATAAGCATATAAAATGCAAGTACATGGTGACACCTGTCGGCCAAAGAGAGAATATCAAGTGGGCGTCTAAAAGTAAGACCAAAGTTAAAATTGACGATTATTTTATTGCCACACAATCAGATTAGTTGTATTTGGATTCGGGCCTGTGCAAAACTGCAATGGCAAGGAATTTAAGAGATGAGACATTCAGGGATGGAATACAGACAAATTCGCAACTCGCATTAAGGCCCGCATTGTACGTATGCAGTGAAAACGCAGTAGAGTGCAGTTGTTTTGTTTAGGCAGCTTTAACAATTAAAAATAATACAATTGCAAATGTAATCACGAAACAAACTGGGTTACGAAGCAATCTGCTTCTCACAGGTCTTTCTATCCATCCATTTTTTATTTACGTTGAGCAAAATCAGGAGCACGGAATGCTCGTCCAGCTCATGGTCCATACATACTCATACACAATCAAACACACAATCATAACATAATTTACCCTAATTTATGTCCATTGGGCCACCATAATCCTGTGAAGAAAATTAATTCGGCCGGAGGTTAGAAATAGGCAGCGAACAGGAAGACGTCTCCCAACATCTGACCACAACGGTGAAAACAGTAATAATAAAATTGGCATTTTTAAATTGTCTCTGTGTGGATTTCTACTACAAATAAATGGATTCTCTCAAAAATATATGATTAATCAATAACAAACCCTGAGCCAGGCAGTTTGAAATGACGGAAGCAGGGATGACCGCATGACCCACGTCGCAACGCCACTCCGCCTGGCGCAGCGCGATAAACACACAATCATAGGCTATAGGTACTGAAACAGCAATTAATCCAGCTCCATGTATTTTGCCTGCGGGAGGAAACTGCGGTGCCAAATTCAGCCTTGTAGATCTTATTACGAAAATGTGTTATGTCCTCTATAATATCAGTACAAATGTGGATTTTTGTCATTTACTGTAACCATATGTCAGTTATCTAATTAAAACAGCGTAGTATCACCCAAGGGCATAACACTGGGTTGAGCATTAGGGGAGTTGAGGTCTCCATCCAGATCGAGGGGACTGTATATGATTATTAGGGGGTTACGAAGCCCAAATCCCCATAATTTACGACCACGGGGCAACCCTAATCCCGTAAAGGAAATTAATTATGCGGGAGGTTAGAAATAGGCAGCGAACGCGAAGACGTCTACCTTCATCTGCAGCGTGTAAAACGGATGACGTAACGATGGGACGTCACAATACTGTCTTATTTTCTCAGTAATATTTCCAAATCACTTGACATGAAGAATGACTTAAGGTACAAGGTCCATCACACAGGACCAGCGTTAAAGCAAACAAACACTCCCAACACCTGACCACAAATGTGAAAGCAATAATAATAAAACGGACATTTTAAAATCATTGTCTCTGTGCTGCATTTCTACTACAAATATTTGATTCTCATTGACATATATGATTAATCAATAACAGACTGAGGACCAACCACGTACCCTGAGCCAGGCAGTTTGAAATGACGGAAGCAGGGATGACCGCATGACCCACGCCGCAACGCCACTCTGCCGGGCGCAGCGGCGCCCCCCAGTGATAACCCAGAAACCTCCACCCAACCAATGAGTAGCTGGCCTGGCAAAGTCAATGAATGCTGCCTGAATTCTTCCCATGTGTTGCCCTCCTCCGCTACTGGAAAAAGGCTCAAAACAGAGTCATTCTCCTAATCTGCTCTCATCTCAGTACACGTGTCATAACCAAAAAACGACTTACTCCCCAGCGACCCTGAAATCCCCATGCACGCCATGTAATCACCCAGCATTCCTCGCAGGACCAAGCGGTAGAAGTTATGAGAAACCATACCCGATCATTTGGACTTGTTGTTTTAACCGCAAAGCTAGGGTAACTTTTGAGACAAACTCTACCAAGTAACAAACAAGGTCCGTAAAAACACCGTCGGTGGCACTCTGATGCATACCGTACAATGTACTGCTTTCACTCCAAACAGAAACGGCATGGCGTTTTAAAACATTTAGGAAGTCGAACTATAAGGAGACTGCCGTACAACCATGCCGGTTTTCTCGTTTGTGCCAAACAGCCCTCCCACCCCGACGGCAGCGCTCTCGGTTTTACGGAGCGAATAGCACACCACCTGTAATGGGGCGGGACTCGGATAGACACACAGAGCGCCCCCCAGCGGACTTGTAATTCCAAACCTACAGATAACACGACCTGCGGTAGCCGGTTCCGCTTTGCACGGACATCGTCACGGTCTGCTCCTCGGTACGATCCGAATTAAACACACCATACGCGCCCTGTGCGCTGGAGAAGAACCCAGTATATCATTGCCCGGTTCTGCGAAGGTGTCTGACACTTCAATTCAATTCGATTTAATTTGTATAGCGCATTTTCACAACATTACAGTGTCTCAAAGCGCTTTACATTATCCCAGCCCAAACCCGCAGTGTACAAGACAGAGGCGACATTGGCAAGGAAAAACTTCCTAGAAGGAAGAAACCTTGGGAGGAGCCAGATTCAAAGGGGGAGCCAATGCTCCAGGGGCCAGCAGTGGAAGTCAAATGAAAAAGATGGAAAAATCCTAATTTACACAGTCCAATTTTTAAGATTTGAGTTTCAATGTAGCAGGTGCTGGTGCTGCTTCTGATGGGAGAACGAACATCAGTACAGCAGCAGGGCGGGCAGGAAGGACGTCACAGGCAGAAGGGCGCCCCTTTCATCGCGCCATTTACCGTCTCTGCACTGTGCCAAGTAGCTTAAATAAACCGGCCATAACCCTGTGCATTAAAAAGTGACAGGAGGGAGAGAAAAATATAGTGTAAAACATAAACGTTGTTATGCATCACAGCAAAAATATTATAAACCTGACTAATATAAGAAATATACTTCATGAATCAGCCCAAATTTTAACCAGCATTTCACAATTACATAATAAACTTAAAGAGTTACAGTTCCAATTCTGTGACGCCACAGCCTTTGTGAAAAACAATAGAGTGTACTGAATTTTAAATATTCCTTACTATAAGATTTAGGCTTGCAGAATTCCTTCAGATTTTCGATGTAGGTCTAAATTATTACACTATTATTATTATTATTGTTGTTGTTGTTGTTATGTTGTAGTTGTTGCTGCTGTTGCACAGCCTGTTATTGTTATTATTATACTGACACATTAAGCAATGCAGCCATAAAATAAATTGTTCAGATAGGTAATAAAAGTCAGTATTTACACCTCCTGTTAGGCCTAGTTTAGTTGCCTGAAACCCAGTTATAAATCTGCACTATCAGACATGTCGCAAATCGAAGAACTGTGTCACAATGAAGCTGGTCCCACTTTGTTTTGGAGGAGATGCCCGCAGACTTATGTTAATGGTCGTGGAGCCTCCTCAATCTTTCAGCATGCTATCAAATTAATTTAACTCGACACTGAAAAGAAATTATTTGTCCGTGGATCGATTACAGAAGTTTGGATGCGAAAGGTTATGCCAGTGATGGGAGTACAAAACGGTTACCACTGCCATCGTGAAATTGGGGTTTCAAAGAAAATATGATTAATATTCTTTACAAACCAAGCGACTGCTTATTTTGTAATAAATTTTTGGTCTACATTTACATCGCTGACAATGAATCACATTGAAAAATATATATTTTTTATTTAATTTTACACAGGTATATACACAAAAATAAAATGTTTTATGTATAAACATCACCTCTATGATCCATAACTTTTATGTAGGCCTTGCTTCTTTTAAAAAATATCAAAGATTATTGCTGCAGTGAATTCTATGATGTATCGAGCAATTTCAGTAACACGTCACTTGAGAAGGGCAAACATACTACTGAAGTTACTACTGAACTTACTACCGAAGTACAAATTTTTAACAAATATATGTTAGTAGCTACTTCAGATAAAAGATGCACCATGATTCATTAATGAAAAACAAACACAAAATCAGTATTTCACTTGTGTAATTCATTACTTGTTCCTTCAGTAATGCTTTAATAGTTCCTTCAGCAGTTCACAAAGATTTACGGAATTAAAAGACATAGTAACAAATATAGTAACTGCTTAAGATGAAAAATACACTATGATTCATTAATGATGAACAAACATGAGATCAGTATTTCACATGCGTTATTCATTACTTTTTCCTTCAGTAGCTCACAAAGCTTTACAGAATTAACAGATATAGTAAATATAGGAATTGCTTGAGAAAATATGTCTTAGTTTGTAGTTAATTGATACATAAGTAATAGCATAGTACTATATTTATATTTGCCAAAATCTTATTTAAATTAATCATTTAAATAGGCTACTAATTGTGTTTTACAACTGTGGATGTGTTTGCAAGGCACAAAATAGTACACTAAACAAGTTAAAAGGAAACAATGTATTGCAGTATTGTGATGATTGTACTTAAAGGAACGGAATAGCACAGTTGTTGCTTCACTTCTCTGGCACCAGGGTTTGTGTTTCCACGTTGGCTCTGTGTGTGTAGTTTGCATGGTCTACCTTGGTGTGGGAATTCCCCATGAGGATTCCCCTCTCCTTCATCGAAAAACACGCTTAAAATGACTTGGAGTCACCAAATTACCCATAGGTGTGAATGGGCCGTATGCCCTGTGATGGCTTGGCTGTAGGGATGTAGGGAAAATTAATTTTGAGAGAGGTCCAAACTTATTTTAGCGCCTGGCTACGCACTTTGTCGAGAACAAACAAATTTCAGGGTGGGAGGTTTAGGGGGTCAAACCCGTAATTATACTATGTGGGCACATGATTGGTGCCCCATCCTGGGTTATTCCCGTAGCTTTCTTGATGTTTCCGAGCCCCCTCGAACCCTGCACAGGACAAGCAGGTATACAAAATGGATGGGTAAGTGCAGAGACCCAATTTAAGCCAAAACACATATCACCAGAAGTACAAGTGATGATACTTAATGAAAAAATATCTTATGTCATGTTTTTCTTGTTGTTTATACATAAAAAAATATTTCCTAATTTATCTGAAATGGTGCAGCACATGAACTGAAATGCCAAAACGTCAATGTTTTAGCCTAATATTCATGGATACATTTTTAATAACATACACTCCCCTAAAGGATTACTAGGAACACCTGTTCAATTTCTCATTAATGTAATTATCTAATCAACCAATCACATGGCAGTTGCTTCAATGCATTTA
>JABFEA020000110.1:17932884-17944110 GCA_019775915.2 Cyphomyrus plagiostoma | reverse complement strand
GGATGTCTCAAATATGTGGAGGTTCTTGGCAAGCTAACATTTAAGACAGCTAAAATTGAAGGTGGCTAAATAAAATTTAAGGTGGCTAAAATCTAAGAAATATACATAACATTTAAGTCACTGAAATTTAAGTTAGCTGGATAACATTTAAGGTGGTTAAAATGGACAGCGGCTAGACAACATTTAAGTATCGCTGCAACAATTCATTGAGTAACTTGAGTAATTCGATTACAAAAAAAAATCCTTGATGCAAATTCTTTGCTTTGACACTTTGTTTAATTCCCACAACTGTGTACTTCTCAGTGATCACCATGTTTCACACGGAGGATTATTAATGTTGCACAGTGTGCTTATGCTGTATTGCATATAGTACAGCAGTAGAAAAAACTGAGTGGCATCACTCCCATAGGGACCCATTGTAAAAAAGGCATTTCCAGCAAACTTCCAGGCCATGGGGATGGTGAATAGTTCCAAACATTGACATTCACAGCATAGTCACATTCATTTCCATCAGCTGTCATTAATATACTAAATATTTTGTTTTTATATATGCTTAGCATTCGCTGTTAATGTTTCTCGTAATTTATAGTTATGACCAAAGGTAACTTCACCAGCAATGGAGGCTAACTTTCCAATTTCACTGATAATTTTGTGAATTGCTTGTTAAGTTGTTCTGATTATTAGTGGCTTCATAATTACAGCTGGCTGCACTGCTACCATGTTAATATACTTGATTAAAATATCAGTTTACAGCTCACCTTGAGTCACAAATTTATGGCGAAATAGCTTAAATTATTTTGTGGTAATTTATTTCCAAAAAAAAAAAATATTGCTGTGGTACAGTATTTTTATATGTGCTTTCTAAGTAGAGTGGTACCTCGGTACTCGAACTCACTAGAACTCAAATTTCTTGAAAGTCAAACAAATCAGTTTGACCTAGAACTCCATCTGAATATCAGAAGTCGAACCGTGAACGATGACCTTATATAAATTGTATGCGCCAGGAAATGAGTCACACTACAATGCAATTCTTACTTGAATGTCTCCTTCACAGACTGGACGATTAACCAGATAAAGCAGCGCAACATTACAGTAACTAACAATAAATAAGCCACTAACTTACATGTACTATTAGAGCATTTATGTCATTTATTTAAACTTTATTTTACCAGGTAAATTAACTGAAAACCAGTTCCCACTGCTTTACGTGATATTCGGGAGAAATAGCAGATTATACATCAGAACTGCCTGGGATACAAATGTCATGCCTGTAACTAAACTCTTCAGCCAATAAGGGCAAAGGTGTGTCGTCATGGAGGCGGTTCCAGTCTGTGCAGCCGGGTGAGAGGTCACAATGCATCTAACCGTAATACATTGCGTCAGGATCAGAATACGTTGCTTTAAGCCAGCGCTGTAAGCAAGTCGAACGCTCCCAATGACCGGACTGGGGAAACAAGCTGAAACATGACTTAATACACAGGACTAATGACAACAACCAGAAACAGCTGATCACACGGGGATCCCACATGAGCTTAACGAGGGGGCATGGCACAAGGAAGGAGCGGACGATCGGGGCAGAACAGGGGTAATGTTGGGATATTATTTGATATTTAGATATTTATTGTTTTGGGAAAAAAAATGCTCTTCTTGTTTTATCCTGTTCATTTTGTGTTTAAATGCTAAAAAAACATATCTAGGTGTAATTTTGGATGGCCGGGAACCAATTAATTGGTTTTCCATTATTTCTTATGGGAAAAATTTGATCAGAACTCAAACTTTTTAGGATTCGATTCCGGAGTCCAGAACGGATTAAGTTCGAGAACCGAGGTACCACTGTATTGCATTTGTAAACAGCGCTTGAACAAAAAGTGCTTTTTTCCCACATTATTCATCTCCTTCATGTTGAATTACTTAGAAAATTATTGAAATAAAATGTATGTTTGTCCATTTTTTTTTTTTACCTTTATTAACCCCAGTCTTTGTCCCTGAAGTGCATGGGATGTGTGAATGGGCCATTACCTTTTTTCTCTCTTGAATAGATACCATTGGGCTTTCATAAGACATGTATTTCTCATTTGATTACTCAATTTCTATCAATTATTCCATCGATTATGCTCGATTACTAAAATAATCAGTAGCGGCAGCCCTACATTTAAAGTGAATAAAATTTAAGGTGGCTCGATATTTCAGTATCGCTCACTATTCATGTAGAGTCCCTGACATGCACATGTCTGTATCTAGAAAATAGGAGTATGAAAAGTGAGCTGTGAGAAGACTGGAAGGAGGCAGCTAGCCTGAAGGGTCTGTGACTCAGGTGGGCGTTTCTGCTGTCGGCAGCCTACACAACTTTACCTTGAATGCTCCAGTAAGAACGAGCTGCTGCCTAATTAAGCGGTTATTTAATTAGCTGTGAAAGTGGTTTAACAGATGTAGGTATGGGCTACAAGTCCTCTTGGATGAGCCTCTTAGTTTATAGCAGGTAGTCATGTCCACCCCTCAGGCCTCATCTCTGCTAGCTGTAGCATCTAATGTTCACTTCCACAGGAAAAACATCACCCTCCAGTCCATTAATGGGAAATAAAAAAAACCTTTTGTTAGCCGGGTTCACCTAGCTGTCAGATAAATATCTTAATATTCAGGGGGAAATTCCACCAATCAGCTCTTGATGTGTATTGATATCCAGTAAGTATTAGTGAATTATAAGTATCGTACTTATATGCAGTCATGTTGGTCTTTGCTTTAACTTTGATTGATTTCCACCAGATCCAAACCTAATCACACATTAATTTAATAATATGCTGTTTTGATACTTGGGGCAGCAGATTGCAGTATTTTTTTTGGCCAGCAGGGGGTTAAAGATGGCATCTTGCATTGTGGAACGTGTTGGTCTGTGAGCTAGAAACGGTCATGCTTTTTATGTTGCCGAGCAAGATATTCATTCAGCTGTATAAGTGTTTGTGCGGTGCTTGTGCAAAGCATGTGTCTGCTCAGTAATGATTGGGGTGGCGTGTGTGGCTGCCAGGGTTAGGACTCTGTGCCCATGATTGGAATGTTGCGGGTTCAAATCCTGTGGTTAGCAGGGGGATTTCACCATTGAGCGTTTGAGCAAGGCTCCAGCTGACCATGCTTTCTCACGTGCACATGTCTTAGCAAAATGTAATTGTAAATAAGATGGGGTCCCCACCTTCCCAGACACAGTGTGTTGTGCTGATGCTGCTGACCACGTTTGGCTAAAATAAACACCAGTGTAGATCATGTATGTAAAACAAGCTACTTTCCATGCAAGTCATGAGCAAACTCGGGGCTTAAAATGAGGTATTAAGGGTTTGAATCCCCAGAACTACAGACACCATTACAGCTTGGCGTCCAGGTCACAATGCTAAGCCCTGACAGCATATATACAAGAAATGGATCCAGTGGATATATAATTCCCTCGAAAAGCAATAACACGCCTTCTCCAACACTAGGTTCATACTCCTCTCCTCCGCAAGCTGAATGTCTCAGACCGACAGGTGAAAAATTGACTGAATCCAGTTATGAAATATTGGTGAGCAAATTTGTCTAAGGGTCGTTGGCCGGTCCTTGTACACATCTTCAGCTCACTCCACTGATGTGTTCTTATTTACTGTTTACATAAAAATATTCCCACAGGATATGTTGTGCGTTGATCTGTGTCTGATCTTCAGTGGTGGACCTCTGCTACATTTCTAAACGTCATGTCCTTTCACTGGCAGAAACATGCTTTAATTATTACTGAGGTAGTAAACATTTTGGCTTAATATTTAATACATGTATTTGTATGTGTGTCTGTGTATGTGTGTGTTTATCCTCACCAACTCCCATGAATATTAATTTCATTTTAAGAAAGGGTGGCCAGTCAAGGAGGTTGTCCGTAGAGCAATTGCCAAATATGGTCAGGGGTGTGATGCCTTGTACAATGTGTGGGATTCTTGGGTAACAGAGTAACTCAGCAAAGCTCCAATCGGGAGGTGGGGGGGTACCATCTCAGCACCCCCAGCTGTAATCTGAGCCCTTTCCTCCTTCTTAGCGCCACCTTCTGACCCAAAGTAAGCATACAGCTAAAGTACTTTCAGCTAAATGGTTCCTTCATAAACAAAACGGCCCTTAGGGGAGTTGGGTGGTGAATTGGGTCCCGGTAGTTGGTGTCACACAGATTTAACAGCAAGAGGGCAGCAGATAGTAATAAATGCTATGCTCTCTCTCTCTCTCTCTCATTTTTAATAGGGGTCAGGTGGCTTTGCTTGGTTCTGCCTGACTTTGGACCTTTTTCCGTTACTATACTTTAGTATATTATCATTGCAGATAAGCCACATTAATGATAAAAAAAATAATTCAAAGTGACCTTAGATGCTTATGTTTGTAATATTCTAAAGGGTTGGCGAATGCTGGCTACATGGCATGCCTGCGAATTTATTCTGTTCTGGTACCAACTTTCTGTGTCCCGCACGTCTGGCTAGGAGCCCCCTGAAGGTCGCAGGTTCTCCTCTTGGCCGCAGATGCCAGCGCCACTCCAGGCAGGTGGTGGTGTGATCGCTTTTCCTACTTTTAGGAAGTTATAACATGAACTGTGCACTCTAGGTAATGGATGTTTCCATATTGGCTACGCTAATACTGATCTAGCGTCATGAGAAAAGGCATAAAAACCAGCTGAGATGTGCAGGCAGGGCTGACTGGGCGTCTTCGCAAAGGTCCCCCTTTCACCTAATCGCATGGCTGGAGCCACATACTGTCTCAGTTCCTCTATACCCCGTGTGGACTTTTCTGGAAGCCATAAGCCATGCCAGTAACTGTCTGCCACAGTGTGCGTCCCCTCGCCGGCCACTCCCCCAGGAAGTTACCACGGCCGCTTCCTCCCATTCATGCTCTCCCCCCAGCAGGTTTGGTGGGTGTGGTGGGGGAATTCCCAAGGCCTGGTATTCTCGCCAGGAATTAGACCAAGGTTGATTCGCGCATTAGACGGACAGAGGCTCAGGTCCTGCTAAAGATGGTTCACCATGAATAGATGGATCCATGGCCAACGTGCTCGCAGGTAATTATACTGCTATGGTATCCGGAAGCTTCCAGGGCTTGTTCTACAGCTGGAATTGGCCTTTTGGAGCGGCTTTGCCATGCGACGGATGCACATCCGAATAGGGTCTCTAGCATGGATGGATTAGTTCCCTTCACGTTCATGGATGCCAGTCTCTTTCAGGTGATCAGTGAGCCCTTGAAGCTGTGTTTGGCTGGAGGCCTTATCTGTCCTCCATAGGGACAGTCAAGATATTAGTCCTGTTAGCGACTGGGTGTGACCTGGAGTGGCTGCAAGTAGCTACATCCACACAACTCAAAAACTGTGGCAGAAGAGAGAAGTGAGAATACCAAAGCGGCACCCTAAGAGCTCCCCCCCCTCACCAGCAGTCAGTCCCCACCCCCCATCTCAATATGTCAATTACAGCAGAGTTCACGGAGCATGGAAGCCTCAGAACAAACGAGCTAATCCGATAACACGCTCTTCGGAGAGATCTGGGCTTCGGGAGCGACTAAGACACGTGATCTGGGGAAGAATTTGATAAAGGGGAATTTTCTGCCTGAATATCCGGACATCCCTGTGAATGGCCCTGGATTTCGGTATATTCCGGGTCCTACAGTGGTTGGTCTGTCTCCTTCCTCATTTCAGGAGGCTCCTAACCTCTCAGAAGTGCAAATACAGAGGGACTCTGTGAATGTTTTACGCAAAAAGCTTCATTCGCACCAAAGACAAAAAAGGAAAAACAGTAAATGTAAACACAAAAACACAAATGAACGTTTTGGGTAATTTGTTTATGCAGCCGCTTCCCGAACGTTTATGTAGAGCCTGAACAACACCAAGAAGAACCCTCTTAAGATTAAAGATTAAAGAGACACAATGTTGACGCTCTGTTAGTCCTCATACTCCCTGTTGATGCCCCAGTATTATTTTGCCAGTATAATTTAAAAAAATAAATTATCCTTATTTTCGTTGTGCATACTATATCGCTGTCGTTTCTAGCAAAACACTGAATTGTTGTGTGGTAGTTAGCTTCATGTGAGAGCGCTGCAGATTCCATAAACTGTGACAGATGAATGAGGTTTGTTTTAGAATCAGTTTCCTCATTGTTCGCTGTGATGATATTCAATATTGTGTACTGCATCTAGTGTCCTCAATTGCTTGTTTGGAGAGATTTTTCTTTTTAAAATTCTTGTAACTGCACTGACGTACCATGCTAAATTCCTGATACATGCTTATTTACTTGGTGAAAATTAAGCTACTCCAGCAGGTCAGCGTATGCACGTAGAGTGAATTCTCACTTTTTGTGGTGATTTCCCCTCCCCTAGAACAGCTTATGATTTTCCCCCATTTATACAGCTGGGTGTTTTACTGGGAAAAATTTGGGTTAAATACTTTGCTCATTGGCGCTACAGCATCAGCCCTCATGGGACGAGCGTGAGCCCCATGTCCTTAAGAGCTACGCAAGATGGCGCTGACAGATTTCTTATTTAAACCAGCATATTGATTGTAAATGTGGGAATTCCACAGAAAAATCAAGCACCGGATTCTGACCTTTGAAGCACCAAAAGCAGCAGAACCTGAAGCGCTTTAAAGAAAAGCAGAGAAAAAATAGGGATCTTGAACAAGGTCCCTTAGTCATCCTGAAGATGAGAACCCTGTTGACCTTGATGCTGTGGGACGTTCTATTTTCTTCCTTTTTATGATTGAGCACCTCCTCTGCATGACAGCATCAAGGTGTTGAATGTGATGTGTTGCCATAGCTGGTAGCCAATGAGGAGGGGAGAAAGTGAGGATGTGATCGGAAACATGCCTATCAGCCTGGAGGAAGTCATTATGTACAAGCAAGAGATGATCAAAACCTGATTTACAGTAGTTAAGATTGCCTGGAGTGTGTTGGGTTTAAACCTAGACAGAGACTGGTTGATTTGAGGTCTATGCAAGGCTAGAACAATTAAATTAATTAAATTAATAACCTAATCTGTTACAAGGCGTGTTGACCACAAATTTCATTTTGTGTGTGTTTGTGTGAATGTAATAAGTGTTTGTATTATAAAAACAGCTACAACTACCAAATTAAATTTAACAAAAAAATTAGATAATTCCAATTTTTGACTTTGGAACCTGGTTTTAGACCCTAAATGAAACTAGTAATTATGATAAAAATTGTCCTAAATCTTTGAGACAACTCATCCATCATCGACATGATGGCATATCAGTAGGGTGACCAACTAATACAGTGGTACCTCGGTTCTCGAACTTAATCCGTTCCGGACTCCAGCTCGAATTCTGATCAATTTTTTCCCATAAGAAATAATGGAAAATCAATTAATTGGTTCCCGGCCCCCCAAAAATTACACCTAAATGTTTTTTTTGTTTTTTTTTGTTTTTTTTGAAGCATCGTTCACGGTTCGGCTTCTGATATTCAGATCGAGTTCTAGGTTTGTTTGACTTTCAAGAAATTCGAGTTCTAGCAAGAACCAAGGTACCACTGTACCAGCGTCCAGGTCGGACCCAAGACTGACCACTCATTAATGCTGGATCTCTGTCATCCATCAGCCATGGCTGTTGTGCATTACTACTCAGTAGGTTGGGGTGAAAAGTTATGCAACCATCAAAGTTTTCACCTGTGACATTAATGCACAGATCCACACTACGTGTGATCCATATCGTAACGTAATGTAAAATTGTTCCAATTTAATACACGAACCTAACAATCTGTCAGTGACAATGAGTAAGTGGGAAACGACTCATTCAGAAATGTGCCACTCAGGAGCATGCTTACATTGACATACTGGCAATATAACACTATCCATTATATATACCGCTTTATCCATCTGGGTCTTGCCAAAAATTTTGGAACACCCCTCCAAATCATTGAGTTCAGGTGTCCCAATATTTTTGGTAATATAGTGTATCTAACCATTTTGATTGTCATGCTTAATACATTTCATTTTGGTGGCACTGAGGAACAATTTTACATTGCGTTATGATATGGATGATACGTAGTGTGGATCTGCGCATTGATGTGACAGGTAATTAATCGTAACGCACGTAGAGCCGCAGAGCGATGTATGTGTATGGCTGATACCCAGTAAAAATCTGCGTTACCTGAACGTTGGTATTTTGTAGCGATTATCATGTTGTGAAAGTGTACAAACACAACACCAACGAATATAGATAATGGATAGTGTATATCGCCTATTGATGTGACAGGTGAAAACTTCAATTGCGTTGCGGAACCTGAAAATATTAACCTTTTTCAAAGATATTTTGCACGTTTAATAACGAGGTCCAGTGACAACTTTTCTACACTATTGGAAATTTTGTTTCTTTTCACCCTACCCTACTATTCAAGCAGCTGAAACCTTGTGAAGGAGTCGGTGTGATAGCCTGGAGCCTGTGGGCTGGGCTGTCACTCCCCTGACCCACCTGTGCTCTTCAGGGTGAGCGTCATGAAGGGTGGCGGCAGAGGGAAGGAGCCGCCTGTGGAGGGGGAGCTCAGTGGCAAGCGGCCCAAGCGCAAGTGCCTCCAGTGGCACCCGCTGCTCTCCAAGAAGGCCCTGGACTTCTCCGAGGAGGAGGAGGAAGATGAGGAGGAGGAGCTGGACAAGGTGGGTGGGAATCTCTTGGCGGCCCCCTTTGTTCCGAGGGATGTTCCGCACAGGAAGTAGGCAGCCCCCACTTTGACCAGTACGTGGCTGCTTTTTAGTAAGCCCTGTCAGTGGGTCTTCCAAATTCAGTCCCGAAGGATTCTGCCAGTTAGCTTCTCAGACGTGATTTCTTTGGATACTGCGCTGATTTCGACTTCCACTCTACCCGGGTGAAGCTGTATGCCAGAGGTCAGCTGGCTCATGGTGAAAAAATGCACGATGCTATTTCAGATTATGAACGTTCATTATATCTCTTCCCTGATAATGTTGTAAGTATCCCCTGTAATGCAGTTTGCTGCCTCAGCCTTTTCTATTGGCTGCCGGTTACTTAGTGCTGTACGGCTTTGCATCCCATAATAATCTGCGGGCGGAGGGTTTTAGCTCATCTGCTGTACGGCCAATTCAGCTGTATTTGCATGTCTAGGACAAGACAAGACACACATTTTCTAGTCAAGATATGAGATGCTGGAACCACTAATGCTTATTAGCGCTTGGTGTTTCACAAAATAAAAAGTAGCACTACCTGAGGTGCCCAGGAAGCCAGGATTGCAGCTTGTTTCACCGCTTGGGCCCCCAGGAACCACTGGCGTGTGTCGAGAACGCGGCCCCAGATGTTGAGTGCCGCACCATGGAGGAGGAGGAAGGGGAGGAGGAGTCGTCAGAGCAGCGTGCCCGGCGGCCCATGAACGCCTTCCTGCTCTTCTGTAAGAGGCACCGCTCCCTGGTGAGGCAGGAACACCCACGGCTGGACAACCGGGGGGCCACCAAGATCCTCGCTGACTGGTGGGCTGTGCTGGAACCCACGGAGAAGCAGAAGTACACTGACATGGCCAAGGAGGTACACCAGCCACACCGTAGCCACACTGCAGTATTAGCATAAATACTGTGCTATACTCAGTTATACTGTGCTAGACTCTACTAAACTACAATACGCTATACTGTAGTCCGCTATACTCTTAGACTGCTACACTCCTATACACTGCCCTCTATCTACTATACTCTTCTACGCTGTACTGTAGTGCAGTATGCTGCACTATACTCCGCTATGTTGTGCTGTTCTGCACTGCCCTATATAACACTACATTGTACCAGACTCCACTAGATTGTACAAAGTTGCCCTATTTTATACTGTACTGCACTGTACTACACAGTACTACAATATACTATGCTGTACTAAACTATAGTGCCCAATATTGTACTATTTTGTGCTGTACTACACTACAATGTCCTTCACTGTGCTGTACTATACTTCATACTAAAAAATTGCAATGGGCAAAACACCTTGAATAACAATGGTGTACTGCACTGTATGTTGAATATTAAATTGAATTTAGCCCAAGTATAATTACATAATAATTTTGGTTTTATTGGTGGTTTTGAAAGAGACATGTGTATGCATCTCTAATTGATCTGGATCACCCAGAAATGCAGCCGAGCGTTTTACGGATTAGGAAGCAAACTCCACACACAAAGGAGGATTTATCTCGCTGATCTACTGGTTTGTAGTTGGCAGCCTTTGTAGTTTAGCACAAACAAGCTTAATTTGAACATTTTTCATTTAGTTGTATTGGAATATCTTAGTTCAATAAGGCTAATTATGAGACAATTTTTTGCTAATTGTTTATTATTAGCATTACATTTGATAGCTGTGTTAAATGTAATTAATGCATCTGTATTCATCTTGGTCAGATGACTTTGGCTTAGTTGCAGGATTTTAGAGCAGAGCACACATATGTACACGTGGCACGCTTTGCTGGAGATGCTGTAATCAGACTGACGTTTCCAGGTTTCCATTCCCATTATGGGGGTGAGGGTGCAGAGCCCCCCCAGATAGACCTCTGGTCAGCATGGTGAGGGGTAACCATGGCTACGGCAGGTGTTTGGGGCGCAACACATTGGTATAGGGCTGTCATCAATTATATCATAATCGAGTAATCTACCAAGTAATCTGATGTTTTATCGAGTACCAGTTAATCTGATGATTCACTGAGTAATAGTTTACATATAATATATAATATATACATTGCATTTGGTGCTTGCTGTTTGATTCACTTAGAGGCCGTGTAGCACGTTTGTGAGAAATTAAACAAAACGAGTGAAGAGAAGAAAAACAAACTAGGACTGATGACAAAAAGACGTGCTTTTGTATTTGATAGAGACGTTATTGAGCAAAGGCAAGTGGTTTGTGCCAATGCTGTACTAACGGCAACACCACCAACTTATTTTACAGACTTTGTTGGTAGGTAATCAGTTATTTTTGGCTGTATAGATCATTTTTAACTCTTAAATATCGCAAAACTTCAAGTATCATTCAGCCCTGCTCAAAACACCCACTATGTTCACAATGTAATTTATATTATATGGTGTGTGTATGTGTATATATGTATGTGTATATGTGTGTGTGTGTGTATGTATGTATGTGTGTGTATATGTATGTATGTGTGTGTATATGTATGTATGTATGTATGTGTATGTATGTATGTATGTATGTATATGTATGGTATGTATGTATGTATATGTATGTATGTATGTGTATATGTATGTATA
>JABFEA020000110.1:17909907-17932825 GCA_019775915.2 Cyphomyrus plagiostoma | reverse complement strand
CGTTGCTTCCGGGATAGGCTCCGGACCCCCCGCGACCCAGTAGGATAAGCGGTTTGGACAATGGATGGATGGATGGACCTATTATGTAAGATGATGAGACTAAGCGACAGGACTAACCTTTGTTTTAGTCCCGATTATTTTGACATAGCGGAATGGGCCAAAGTAAATTAAGCAAACTGATTTAAAGTCAAAGTGATGACAAAAACAGGCTAGACTCCAAGAGGCTAATTGGCATGTATCTATGGCTAAGCTCGCATTATTGGGTGAGTCCGTCAAACCCAAATGTGTTCTTTAAGGTGTATTTGTGGTGATATTTAAGTTGTGCTCTGCAACAATGACAGATGACTGCACTTTCATTCACTTTAAAAGTTAAGCGCTTCCGCACAACTGATGGTTTTTGCTCTTTATTCTCACCTTCACCCGCAATGTTCCGTCTCCCTTCCGCCATAATTTTGAGTAATCGAGAGCAAATTTTAACCGATGCTTTTTAATAATCGAGTAATCGACTTTAGTTGAGTACTTGTGACAGTTTTGCATTGGTGTTGACTCCAATCTCTCGTGCCACTTTGGGCGGACTGGCGACAAAGAGACCCGGGCATTTCCGAAGGGGATGCTCTTGGGCAGTCGTCTGCCCGCGTCAGTCCAGCAGTGCTCCTAGATACTTTCTGCCATTTACCTGAGCAAAGACACATTGGTAGGTGTCACATTTTCAGATAAGGCCACACCATATCACATCACAGTATAGCTGTAATGTGGAATAATCACCAGGGCTTTAGATGACTGGCATAAGCATTTGTCTGGATACCAGCTTTTTCTGTACTATACGGACATTTACTTACACCCGCAAGCAGATTAACAGTGTGCCTAAAATATTATGCGTTTTGTGATCCCCAAAAGTCAGTAGTCTGTATAAATTCGACGCATCCTTATGCTTATTAACTTATCAGTTAGCAGAGCACGCCAAATGCTGTTTTTCTGGTAAATCATGGAAGCGTTAAGCACTGAAGTGGCTGTGAAGAAAGGGACAGATCAGCAGCCACAACATCATTAGAAAGAGGAGAAATTGTGGATAAGCGAGGTAAATAGATGTCGGTGGTGTGGCGGTACTGTTTGCAGTCCGACATGCTTATTCCACACAACTGAAGACGTTTGTTTCTGGCCACCTACAGTCTCGGGTATTTTTGCGCTATATAATCGCGATGTGCTATACAGCCCTGTTCTGAAAGGTGGAAATCGTACTTTTTTTCACGTTCCGCGGAAAAGCATATCGCTTATATCAGGCTATATTGATGCATTGGCTGTGTGTCTGCAGTTTTTATGTCCTCCTCATGTCACCTGGGTTCCCTCCCACTGCATCTATAATTACATATTTTTACATTACGATGCTGTTGACCTCTTGAATCTGATTGGTCAGAAGGGTGTTGATTAATTTTGGATAATTGCACATGTAGTGCCAGGAACACTAATCACAGTAGTAATCAGTGCGTGATTATAATCATTATTTGAAATGTTAACAAAAGCAAAAATCCTATGTAGAATGCAATTTAAAATTAACCGAAACTATAGAAGCAGAAATTGGCTGAGAAAAGTATTTCTACTAATAAATGCAATTTTAGCTTGTGAAAATGAAAATAACGTCAGGTTAGTGTACGACAAGCCTTGTTTTATTAATTTTAAACGAGCATTAACCCTTGCATAATTTATATACATCAGACTATATATAGTATGAAGGTATATTGATTGTCAGTTCGCGTTTTTCCTGTTGTTGCCATTCAGCATGGACTCATGGCCTCTGTCCCCCCTCCCCAGTACAAAGACGCCTTCATGAAAGCCAACCCCGGCTACAAGTGGTGTCCCACCACCAACAAGCCAGTTAAGAGTCCTGCAGCGGCGGTCAGCGGCAGCCGCAAGAAGGTCTGGTCCTTCACGTCGAATGCGCCCAAGGACGGCACTGCGGCTAAGAAGGTCCCCAAGGCGGAGAGCACTCCCCAGCTCAACTTTGCCATGGCAGGTGTGCCCACAAATCGTCGGGTGCCAGGCCAGTTTTCTCGCACCCGATTTGTTAATGGACTAATTGCTTAATTGTATCCCCCCCGCTCCCTCGCAGACCCCACGAAAATGGGGGGCCTGAGCATGCTGCTGCTGGCCGGGGAGCGAGCACTGAGCACGCGGGAGGTGAGGCAGCCGCCAAAACACACGCTGATCTTTTACACACGTTCACCTGACCGTGGTCTTCAGCGGATTCCCTGCCGTTCATTATAATACATTCCTAGTAACTATGGATTCTAAGATGGTGGCTGATGATATTTCATTGCCAATTACATATAATCTCGTTAAAATCGAAGATGGCCATGTTCAGCGTATTGCTGGGGGGGGGGGTGTAGGGTAATCGGCGTCTTCCTGTCATTTTCGATAATGTCTGGAGGCTTTCTGACTGCGAAGCATATTCTGAATGATTCAGTCCGGCTTGTGGATGTTCCTTCGGCACTGAGATGCTCCTGTAATGAGTGCTGGGTTGCCGTCGGAGAGGCAAGTTCTGTCTGTTCCTGATGGATTTGGCGGAAGTAACTGGTGACCTGGGTGTTGTTGTGTACCGTACACTGAGAAAAAGTTTGTGAATTCTTTGGAATTATCAGGATTTATATATGCATGCATGTACCAGATCTTTATCCAAGTTGTTATAATGGACATGGATGGATGGATGGATTGATTGATTCTGAAGGAAACTGCAGCTTTACTGTAGCAAAACGTGCATTTTAACCCCCTAGGAAATTGCTACAGTTGTACCTTTAGGCAGTAAAAAAAGACATTTAGACATTAAGAGTCAGTTGCAATAAATAATAGACGATAATAAATAGCAGGGCTAAGAATATTAGGGAAATGTGTTGCACAGAATTTTGTAGTAAAGAGTCATAAAGAAATAGTGTTATAGATTGGGCTGTACAGTAAACGGATTCAATTCTGTGAAATGTAGAAGTAGAAACAAACCACACAATTTTACATAACCATGTCTTTATTGAACAGATGGTTTTAGCAGTCAAGGTAATTGATGGAAACAGTAGGTGAATCTCTATGATAATGATCTCTTGAAATGAAGGTAATTGGAGTCAAGTGTTCCCAGAAATTCAGACGTGGATTCGACATGAGCTGTTGTATAAAAAGGAGAAAAATCAACACAATTTTGCCTACCTACTCTTCAGAACAGAATTCTGTCCAAGTGCGACCAAGCAGAGTTAGTCTGATCGGAGAGCCTTGGAAGAATGATTTCCTAAGCATGGAAAGGGTTACGAAAGGATTTCCAAAGAACTCCATCAGTCCACAGTCAGGCATGCGGTTTACACATAGAACAAGTTCAGCACCATCGCTGCTCCTCCCTGGAGTGAGCGTTCTGATGCGTGTCAGGGCAGCTCGTCAAATCCTCAGGCGAGTGACACTGAAGCTGGGGGTGACAGAGGAACACCTGCAGGTGTCCCCTGCACTTGGAAAAACACGAGTGCTGTTCGCTGGGGGTTATCTCAGAGGAAGCCAGTGCTTTTCAGAAGGAAAAAAAATAAAACCATTAAATGTGCTGAAGACCACATGGTTGTTCCACAGCACAACTGGAGCACTGTTTATATATGTAGACAGTGTCATGTTTGGGCAAAACCACATGCAACACGCTATCAAAGCATTAAGCCAGTTATGAAGCGTGTTGATGTGGCTGCTATCCTAAGAGCCAGGATGTTTTGTAGTCAACGAGGGACCTAGGAGACGTTGAGGAAGTTCCATAGCAGACTGTTGGGGCGTCTATGATCTAAAACACAAAATAAGTTGGGTTGTGAAACATGACAGTGATGAAAAATACAAATCGACCTCAGAGTAGCTCAGGAAGAAGGGATTTTGTATTTTAGAATTCCCAAGTTCTTATCTCAAATAATTAGTTCCATTTCAATGCTGGTGTGATCTTGCTCAATACTCCTCCAATAACTGTTGCTCCAGTACTGCTCACACTTGCACCTGACCTTCCATCGGAAGCTCAGCTATGCTGCTTGTATGTTTAGCTGACTCCTTGACAGCCATATATTTGTAATGTGCTATTTGTCTCACTTGTCTGTCGCTTTGGACAAAAGCGTCTGCTATATAAATATTCATTTAAAAATCAATGGCCGTAGCTAGCCATTCCCAAATAAAACTTAAAATGTTTTGTAAGAGGACATACCCAAAGTACACAAATCTGTTCTGCAGCGGCAGAAAGCATTTGACTATCAATCTAGATGATTCCCAAGGGTTCACTATTTTATTTTATTTATTTATTTTTTTCATGACTGTATTTGTGGGGGAAATGTCCCCAGAAACTAGGAAGCAGTAATTGCCAGTTAATGGGCTTCAGTATGCGAGCTGTTTTGGGTCTTCAGCCACGACAGGTGTTTAGCCATGCTGCAGTGAAGGTGGGGTGTGGGGCTGTTTGACGGTGGCCGCCTTTTGACAAGCGAACAGCAACCACTGGGATCCACTCTGTGCCAAGAGCAGGAGAGTCTCTGCCGTCAGGCCGTAAGGAGATAGCCAGGGATAGCGTTAGCATTAGCCAGCACTAGATAACCCAAACCACACAAAGATACTCCCACCACATGTTCCGCTAATCGCCCACGTTGCCTTTTAGCGGCTGCATATTGATCCTAATTGCCTTGGTGCTGAGAGGAAAGGCGTTCCCATGGCAGTGGGTCGATGTTATGCAGGCAGTCACTCAACGTTTACGTGGATGGAATTATGTCGCATAGTCCAGTGCGTACAGTTATACCCCTGGCTAAGGCCAGTCCGAAATTGATGTTTTGAGACAATGTCTTGATTTGAGTTTGACTCCTAAGTACTTTCCTGCATCACAGCACAGTTACGAAACATGTAGCTCTCCAGAGCTTCACCAGCCCATCGTTCTGTTTACAAACAGCGTATCGCAGCTGTTGTTAAGTGATGCAGTGATGTGGAGCGGGCAGGGCATCAACTAGCTGCATCGCAGAAGCATTTGGGCTGATGTTACCGACCGTCTAGGATACTGAGTTTAGCCATGTTCCCTCTTAGCATCACTCATGTTTTGCACTTATAAACTCTTCTATCTGGTTAAGTTCTAACATTGAGGTCTACATGCTCTGCTTATAACCAGGTCTCTTCAAGCACGTCTCCAGTGACTGCAGACGCAGACAAGCACAGCGGGAAGTCCGCCTTGTTCCAGCTAGCTGAGGTATTGAACAAGAAGCTGTTGATCTTTAAGTGTACAAACGGCTCATCCATGACCAGCCATTTTTGTTTTAAGGTTCCAAATCTCTCCCTGCAGATTTCCTCAAACTCTTTCCGGTCAGGAGCTGAGGATGCCACTAAGGATGCTGGTAGCTGTGTGCTCTTCCAGTTGGCTGAGGTACAAATGGCTAGAGTTAAGAGGTTGATGTGACTGTTCCCCAGGTTGGGAATTACATATGGTTTTTCGACCAGTCTTCTGCCACAATAGACAATTTCTTATTAGCACAACAGCTCAAAAAGTATCTAATCTACTTAAAACTTAAAAGACACTTTGCATGGAAGAAGATCTAGAATTGATCAAATTTTGAGACAAATTGCACCAAAATTAAAGCAGTACTGCGTACTAAGACATGGGCAGCCACAGACACTCAATCTTGTCAGAGTGATAACTCAAAAAGTTTTTGTTGGACCTTTCAAACTTCCCAGGAACATTTTGTAGGTGATGATCTGGGAGAAATTACATTTTGTGACAAATGACACCAAAATTGAAGCAGTGTCATTTAGTGGGGGTACGTGAGAGGTCAGCTACAGACACAGATTTGATTGAACTGCATTCATACAAGTCACACAAAGTTGGACTTTTTTTTTTGGAGAGGTGTAGGGGTACAGACATTGTAGTGGTCGGGAGTGTGGGAGGAAGGATTAGGCAGGGGGGAGGATGACAGAGCCAACATTGTTGTTGTTCTGACAGCAACTGGTTTTAAAGGATGTGGGAACCTTCCTTTCTATGGGGGAGGGGGGGAGGTTATTCTGGAATCTGAAGGTCATAAATATCAAAGGTATCTGTACCTAATTTATACAACTTTATTATTCGAAGGCAACATTTAAGTACAGGCTGGATAGACGGCCACCGTTTTAAGGATTTATCTGCATTGTTTATTTGTGAATGGATGGCAGAAACACAGAGAGTTCAACAGCCATCAGCAGGAGGCTGATAATCGAAAGCCAGATGCCGGAGGGCCTATGAGCCCCAGGCCTTAACTGGATGCCTTTTTATGATCTATGAAAGATGCACATTTTTGGTTTGGAGTGTAAAGCGAGCATTCAGTAAGACCCACTCATCTAGTGTGAATAAGATCAGATAAAATTATTGTTCTCTGATGGGGAAATCTAAAGCGTTACAGAAATAACTCCAGCGCAGTAACCCTCATAAAGAAACAAACAAACAGAAAAAAACAAATTAATGAATAAAGAGTAAATAAAAATAAACTGACAGATTCTAAACTTAATTATAAATTTTAGCTAGTATTTCTTTTCCTTTAAAGCTTTCATCAGTTTTCATTGGGAGGCAGCATGAAATTAGTGTAATTTTGCGCAGACCTACAAAAACAAAACTATAAAAACTGGTATATTTTTTTTATATTATTATTATAATTTGAAACCTGAAAGTAATTCAACTGATTTGTATAGCTATATTTGATCTGCCTTCTATTCCAACAAATGCTCAAGGCCATATAAAGGAAGAAAGTGCTGTGTTGAAGTGAATCTCCCAGAAGGGGGCGCCAGTGTCATTTCATCCAGCAGCCTCTGGTAGTTTCAAATACATATAATATTGCACAGTAAGCACTCTAAACACCATCTCAGCACATAATTGTGCTATGTGCATGATTTTTTTTTTTCTTAAGGCTTGCAGTTATGGTGCTTTTTTTCCATAAAAGATGAATTGCTTGCATTTGCCAGTCAAAGACTCTGGGGGTCACAGGGAGGTCAAAGGAAATGTCATGTGGGGATTCTGTGAATACTTTTATTTTTTTTATATATATATATATATATATATATATATATACACACACACACACACAAACACATATAATATTGTGTGTGTGTGAGAGCAGTCATACCTTACTTTTATGGGGACACAATGTCCCCACAACATGATGAATACCTGTTTTTTTCCCCTTTCGGGGACCAGTTTCTTGGTCCCCATAAAAGAAAACTCAACTCAATTTAATAAAAATCTGTGACTGCAATCAAAAAACTAAAAATGCAAAAACTCTTTAATGTTGCTTGGTTACTTATGGTTATGGTTAGGACTGAGGTAGGGGTTAAGGTTGTCATAGTTAGCATTAGCATTTTTTCCCATAGAAATGAATAGAGAGAGAAACACACACTCCTACCTAATGAGAGGTTTATTTATACTATTCACTTTAGAATAATTATGAAGACATCAAAATTATATAACAACATATACAGCTCTGCAAAAAATTTACAGACCACTGCACAGTTGTTTGTTTTACTCATTTCTCAGTTTATGGGTGTGCGCCTCTGTAAAATATGCATTTATTTGCAAACTTCAACCTGGCTCTTCTGTTTCTCATTAATGAAGGGCTTCTTCCTTGCTTTATGGAACTTCAATCCTGCTTCTAGGAGCCTGATATGGACTGCCCTAGCAGTGCACCTCACACCTGCACTTAATGATTCCCATTCCTTTTGAGGGTCACTTGATGTCATCGTCTGATTCTTGAGAAACTGTCAGACAAGTTCACAGTCATATCTGGCATTAGAATGTAGTCTCTGCCTTTTATCTGGCTGGTATCTGCCCATTCCTGTGTCTCCTGCTTCACCCTATTCTTGTGTACTGTGGTCTTAGAAATTTTGAACCTAGAGGCGACCTGCTGCTCAGCATAACCTCTTGCCTGCAGAACCAGGTTTAAACCAGGATTAAACCAGGACTTACCAAAGTGATCTCAGTTTTTTTTCTCGAGCTGTATGGAATTATGCACTGACCCAGAAAAGTATTAAAAAATGTACTTTATTAGTATGTTGTAGGGACTCCTTATCTAGCCAATACAGCATCAGATTGACTTGGGACTGACAGGTATAAGTCCTGCCTAGTGGCCAGAGGGATTCTGAGCCATTCCTCTTGGTGAACAGTGGCCAGGACACTACGGGATGCTAGTGGAGGAAAACGTATAAAACACCCCAAAGTGGCTCAATAATATTCAGTTCTGGTGAATCTGTAGGCCATGGGAGATGATCGACTACACTTTCGTGTTCATCAAACCATCCCCCACCAGTCTTGCTGCGTGTATCGGTGCATTATGCTAATACATGGCATCACCTTCAGGGAACAATGTTTGAATGTTTGAATATGGTCCTTTAGAATGGTTCTGTAATCTTTGTCAGTGACACACCCATCTAGAACAAGTAGTGGGCCTTGGGAATGCCATGACATTGCAGCCAAAACCATCACTGATTTACTCCTGTGCTGCACTCTTCCAACAGTGTGGGTGACAAGCCTCCTTGGGGCTTCTCCACGCCGTAACTCTCCTGGATGTAGAAATGACAGTGAAGGTGGACTCATCAGAGAACAATACATGTTTCTCATTGTCCATAGTACTAGATTTGCCCACACTTGGCAAAACTGGTATTTGGCATTGGCGCAAGTGACCTATTGGGTATAGTGGCCCAACCATTAATATTGACCCTGTATAGCTCTGGTTTTGATGGATACAGGAGAGTGAAGGTGCACATTTAATTTTGCAATGGGTTGGGCAGCTGTGGTTTAATGTTTTTTGGATACAATCCTGGTTAGTGCCCAGACTTCCCTGTCAGACGGCTTCCTCTTGTGTTCAGTCAGTCCAGTTGAATGAGGTCCGTCCTTCACGGTGGTATACCGACATTTCCCTGGTTCTCGATACACCACAAAGACTTGCCGTCCTGGTAACAGATGTGTCAGTGAGACACACACCCACAACGTGTCCTGTTTTGAACTCTGATATGTCTCCCATTATTTTGTGTGGATTGCAATATGTCACGTACAGCTGTGCTATTGCTCTGCTCTTACTGATGGAATGGGCAATCAGTGAATTTTGGCCACCAGGCCGCACATATATGCGTGAAACCTCAAATCTTATTATCCAGTATTTCGGTTTCACTGTCCAACCCCTGAATGTGTGTATGTATACAGTGATACCTGTACCTACGAGCGTAATTGGTTTGAAGAAGCGTGGGTACAATTTCTCATGGGTACAAACAATTTTCCCATAAGGAATAATGGGAAAGGGATTAATTGGTTTTCCAGCTCCAAAATACCCCCATACAAAACATTTATAGGCACAAAAATTGAGCTTTTAGTGACGATATAAGTAGTATTGATTGAGAATGTCATATTTTTCGGCATATTAGGCACACTTTCATCTTTAAATGCATAGAAAACTGCGCTATGGCTGTACAAGAGGCCAAGTCTCGTAGCCTAGGCTAGGCTGCTCAGCGTAGCCTACAGCAAAAAATTATTGCAAACAATAAAACATTGAAAAACAAGCCTGAATATTACAGTAAAGTGTGTTACTAATAAAAATGTAGAAAAAAGGGCAAATTATTATCACAGTGCTATCACAAATTTACGGAAAATTGTTTACGATACGGCAATCAGGCAGCTTCTGCGGAAGAGACACGTACGTATGTTACGTTGTATTGTATTGTAACACACATCTGAATGTACGTATCTTACATTAAGGACTATTTCACCCTGAGGGAGCATTATTATTATATATATATATTATAATATAATATAATATAATGCTCCCTCAGGGTGAAACAGTATATATAAAACATTCATACATTTACAAGAGTGGATGTAAACATACATATCATAGCACCAATCTGGTGGCATGTCGTGGCAACACAAAACAGCTTGTGGCTCCAAACATTGCTCATGGGTACAGTCAGATTTTATTAAATAAAAATGCTTGTGACTCAAGTTACTGGTGGCCTCAGACGCTCGTGGGTACAGGTACCACTGTATATGTATGCGTCTGTGTCTTTAAAAAAGCAAGAGAGCAGGATATGTGAAAACTATCATATTCCAATGTACCTCTTCTCATAGAAATAGCAGATGAAGCTTCATTAGACGCCATTTTCTGCATGCTCAGTGCCATGCAGTCTCAAACATGCCTCAGGCTCTCTTGACCTTTTACCCCATCATTTTCCTCTCAGATTTCCTCCAGCAGCCCCCAATCCAACACAGCACCCCCGACGCCTTCAGAGGGGAAGAGCTCTGCAGCAGAGCTGGCAGCATCGGTGAGTCCCCTTGGCCATTCGGGTTTTCAGTGTTTTGGCGTCTGGGCTCCGGCTAAAGCTGCTCGACCCACCCCTCTGTCCACAGGCTTCGGAAACGCCTTCCCTGGGAGGCACCAGCCCGTCGGGAGACGCGGTGAAGTCCGCTCTGTTTCAGCTGGCAGAGGTGAGCTCCTCTAGCCTTACAAGAGTTTCTAGCCTCATGGTTGGGTTTGTTTGGTCTTGTGTGAAAAAAGATGGCGTTTATTTTCCTCAGATCACAGTATTTAATACAGACAGACAGGCAGATACATACTTTATTAATCCTGAATAAAAATGCAGGATAATGATAGTACAACAGGTACGATTAGGGCCTGTTCATACTCGACACTCATGGTCTCCTCGCATCTCCAGCATTCATGCTACGTATTGTTTGTGCGGCTACATGTGGAATAAGGTGACACTTTAATGGTAGTATTGGTAAAAATGCTTGGGGAGTGGCTGGAAGATGCTCAAAATGCAATATTTTCATAGACAAAAGGCAAAATCTTCTTAACACCATGGTAAGCCCACGTATAGCATCTTTAAAATATAACGGCAGAACGTTTCTTCTGCTTCCATCTGAGCTAAGAAAGCAGTGTCTTACGCACAAAGTTCAGTGAAATTCTTTGATGCTAAACGGACTACAGACAACTAACAGGACAGTGCAGCATTACAGTACAAAAAGTGCGAAGTAGGGCTTGGTGTCATTAATATCGACATGGCATATTATGCACATGTGACGCTCATCACAGGGACCACAGTAGTTGGACTGAGATCAGGTTTTTCCATGGTACGGACATTATGATGCCATATAAGATATTTTCATAATGATATTTTTCAATACAATTGCAGTATTTCGAAATCTCTGCGATAAACTCTCCCATTCGTGGCAAATTTTAAGTTTCACTAAAACATGTATACTATGCCATAGGAAACAAAACTCAGCAAGCGTTACAATTTTAATGACTGCTCCATTTTAAGAATATATTAAATATATAAAAAAATTTGTTCACAGTTACCGCTGCTTTTGCATGAGCACTGCATGTACTCTCCCAGCGATTCATTTCATCCATGCTGTATGTATATCATATGTATGGTGCATTGCTTGTCTTTTTGTGAATACGATGAGCGTCACTGACGTTTATCTTTGGTAGCTTGTGGTATTTCAGGCCACAACCTCACACAAACAAGACCGGAAATGATACAGCCGACCCACATGATTTTGCACACAAGATGGACATAACTTTTAATCCTCCAGATTGACATAAACTACCATCGGAAGTATGAGCAGTGGCACTGCTTGCATCATAGCATGCATAAATCTATCCGAGCGTCAAGGATAAACTGGTCCTTGGTAATTAATACATTTGGACATGACTGATTAAAAAAAAAAAAAAATAGTCATATTAATAACAATCATAACAAGAAACATCCTGCAAAGAACATCAGGGAAAGCATAGCTCAGTTATGGTTCAGAAATAAACAGTATTGTACAATGGGTTGTACAATGAATGAATGAATGAAGAGTAACTGTGTCAAAGTAGTTTGGCACCCCAAAACACACGCACACTCCACACTGTTTTTTAACTCGCCTTTCTGATTTGCACGGACCAGATCTCCTCCAGCACCTCGCAGTCCACAGACGGAAAGCAGTGCGGTCAGTCAGCCCTCTTCCAGCTTGCTGAGGTAGGTGCGCCATGGTAACAGCAGCACATAATACTTCAGGAGGCGCCTTTAACTGCATGGAGCTGTAACTCTTAGATACTGTACGTTGATTTAATTTCATCAGCACTGAAATTCTGATACTAGGTGTTTGACGGATCTGCTGGCGATAACATGTCTTTTGTGATACATTTGCTGCCCTCTGCTGGACATGGTGTGTACTGATCTTTAGCTGGCATCTTAGTGGATAAAACCTGTTGTCAGTTGAATATGCCCAAGTTCGGCAGTCAGGACTGTATCCCCATTATAGTATGCCAATATATGCATGCTAATTGCCCTCTGCTAGTTCTACACAGTAATTTTTATCAAGAATACCTTATTTTGTGGCATATTAACAACTGTGGAGGACAGTTGATTAATCAGAGTTAATAAAGGTATCCGTTCATGAAACAATAGATAAATTTAGATTGTTTTAACTAATTTAGTTTTATAATATTAATTTAATCTGATTATGCTCATACTTTTGGCGAAATTGGGTTGTTTTGGCATACCCCAGCTTGGTCTCCAAGAGAGATGCAGACACACACGTATGTACAGGTGAGAGAAGTTATTTTAGGGTTAGTCTGCACACCTAGTGCAGCTGGGATTAAGGATTTGGTGCAAAGGCGAACGGTCCAGAGGTGATAACGATGACACTATCAGTTGTGGGATTTGAACCAGTGACCTTCTGGACACAGGTAGAGATCCCTAACCAGCTAGGCCATTTACAACATTGTCTCGGTCATAGGGAGTAGTCATTTAATCTCCTGTCTTTTCTACCTGTTGGGCTCCTAAACCTGCATGTTTTGTTTGTGCCCCCCCCCACAGATGTGTTTGGCTTCTGAAGCAGTGAAGATCGAAGCCTTGGGGTCACAGCCATCATCTTCATGCAGCTCTGCAGAGCCGGACAGCAGGGAAGCCGCCTGCAACTCTCAGGATGCCCGCGATCTTCCTTTATCCTCCCCCTCCTCTTCCTCCTCCTCTTCCTCCTCCTCCTCCTCGTCCTCCACGACCCCAATGGACGGCAGCCCGCCAGTACTCGGCCAGTCCAAGTCCATAAAAAAGAAGAAAAAGAAGAAGAAAGACAAGAGTGAGGAGGCAAAGGCAGATAAGAGCCCCCCGTCGCTGAAGAAGCCGTGTAAGAGACGCCAGTCGTCAGAGTCGGACCTAGAGAGCGTCATCTACACCATCGAGGCTGTGGCCAAGGGGGCCTGGGGCAGTGAGAGGGCACAGAAGAGGAAGCCCCGGCCACCGTCTGGCGATAAGGGGGACTCTGAGGAGCCTGGATCTCCAAAGAAGAAGATGAAAGCCAAAGTGAAGAAACTGGCCCAGGCTAAAGAGGATGAGGGCTCTGCGGGGAACTGCAAAACCCCAGAAGAGGAGGTACCCCTGACCTGCCCTGAAACCGAGACCAAGGATGTCAGTGTGAAGGCAGAGCCCCAGGTCAGCGGGGAGGAGCCCTCACCCCCGAGCACACCAGCCCCCCCAGTCCTGCCAGTCAAGGCTGAGGAGAAGGACGGAGAAGCCAAACTGGAGAGCTGTGGCTCCAGAAAGTCAGAGAGGAGCTGCAAAGGTGCCCTGTACAAGACACTGGTCTCTGAGGGGATGCTGACTTCCCTGAGAGCCAACGTGGACAGAGGTAGCCGGGGGTGTCGGGGAGAGGCCTGTTGCTGTCGTGTTGGTGTTAAGACCAATTCATACTTCACTTTTCCGTGTGCACTTTTTTTTGCACATGGGGGAGACGTGATATAAGTTTTGCCATCAGGGCTTGGCTGCAGATGGCTGCAGTTGATGCGCATGTAGCCCAGATTATAGCGCCTAGTAGAAATTGTGCACGTTTGTGCATGTCGACTGCACATGTACAAGGTCATTTACTAGGGATTTCCAGTAGGTGGCAACACGAACTTTCACAGACCCGCAGTCAGTAAAGAAAGAGTGGCAAAAGAATAGTTGTTATTCATTATGCTGAGGTGCACGGCCTTTTGAAAAGCAGCACTATTCCAGCATTTAGAAATCTTGGCAATAAAATTCATGGAATGGTTCAAACTGTTCATAAAAGTTTACCCCGTTTCACTACACTGTTTTTATTTGTGTTTGTTGCAACTTGTCTCCTCTGATCTGGTGCTGTAATCACGCACCAACCGCGATTATCCGCATCTGCAGCAAAATATGTAGTATGAACACGAGCTGCCACGTGGACAACCGTCAGATGCCAGAAAGTGAATTATGAACTAGGCTTAATGTGTCATTTTGATTTTATTGGTTTCTGACTTCTTACTAAGGAGCAGTGCTGCTACATTGTGTTTCACAAAACAAAAGGGAACAACATTGTACATGAACAGATACTGAAATACCCAAGTTGATGGTTTGGCTTGAAGTCGCCGTTGTTAATGGAATCCATCACAGCAGATGCCAAAACAATCTGATTAAACGAACAGCAAAGCATGAAAGGGTCTTAACCACCAGTTCAGGGCTCTCCATTCCCACAGGGTCTCCCTCACCATCCAAAGTCATAAGCTGTAGGTGTTAAGTTGGGAGTAGCACAGGTCAGGAGCACTTCCTGACTGGAGACTGTGACCTTCTCACGTTTCTGGTCCTTCTGGCCCAACCTTCTGGAGGAGGCTGGTAGCTCATTAACATATTGTATATGTTTCTTTGCCTTCCTGTGAGGAGGACAGTGAAATTATCAATTCATTGGAAATTGCCGGAAAACAGGAGCTGTTCCTACCGATCTCAGTAATAGGAGCAAGCCTTGATTTGACATGAGCAATGGATGCACGCTTGGCCTTCAGGAAATCCATCCATTCTTCCATCCATCCATCCATCCATCATCTTTTTAACTGCTTATCTGTGGCCCCTTGTTTAATTGCATCAACCTTTGTCACAATGAGCTTGGCAGTCAATCAAAACACTGATTGCATTCAATTCAATTTATATTTATTATAGCGCCTTTCACAACAGTGTCAGCCCAAGGCCCTTTACATGGGTGTGTTTTGATACATTGCTGCATCATTTATGTGGGATAATTCAAAAAGAAGGAAAAGGGCAAATCGAGAGAGAAAGAAAGGCAGATGACAACGGAGGAGGGGAACCAAAAACTCCCAAATAACAAAAAAAAAAACAAAACCCAGAGATCAACAGGCTGCCAAACCGGCCTGCACACAGTGACGTTATAGGAAATAAAGAGTGGGCTTGCTTGCTAAAAACAAGGTGTGATCAAGGTCCGAGCCAAAGTTAGAGTATCTGTTCTCCATGCTGGCCTGTGTAGGGTCGCAGATTGAAGGCTGCACTCGTGATGTTACAGCTCGTAAGTCACATCCACAACATCACCTTTCCATGGGACTGAAGCAGGACTCCAGCTCAGATGGTGCTGACCCTGGGAACCACCTGAGCACGTGGCCAGGAAGGCAGAGAGCATGAGTGGACAAGCATAGTAGATAAAATTGCACCAGCAGCCATAATTACAGTATGTAATGTGTTAAGTTGCGGGTAATAAGCTAAACTGAAGTAATATGTCTTCAGTTGAGATTTAAATACTGAGATTGATTGAGCATCCTGAACATGAGCTGGCAAACCAAATATAGAGGCCTGTAAAAGAATGCTTTACTTGCCCACTGTCACTTTATACGTGGAACGACACGGAAACCTGCAGTAGGAGAACTTGGAAGTCAGTCCAGAGCTGAAAAGGAAGCCAGTGCTGGGAACTAAGAGCAGGGGATATGTGTTCAGTAGTAATAATATGATCATTGTCATCCATCCAAGAAATGGGCAAGTAATTACCTATATGATATTAATCTGTGGGTATTTTGCAGGTAAAAGGGGCTCGGGGCGTGGGAGCGTGTCTGACCTGGAGGGCAGCTGGACGGAAGAGAGCTGGACGTTCACGCAGACGGGACCCAGCAGCACCAAGAAGCTGAAGAAGTCCAGATGGAAAGACGAGTCTCTTCCTGGGTTAGTCTTGATGTGTCTACCCCATGCTCAAAGTATGCATTTGCATTGGGGCCCCCTAGTGGCAACCAACCATCACTACACTAAATGTTAATACTACTACTACTACTAATAATTAATAATTATAATAAGAATAATAATTATAATTCCTTATTTAGGAGAAGCTGAAATAGACAATGTTTAAGTTTTTGTTACTTACATTTGGAAATGAGTTATTTGCTAAAAACCAGTGGTGTGCCCTTTCTGTTCTTTATGTGACAGTCCCATTTCAGTAACAGTGATTAGTGATGCACCAGTACCGATACTCAATATATATTTGTCTAATATGGGCGGAGGGGGGTTGATGGCGATGACACTTGTCAAGGGAGAGATAGGGAACGGGGACCCAAATGCAGAGTAGACAGGTAGCCAAAGCACTAAATAAGGATCTAAGCTAAGTTCAAAATTCCGGAGAGTCAGTTGTGTGGATGCAGGGATATTGTACAATTCAATTCAATTTTATTTATATAGCTCTCTTAACAACAGTCATTGTCACAAAGCACTTTACATATAACCGGCTCAAACCCCAACAGGCAAGCCTGAGGCGACAGTGGCGAGGAAAAGCTTCCTGTAGCAGGAAAAAACCTTGAGAGGAACCTAGACTGGGAAGGGGACCCCATACTCCTCTGGGTGACTGGGGAGCATGAAACTGCATTGACGTTAATTTCAGTCCATATAGTTTTAAAAGTCCTGGTTGGTTTCATGTAATTATCTCCAAGGAGTCCAGGTGAGGGTTCAAGCGGTGTAGTGAGAAGATGGAGGAGAGTTATTGCCCTACACCTAACCTAACCTCCAACAGTATTAAAGTAACTATGGCAGCCTGACTGAAAGAGGAGATGGAGGAGAGTTATTGCCCTACACCTAACTTAACCTCCAGCAGTACTGAAGTAACTATGGCAGCCTGACTGAAAGAGAGACCTGGAAGGAAGCACAGACATGAGGGCTTCCAGGGATTTTGGCATCAAGCCAAACTGCCGTCAACAGCTTAAGTGATTGGTGAGAGTGACAGGACAAGAGCACCAACCCCTCCTTTCACCTTTAATCTCAAATGACCATAAACCCCCAGACCTCACATTCATCTTAGAAAAGAGATTTTAGCATCCAAAAGATCGATTAAAGAGGTGTCTTAAGTCTGGACTTGAAAGCAGAGATTGTGTCTGAGTTCCGAACACTAATAGGAAGTTTATTCCATAACTGTGGTGTTTTATGAACAATTGCTCTTCCCCCAAAAGTAACGTTCTTTATTCTGGGTATGGATAGAAGACCTCCATCTTGCGATCGATGCGTATGTTTCAAAATGTAGTTGCAAATGAGGTCATTCACATACTGTGGTGCAAGACTGTTTACAGCTTTGTAAGTTAAGAGTAGTATTTTGTATTCAACACGAAATCTAACTGGCAGCCAGTGTAGCGAAGATAAAATTGGGGTAATATCAGTTTTGGTGAGAATTCTGGCTGCTGCATTCTGGATTAGCTGGAGTTTATTTAATGACCTAATTGGACAGCTGGAGAATAAGACATTACAGTAATCGAGCCTGGAGGTAATGAACGCATGAATCAATTTCACTGCATCTTGAAAGGTTAGCGTGTTTGGCAATATTACGGAGGTGAAAGTAGACAGTACGGCTAATGTTAGAAGCATGTACATCAAACAGAAGATCAGCGCAAACACTCCGAAGGAGATGGGGACATATACACTCGCAGGGCTGGGGATCAAGAGAGACCGTCATTAGGGGGAAGTCGAGCATTTGGGGAAAAGCAGGGTAGGATAATGCTCAGTTAATAAAAAAAAATCATATTTCACCCAGCATCCTGCAGCCTTGCACTCTTTCAAAAAAGGGGCGGGAGATATGTGGTTTTGATGGATACGTCTGACATGCAATGGAGATGCTTGTTAAACAGATGACTTCATAAACCACCTTTTCATTGGTCAATTAGATGTCAGATGCTGTTAATAGACAAAGGAGAATGAGCATATTCTATCTATAGTCAAAAGTCACAATCATCAAAAGCGGACATACACGATTTTCGTGAGACGGCGACGATTTGGATATAGGGGTATTAAACGATGGCCAATGGTGTTCAGAGCTGTGATGATGGTGCACGTCAGTAATCAAAGCACTACTGGCAAATCTGCATCTATCTGCTGATTTACCCAAGTCTGAGCACTGAAACCATAGGATATTTCCAAATTTGCACTGCATTTAATGAGTTCTGCCCTGTTATCTCCACTTCTCGCGCTTTCTAAATTCCACATACCAGACATTTTGGTTCAGTATCATTACAGGGCTTTTATGTCAAGTAGTGAATCATCTACCTCTTGTAAACAGCAGAAATGAGTTAGACAACTGGGCCCTTACGGGACCGAAGTTTCCCAGGGACGCGCGACCCTCACGGTTACTTCACGGAGGCTAAGACCCAGGCACTGATGCCCCACTGTGTCCCCCTTGCAGGTTAGGGAAACTGGAAGAGGAGTTTGAGAAGAAGTTCAACAGCCTTCCCCAGTACAGCCCGCTGACGTTTGACAAGAAGAACACCTCAGTCACCAAGAAGAAGAAGACTGGCGTGGAGCAGCCCAAAGGCGCCAGGGGTGAGCGCACCCCCCTGTGGGAGGCCTCAGACTCCTCCGTGCCTGCTGGTCTGAGCACTCGCTTTTCACAAGGGTGACGTTGCGATCATTTAACATCCTACATCCTGTTTTTGTTTTGTTTTTTTGTAACCTTAGGTTCATCCTCATCTCAGAAAAAGAATTTATTCCACAAGATCGTTAGCAAGTACAAGCACAAAAAGGAGAAAACCAATACTTTGGATAAAGGTGATATCTGCCCCTCCATCCTCTCATTGCTCTAACTTGGGTTTTCCTCTACGTCACATTACTTGTTACCTGGGCCGGTATGTATAAAACTTCCTAAGAATGGTCTTAAGAATGGTCGTACACTTGGACTTAAGAGTTAAAAAAATCTTAGCAAAGCGTAGGACCTAACAGCATTGTATGAAGCTGCTAAGAGTAACTTTCAGCAAAGTCTAAGCCCAATTCCTAAGTGCTGACGGAGCCAGCATTTAAGTGTTGTGAAATGCGGACTACAAATAAAATACCGCCCCAAATACTGAGTTCAACCAATAGCGGAGCTGCACGGTGAATATATTAGTGACATTAACGGTTTAATGTAGAACTTTATGCAACATACCTTTCTGTGATCATACCTTTAATTGGTTGTACGACAATCTACCTAGCACATCACCAATCAATTTCTACTAATAGATGCACATGTTGTATAAATTATGGATCAAACACAAAACTCATAGCAAGACATTTGATTCTAAAAGGAACCAAACTGGATGACAAACAAAAGGGTTCTTTCGGCACAGTTGGTACTTAAATGGAAGGAGGTAGTGCGAGGAAAGTTTGGCTCAGCTGCTACAAGCACGGACATAAGCTTAGGAGGCTATTGCAAGCTCCGTAAAAAAAGGTGGTATAGTGTTTTATCGACCTCGCGAAAGGAAATCACAGTTTATAAAGCAAGCATGCAAGCTACAGGTTTGTGTCATTACTTATATTGCTCTTATGACCCTCGCTATAATGGATGATGATGATTATAATAATAATAATAAAAATAATATTTTTCCAGTTGCCAAAAACGTAGCATCATTATCACCTTCAGTTCAACTGTAAGTACATTTTTAGGTGACTTGGGAGATTGTATCCGGTCCCTAACTAGGTTGGTAACAGAAAGAATGCCCTCATGATCGAGCCTGTACCTTTTTATCAATTGTCATACGTCTGCAGGACGTTCCTTTCCTTTTACGGAAGTGCATGGTCTCCGTCTTGGTGCGTGTAGTGCTGCTGCCATCATTCAACTGCTAACTGGGTTAGGAGCCTCTCCAGCTCTCTTAAATAATTTAGGAGCTGAGACCAAGTCTTAACACTGAAGAATGTTCATGCCTGCCACTTATTCTTATGTCTGGGAGTAGGAGCAAAATCACGTCACTCTTAGAATTGTGATGCATTTCATAGTGAAATTTTACTCTGAGAAGTTTTCTGCATACCGACCCAGGTCACTAAGTTGAACAAGTAGGGTAGGTTGAAATGTGGTTGTCTAGCAAGTAGCTTGTAGAAAGGCGGCAAGCTGACTATGGAACGACTTTCAAACTAATGAAGTCAGTAAAGACACAGTATTTCATCAAAGTACCAAAGGTCTCTCCAGATTGCTATGATTGGTGTATCTGTTGGTACTTGTTAAGAATTTTATCACCTTATATGCAAAAATAACAAGCGACTTCCTCTTGCTCTGTAGCCATAGTGACACAGGACACTCACCCGCTCGACACAGCTCAGAAAGCCAAGCTGTCTGTCTCTGGGGGCGTGTCATCCCTGGATACCATGGGGGCCGCAGAGATGCTGGTGGGCAGCCAGAAGAGGAAGGCCAGGAAGAGTAAGATAACCCACCTGGTGCGCACTGCTGATGGGCGCGTCTCCCCAGCAGAGGGTGAGTGGCTGCAGCTCAGCAGGTGACTCCACCAGTCTGGTGTTAAACTGAGATCTGCCAAACCTCCAGCCTGGTGTTACACTGAGATCCTCCAAACTGCATCTGAGACCCTTCAGTCCTCTAAATGCTCCCCTTTTCTTACCCTGACAGCAGAGGACCAGGCCAAGGAGCTGACACAGGATGAAAAGCCATCAACACAGGAGACTTTATGCAACGAATCAGGGCACTACGAGGACCCTAAGCCACAGGAGGCGTGCGAGGCGGCCACGGTGTCTGACCTGCCGGCGTTCTTCAGCCTGGCCGCGCTGGCCGAGGTGGCCGCAATGGAGAATGCACACAGGTTAGCCAGGCAGTCATTGTGGGATTCAGGCGTCCGTGGGCAGGCTAGGACGTGTGGGTGGGGCTATATCATTTGTGGGTGGGGCTTAGGACATGTGTGGGTGGGGCTAGATCATCTGTGGGTGGGGTTTATGACATGTGTGGGTGGGATTAGATAATCTGTGGGTGGGGCTAGATCATCTGTGGATGGGGCTTTGGACATGTGTGGGTAGGGCTATATCATCTTTTGGTGGGGATAGAGCGTCTGTGTCAAGAGGCATGTCACTGTAGCCAGCAGTAAAATGTCAAGTAGGAGGGGAAATATGGGAGGGGCTTATAATTTATCATCTGACACCCTAACCTAACCGTGAACCTCTCCTACTCCTTGTGATAAAACCCCTCCTACTCGATATTGCCCCTCTCACTTCAGACTGGCTGCAGTGATACATACTTGTCTGTTGGGGGGGTTGTTTGGTGTTCTCTGGGTAGGGCTCAGGCATCTGTGGGTGGCCTGAGGCGTCCTTGGTCTGACGCGCCCTCCTGTTGTCTCAGGAGCCAGCGTGCAGTCGGCATACCCGGAGACGGACAGTCGAAGGAGATGGCGCAGACCCCCGTGCTCATCTCCTGTGCAGATCAGTGAAGGCCCACCCCTCCGAACAAAAGGACCCCACGTGCTTCTCTTTCCTAACCTCCTAGCTGTGTCTCAGGACGGAAGGTAACCATGGGCACTGGTCGCTCCGATTGAACTGGGCTCAGCTTCCGGCAGAAGGAGTTCACCGAACGCTGGCCTCTGGCAGCTCCCGGCTGCCAACGATCCTCACGGAACGAGCCGAGCCGGTCTCAGAGCGCGGGTCTCATGCTGGGGGAGGCCGCGGCGGTTTTAGCGGCTATCGCTGCCCCAGAGAAGACTGCCGTTTTAAAGGTCAAGTTTTGCAAACAAAGTGCATTTAAGAAGGTTCCCTGATTTATTACGTAATTTACTGCTGTACGAGCTCACACCACATGATACGTTACCAGATGCTGCCCAGTGTTGCCTCTTCCAAGAGCATTAGACCCTTAGGTGACTAAACAACTTCCTGTCTGAAGCCAGCACTGACATGGCCCTCGATGGCTAGCTGATTGAACCACACTTACCCATTTTACCACAAGTGTGTAATGCAGAACCATACATGATCAGACAGGCCGATGTTTTCCATTCCATTTGCGTCACTTTCATGAAGTCACAGACTCAGTGACCACAGGGTGAACAAGGCCGGAGTCGTCGACCGACATGCTCAGGTCTGAAGCAGCCTGACTTCTCATTGTTTTTCTTTCTTAATGGGAAACAAGCTGGCTAAATCTCTGCTTAGCTACCAGGGCTAAAAAAAGACAGACTAGCATAACAAACATTGGGAAGGCTGGTCCATGCTTTTGGCGTACTCCCTCGAGGCATCTGTCCGTCTAAACTAATGGCAACATTTCATGTTTTCTGACTGGAAAAAAGGAAATTCCCCTCTCATGCAAGTTCCCTCATTCAAAGCGTTGATGTCGAAATACTTGAATGACAGGAATGAAAATGCATTTTATGTCAATACTTGACCTTACAGCAGTTTGGGTAGCATCTAAATAGCTAATCCAAATGTGTGCTACTAGTTTCCTAAGGCATTTAGTTTAATAACAGAGATACTGCACTAATTTTAGCTATAGTAGAGAAGGTGTTTTTTTTTTTGTTTTCAGTAGGGTTGTATTTAAAGATTCCTTTCCTGTATTTTTTTTAACTTTGCGTAGCTTAGGGTTTTTCATCCAAGCAACGGTCCACTTCGTAAAAGTTACTGTCAGCATCCCAACAAAGTTTTGATTTGAAATATGTGCAGCGTTATTGTATCCTGTATCTTAATATTTTTTCTTTCGCACCCTGGAAGTGGAATTCCCAGCCTAGTGTGATGTCACGTGATGTCATCACTGGCACCCCTTGATGGGCGGCGTGTCCTTCAGCATTTTCGTTAGCATCCCTAAGTCTTCATTAGTCTGTAGCTGCGACTGTCACTTTCGGTTCTGCCTGGGGGGGGGGGGGGGGGGGGGGGGGGGGGGGGGGGGGGGGGGGGGGGGGGGGGGGGGGGGGGCGGGGGGGGGGGG
>JABFEA020000110.1:17883115-17897457 GCA_019775915.2 Cyphomyrus plagiostoma | reverse complement strand
TACCCGGAGGAAACCCCACGACGACACGGGGAGAACATGCAAACTCCACACACATGTGACCCAGGCAGAGACCGGAATCCAGACGTGTGAGGCAACAGTGCTAACCACTGAACCACCATGCCGCCCCTACTTATAAATATGTCATTTAAAATTATAATTTAAATAAACATTACAGTGCATTATATTATAGTGCAAAGTTTCACTAAAACATTTTTACTTTGTCATAAAAAAAACAAAACTTAGCAAGCATTGTAATTTTAATGATTGTCTCTTCTCAAAGTTATCTAGTATTAGTTTAAAAATCAGTTTAAAGTCGAGCACTGATCTTTTGTATGAAAATGAATCATTTTCACCCTTGCTGCTTAAATCACTCCTAGATGCAATCGTGAGAAATGTATTTATAATGGCTTTTTTTGCTTTATAATAATTTGTTTCACGGTATCATTAGCAAATGCCTGATGATGCAGCCATGGGGCCTGGTCGGGCACAGGCCGAGGAAGGCATGTGGGTCCCCCCTCCGATGGGCTCACCACCTGAGGTCGGGTGCAGTGTGAGCTGGGCAGTAGTCGAAGGCAGGGACCCTAGCGGTCTGATCCTCGGCTGCAGAAGCTAGCACTAGGGACATGGAATGTCACCTGTCTGGTGGGGAAGGAGCCTGAGCTGGTGTGCGAGGTTGTAAAGTTCCAACTAGATATAGTCGGGCTCACCTAGACGCATGGCCTGGGCTCTGGAACCTGTCTCCTTGAGCAGGGTTGGACCCTCTTCCACTCTGGAGTTGCTTACGGGGAGAGGCGCCGAGTTGGGGTGGGCATACTTATTGCCCCCTGGCTGGGCACCTGTACATTGGGGTTTACCGCGGTGGACGAGAGGGTAGCCTCCCTCCGCCTTCGGGTGGGGGGACGGGTCCTGACTGTTGTTTGCGCTTATGTGCCAAACAGCAGTTCAGAATACCCACCCTTTTTGGAGTCCCTGGAAGGGCTGTTGGAGAGCACTTCTCCTGGGGACTCTCTTGTTCTGCTGGGGGACTTCAATGCTCACGTCATGAGGTCACACTTCCTGCTAATTTTTTTTGACGTTCATTTGAACCCTGATTAAGCAAAAGAAAATTAGACGCCAAATAAAAATAGAAGATGAATTGGTACATCAATACAAAGCTATAGTCAATTACTTTATTGTTTTTATTTTGCCATGTGCTCTCAGTTACACCAACAATGAGCTGAATATAATTTTATTAATGTAAACAATCTTTTTTTGTAATGATCAGTTAACACACCAGTATCTCTTGTGTACTAACATCCTGTTGAAACAGATACACAATTGCTTTGTGGGTGTTTTATAGGTTACCATCTAAAGGGACAAGTGTGGACCAATAAGGTACTTGTGTGGTTTTCTTGTAGAAAGAGCAGCAAACCTGTGAAAAACAACAGCTGAAAGTGCCATATTGGTGTCGCATGTCAGCCCGTCTGTAGTTATACCCCCGGAAGCCCCAAAAGGCTCACTACATTCAATACTGTCACGCAGAAATATTACAAGAGCTCAGAGTAAGATCCTCACATACCTTCCTGTATTGTGTTATGGTACGAAAACGAAAGAAAAATCTATGAACTTGTAATTTTTCTTCCTCTGTTTGAGAAATGTACTTGTCCAATGATTGTTTGTCCTGTGGGTGTCTGGTTTCACAGGAAGTTGTATCTTCTTAAACTAGAGCGTTGCCTGCTTCAGGGTGTGATATTACAATGGGATTTACACAGACCTGCTTCATCCACATCTTTCTTGCATTCCTCATCATGTCATCAGGTAACTGTTGTGCTTTATTCTGTCTGGACGCATTAATTAATTTTGTGCCAATTCCAGTGCTCATTTATCCACTTAATCATGCAGTGATCTAGCTTTTCATGTGGATTCTAGATAGAAACATTCTCTGTAAATTCTAGGAATGTTTTCTGGGTAGAAGTTTACTGTTGTTTTCCTGCAATTGTTTAAAAGCTGGTTTTTATGTACAGTGTTGTGTTAAATGGAGAACTTACAGGATAAGGAAGTGCTACATTCATATTCTTGCAAATCATAGAGAAAAAGCAATGAAATACTAAAATTTATAGAGGAAACTGAGAAGAAAGATTCTAACAGTATTGGTTTTAGGAGTAATAACTGTAAAGCTACATCACTGTTGTGTGCTATTTCTTTTACCATTTCTAACTTTTTGGTTAGTCTTGACTATTTTGAACTTTTGATAATTCTTTATGTCCTCTGCATGGTCACTGTACTGTATATAAATCTTCCGTATCATATTTCAAACAGCTGTGATTCTCTCTATGCACACAGATGCTGAGGGCATCATCACCATCAAAGCAAACAAAGGGCAGAAGATCCCTCTCCACTGCAACATATCTGAGGACAGTTTTAATAAAGCATATGCTGTCAACTTGAGGAAGAATGGAACCCCTCCGGTCCTCTGTTATTACCGTGTGTCAAGCAATACCATGACTGACATGCACTGTGGATCCCGGTATGTGATTGAAGGACGACCTCTGCAACTTTACCTAACAAATGTCAGCTTCAGTGACTCAGGTGTCTACAACTGCTCTGTGAAAACAGTCATCCCCCCACCAGAAGAGGAGAAATTCTGTTTGGTGGATCTTAGAGTTCAAGGTAATCCAGTGTAGATATTTTCTCCGATGATTTCTAATTTCTAATTGGTAATGAAAATGCATCTTGGCAATAACTATAATTCACTATGAAATGGGATGTGAGAGATTCACGTGCAGCTGACCACAAGAGCACATTCTTGTATGGTATCATGCCAGGATTCTCTACAGAGCAATGCCGTTTTTATTCACAGAATAATCCATGCCATAGCTGCTATGCAGTGTTTCTAATCCCAGTCCTTGCGGACCCATAGATGGTTCACATTTTTGCTCCCTCCTATCTCCCTGCCAGGCAGTCCACATTTTTGCTCCCTCCTATCTCCCTGCCAGGCAGTCCACATTTTTGCTCCCTCCTATCTCCCTGCCAGGTAGTCCACATTTTTGATCCTACCAGGTACTGGGAGGGAGTAAAACATGGATCAGGTCCCTGAGGAAGCAGATTGGGAAACGCTACAGTGGACTATGGTGGTTTTTGCCTGGTGCCTATTCTAGAAAGTGTAGGGCACATGGTACAAGAAAAACCTTATGATAGGATGTCGGTTTGTCTCAGGACACATACTAGCTATCAGAAATTTTGAGATACTGATTTTCCTAACTGCAGCTTTTTCGACTGTGGCAGGAAACCAGCACACACACACACACACACACACACACACACACACACAACCAGACACCAGAATCAATCCCCCTCAAACCAGTTATGTTAATCTATAGTGCTACCCACTGAGCCACCATTCTAACCAATTACTATTGTCCATTCACCATCTAACCACTTATACTAGTCAAGGTCAGAAGGTTTAGCTAATTTATAAAATTTCTACCTGCTCTGCCCTGTGCTTCTGTTTTCCGTTTTGGTAACTGCAGTGTGAGTCATGATCTAGATACGGCCAAGATGACACAGAGACCTTAAAACCCACAGTGAGTGGGATCACAGTGCGATTTCAGGTGCTGACTGGTCTAGTGAGCATCTTGTTTTCTAATGAGTGATAGTGAGGCTCAAAGCTTCATCTCACTCTGTCGTAGTCAGTATCCTCAAGCAATAATTCAGCCATTAAAAATTTATTAGAACATTTATGACATCTGATAGCATTCTTGATGCTGATTGTGATTTGTGAAAGGGAAAAAAGTGTTGCTGGGATGTCTTGTATTTAGCCTGTTATTGGCTATAAATGGGGGCAGCGTGTGGGGGTTAGGCTTCTTTGCCGGCCATGGGAAGGTCACATGTCCGGTGGGCCCTTGAGCAAAGGCCCTTAACCCTCCCAAATGCTCCAGTGGCACCAGATAAATTGCTGACCTTGTGATCAGACCCCATATTTTGCATATGCGTGTATAAAAACACAGGACCACTAGATGGGATATGCAAAAAAAAAAAGCATTTGAATGCATCAGTACTTGTGGAAATGGCAAATAAATCTACATTTCATTTTCAAAGGCCATTCCTGATTTTTGAAATTCCCCTAAATTCAAAAAAAGGGTAATATCCACCCATTGTGTCCAGGTGTCATCATAGAAAAACTGAACAGCAGTAACCAAGACTGCATGGAGCTCCTGTGTAGGACAGAAGGACTGGTCCAGAATCAGCTGACATTCCACTGGACCTTGGGCACATCTGGAAGCAATTACCATGCAAGTCAGACTCTGAAGCTTTGTGAACTTGGCTGGAGCAACTGTAACACATTTACCTGTAGTGTCAACTACAACAACACACTCTTCAGCGACACCTTCATCTTTTCAGGTTTGTAACACTGAATGTAATTTTTCACCTACAGCTGGCTTTTAGTACTTGAACATAGGTTGTGGTCGTTACTTTGTTTCAGAGTGTTCCACCGGCATAAAGAAATTAATCATCATAATGTGCATCGTAGTGCCAGCAGGAGTCATCCTCATCTTTCTGATCATCTGTTGTTACTGTAAATGTAAGTTTCTCCTTCATTACAGTCTCAAATATTATGCCCTTCATTTTTTAATTTTATTATGTGTGATGTTTATCATTCAGTATAATCATAATCATCTTCCTACCCACAAGTATTTGTAAGTTGCTGTCTGGAGTCCCTGATTTTCTTCTAATTCCAAACAGGGCCCATATTGAATTCTATCTGCACCAGTAAAAACGCCTCAGATCCTCCATTTAACGTCTAATGCTTTCTGTGCTCCATTCAGTTAATTTTGATGGCAGTGGGACAGAAATACAGCTTGTGCAATGATCCTCCTGTCCAATGGCCATTTCGCAAATGCAATGAGGAAATGGGTTGCGTGCCCTTGCTCTCATCTGATATCTTTTCCATAGTACCACTATTTTGCAAGGGCCAGGCTACCAAGAATGCCATTACACTGTTCTGCTTCCAAATAATCTCCGTGTTCCTGTTAATGTAGCTCCACGTAATACCACTAAAATTAGCAAACAAGATTATTTTTGACAATTTCTCTATAAACGTCTATATTTATAGAACAGCCGAGGAATATGAAACTATTTAAATACAGCTGATTCATCGTAATAATAATAGATAGTTTATTGATCCCCATGGGGAAACACTCTTCATGCTTCTGCCAACCTGTGCTGTAGATGAAAACAGGCCGGCTGTGAAGGGCAGCCACCCATAGCAGCACCCAGGGAGCTGGGGGTTAAGGGCCTTGCTGAAGGACCCACAGATGTACTGAGGCTAGGCTCAAACCAGCGACCTTCTGATCACAGACATGGAGGCTTAGCCCACTACACATCAGATGACAGAACAGTCCGATTTGCATAGTCTGCAGTTGATCCCCTTTTAAAGGGATGGTTTTCTATGGCAACAGGCTCTGGTTAAATCAGGCTTCTATTTTATTTTTATACCACTGCTAGGTATTCTTTTCTTATTGATCCAAAGATGTCACGTGAATGTTATTTACAAGAGAACTTCGTTTGCTCGAATGTCTAGGTTCTCGACCATATTCTTTGGTAAAAGAATGGCTCGGTGGTCGAATGTACATTCGCTTCTCGACCAACAAACCCTTTCGCACTAAAACCTGCCTGACAAAGCACACATCTTTTTACGTATAAACTAAGGTGAAAATATGTACAGTACGTATGAGTCAGTCTACTGCTAACGCTCGTGTTTTGAACATTTCCGTAGAATTGTACTTTGAATTTTCTCGTGATTCTTTGCTTTTCTTGCTCTTACTTTGTTTTTAAATAAGCCACCATGGGTCCGAAGAAGGTTAGATAGCAGTAAACCAAAAATAGAGCTTAAAAGGAAAAATAATTGCAAAGTTTGATAAAGGTATTTGTCTCTCTGAGTATGGAATGACAAAATCATTTTTTCATTTATTTCATGTATTTATGGATTTTAAAGTTTTTATTTATGTTATAACAATAGGTGTGTAGGTTGAAATAAGCAATCATTTGGGGATCTAGAATGGACTAATCAAATTTACATTATTTCGTTCAAGAATTAAGTTCGAGAACCGAGGTTCAACTATATTTTTATATAACTGCACAGGTAGTTCCGGTATTATAATTACAGTTTTATATAAATGCATTTTAAAGTTGTATCAAGATGTTAATATAAAAACTAGGGCTGGCGATTGATTAAAAAATTAACTAATTAATCGAACATTTTGCAGTGAATTAACTGCAATTAAAATCTTGTTTTTCTTCTTAAGACTAAAGTTTGTTGCAAAGCTTATTTAAATGTGAAATTCGTCATCAAATTAATGTAGGATAATCGCAAATGACATATTTCAAATAATGTAATAGGTCATGAATGAGAACAGTACAAAAAAGTGTCTCTTGTAATCATTTATATCAGTGGTTCTCAACCTTTTGGCACCATGGCTCAATTCTTACCATGCCAGCTCAGTTGTGACCCCATATCAAATATAGATTTAAATTAATGCTATAATCAAGCACACATTGCACTCTGCAATTTATGCCAGTCAATGCGTAATAAATGCATTAAATTTGATTGGATATGCCAGTGAATTTTAGATTAAGCAGCTGTTGTTTGACTTCTTGGATTGATTTAGAGCAATAGTTTTCCGCTAACCAGTTGCACAAAGAAGACCTGTTTATATAGATTCGTTCTAAATCTGATTGTGGATCAAAATAGGAGCTTGCTGGTTTTAAAATGCTGTCATTTCCAACTTTGCCTTGTGACCGTTTCTGAACTTGCCGCGACCCAAATTTGGGTTGTGACCCATGGTTTGAGAATCACCCACTTATTTGCTTTATATGGTTGCCCCATTATGCACTGCGTAATGACGTTGCTCATTTTAATTTGCAACAAATAACACATTTAGATTGACAGCCTTAATAAAGACCTGTGGTTTTTTTTTTTTTTTTTTACTGATGAATAACCACTAATTCTTACCAGCATCATTTTCCTTGGTTTTTAAAACACAAGCACCTGCTTGTTGACGATTCCTTTGGAAGCCTAACAGACTTACCGATTCCAGTGAGTACTGGACTACAGTGAGTACTGGACTACAGTGAGACTAGACGTTTTATCCTTATAGTGACTGCAGCTTTTTTCCAAACGGCATACATTACATTCTTTTGTAATTTGTGTATGTAACATTGTTCGCCTCATTGCCTTTGTAATTCAGTTCAGTCGTGTAAATGACTATGCATCTCAATATCTCAATGTACCTGTCCTTTCAATACACACGGAGCTGAACAGATGTGACGCTTTAGGTAAGCTAACCGTTTTATTGTTTTTAATTGTTTTATTTATGTTTTTTTGTATATTTTTTTTTTTCCCCACGGCACAAGCCCCTCAAGTAGTGTGCGGCACAGAAATATTCTTGCGCTGCGGAATGCATTGAATACAACTGGCTTCACAGCGCAGTATTTCTGTCTGAAAACCACTTTATACTGCTGAGCGTAGGTGTGTGATTGGCTCCGCTCTAGCAATCGTTCAGCGCCCAAGTTTAGCAGCCTGTTCCTACTATGGTCAAAGTGTTGAGGGCCTGCGTGCACTGGCTCAGCTATCTGTACTTATGCTGTTGAGCGTCTGTGTGTGATTGGCTCTGCTCTCTCTACCCCATGGATTCTGCATGGTGTGTCCACTGCCATGGATGCTGTAGATGGTCATGACTGCTGCCTCACCTGCCTGGGCCTCACTCATTCCATGCCTCATCCCAGAACACCTCCACTTGCCCAGTCAGATGTGGACGCTGCATCGGTCATCAGTCCTTGTTCACGGGCCACATGGACACGGTACACAGTGAGGAGGGGTCACAGCTTGTATGCAACCTGTCACCCTGCTTGCTCAGTGAGAGTGGTTCTGAGATTCTGAGCTCTAACTCAGCATCAGCTCCTGCAGCAATCTTCATTCATAACACGCTTAGGGCAGCTTTATCTCAACTTCAGCTGGAGGGTCCCACAAACCACACAAGGGATATGTAATCATCTGCAGTGCTCATCCCTGTCTGATGACCTTTGACCTTTGCATACTGCAAGATTTCACTGAGGTGCTTACAGAAGCATATCATTAAGCGATGTCTTCTGGGACAGGCTGTGCTACTCACTGGTGGCAATTTCATCCAATGAAGTCCTGCAGCAGAGCATTCACTGTCAAAATGTAAAGTGCCGCCGTACTGATGACATCCTGGAAAGAGCCTATAGTGCTACACATCTTTAGGAAGAATAGCTAATACCCATGCATACCTAATGCTGGCCATGCATCCCTCTCTCCCCCATGCCACGGATGTGACGATGGATGACTTAATTAATGGGCCTCTCTCTCCAGTCGTTGGTTGCCATTGCTGGGAATGTGGACAAGCCTTGGGCTTTCTCGTACAGGCCAGGGCGCAGGTGTGACTGGCCCAGTTCTTGCTGTCCAACCCATTACAGAACAGTTTGAGGACCTTGCCCTTGGTCCTGGACCAGACCTTTGGCCCAGCAACAAAAGAGGCTTTGGAGTTCCATGTGCTTGTCTCTGAGACCTGTAACCCTCTCATGGGTCCTCAGTCAACATTTAGGCGCCCTACCAGGGACCCTCTTTCCAGGCGCCAAGACCACACACCTTGGCTTCATACAGTCTCCCATCATGGCCCAACCCTGTGTCCTACACAGCCTCAGCCCCTGACCAGTTGGGGTCACGGCCTGGCTCAGCAGCAGTAATCTGTCCACCATGTTCCCCACCCCTTTAGGCCTCATGGGGCCCCTCCCTACCAGTACCACACCAAGCACACTAAAACAGCTGGACAAAGCCATTGGGGGTTGACTCCTCGGGTTAGACGGGGCGCCAGTTTACCATCGCCCACTCAACCAATGACGATCACCCTGAATCACTGGCTTTATACATACTTGCAGAGGGATATCACCTCTAGTCGACCTCCTCTACATGCCGTGCTGCAGCCCACACTGGTCCTCAACCCAGGTCAAATACAGAGTCTTTAGCTGGAACTTCTCAAGCTCTTATAAAAGGATGCGATAGAATGCGTGGACCAACAGGCTCAGCTGACTGTTACTCCAACTACTTCCTTGTCAGGAAGAAGGACAGCGGCTTCAGGCCCATTCTCAATCTGAGAGGACTGAACCAGTATCTCAAGCACATGCCATTCTGGGTGTTCTGCACAAGGGATTCAGGTGATCATGCTAAGTGCATCGTTCATCTTGATCGACCGCCAGGATGCATATTTTCATGTTTTTGTTGCCCAGGAACACCGATACTTCCTACGATTTGACTATCAAGGGTAGCTTTTCCTGTGCCTTATTCTCCCATTTGATCTCTCCCTAGCTCCACTTGTGTTGACATGTTGAGTTAAGATAGCCCTAGTCCCCCTACGGTACAGGGGTATGTTGGTCTTGCTGTGCATTGACGACTGCCTCCTTGTTGCATCTTCTGCACAGCAGGTGACCTTGAAGACCCAGCAGTTTCTTTGGCATATGGCAGCCCTAGATTTTGCCATCAACTGTGATAAGTGCTCCCTTGTTCCCTCCCAGAGTTTATCGGCATAAATGCTGGATTCTCTTACTCCAGCCAGATGGCTTGCACTCATGACAACTCTGGCACAATTCCACAGGGGCCGTCACTTGACTTATCTAACTGTACTTCGCCTGGTGATGTTGCTGGCTGCTTCAATATCACTGGTGCAGCTCGACGTCCTTCATCTCCATCCCTTTCAGTGCTTCTGAGATCCATGCGCTTGTTTCCAGTACAACACAGGCACGCTCATATCTGGATTTCTCACGGTTGCATAAGGACACTGCTGCTGTGGCGTCACAAAGGTCTCCTTCAGCAGGGAAGTCTTGCCCTGTTTCTTTGGTACTTGAGTTTCTTCAGGGTTTATTGGATTCTGTTTGGAAACCCATGGAGTCCGTTTTCATGTAAAACCACCAACCCACTTGGCAGAGGTTATGGCCAATGAAAAGGCAAACTCCATGCCTTGTCTGTCAGTCCTCAGTGCATGCGTTGGGGCCGTGAGGACAGTTCTGTCACTCTGTGTCCTAACCTTGTGTTTCTGCATATGGTCCTGAACCCCCAGGTTATTAATAGGCCCCTTTCCTTAGTGGTCTTTGCTGCTGGAACTAGCCGTACATGGACCTGTGTAGGCATTATGGCACTATGATACTGTTAATGCACTCTGGTGTACCTTGGACTAGTTGTTTGTCTGCTTTGGTAGGTAGAACAAGGATTCTCCACTCTCAGAGCAGTACCTTTCCCACAATATCCAGCCCCTGCTTTAATTGAGGGTCACTCGACCCAGGCCATGGCATCTTAAACAGTGCCCCTCTGTCTGAGATTTGCTCTGCAGCGACATGATCTTCGCTCAGCACCTTCACCAGGTTTTACAGCCTAAATATGGCATCGCTTTCATCTGCACCTGTTGCCATGCTTCCTGCTGTCATACCTGTGTCTGGGTATGCTTTCTCGCGACATGCATTAGCATACATCCTCCACTGGTCTTTCAACTGCCCTCTGGTGGTCTGGAAAGACTGAAATAGAATGCTGGTTATGCATGTAACCGTGGTTCTATGAAGCTGTGGAAGACTGCCAGAGTCTCTGGTAACTCAGAAGGGCGAGAATGACCGTTGAGACCGTAATTCTGTGCACCCTCTGAGTAATATACCTCCCGGCTGTCATGGTCACATGACGATGGAAGTTTACAGCAAAGTGTACGAGGGCATGAGGAATTCCACTAGTATTGCGATTGCCTTCGGGTGGTCTTCCACACCTTCATAGAACCACGGTTACATGCATAGCCAGCTTTCTACCATATTCACACCAAATTATCTTGTGATTGTCAAAACATCTGTTCGAAAGCTCAATACCATCTAATACAGCCACTACATTTACTATATGTTGAAGGTATTTTACTGTAGGATTTTTAAAATAATGTCCTCAGAATCTGGTATTTTTCCCATTAAGACACATTGAAAACAATGCGTGATCTTCCATATTCACATCAATTTGTCTGGTGAATATCAAAACATGCTTCAAAGCTAAATACCATCTGATACACCAGTTATACTATATCATTATATATACTTTGAAGGTAATTTACTGTCATTTTTAAAATAATTTTATATATCAGAAGTCCTATTAAAATTGCATTTTCTAACCTAATATTCTTTGGCAATGCAGTTGCTGTGCCATAACTAACCTTGTAGTTTTATGCACGGGAAAAATTTAATTCATTAAGCCCTGATTGTATTTACGCTGCTTAAAACTTCCCATAAACAAATCTGAAATTTTGGAGCTATTGCAAAGTCATTTTTTACACATTTTTTGCTTCTGAAGTTAGCATCCGTACTACTTTTTACTTTTTGTAGTCTTGTACAAATAAACTTAATGGAGGCATGTGAAATTGGCACCGTCATCCTGAGTGTTTTGTGGACCTGTTGCTATGTAGTCTTTATAGACTGCGTCCTTTGAAGGTTCACACAATGAATCTTGGAGTTCTGGCAAAAGAATAAATATGTTCTAGGCTGTATTTGAAGGAGCCTTAGAAGAATGCAGCCCCGAATTCACACACCGTTCCTGTAGTGACAATGCATCCTTCTATTGCCACCCAATGGATCCTTCATAGGCCAACACATCTCAAGATTCATAGCAGAGGTATAGTTGGTGTCCTGGATAGGCGATAGGAGTGATGCTTTGTGACTCAAGGGAAGGGACTGGAACAGCTGGTGACACAAATACAAAATTATCCGTAGCCCAGACAATCCCATTTGATCCCCAGATGCTTTCTGTTTGACCTATACAACCCCTGAATTTGAAAACAGCCATCAGCGTACCAGTATAAATACTTGCAACGGTGTTGGCTCCACACAGAAATATAAATTGGCTCTTAGTCTCTATTGCAGACTAGCGTTGTGTCCAAATTCTGAGGCTACATCATTCAAAGGATGTATGTAGTCTCTGTAGGCTGCTTCCTTCGAAGGTCCGCAGAATGTTTCTAGGGATCTCAGCAAAAGAATAGTGCATTTCTTTGTGCATGTGATTGGCATTTCAGCTGCATTTGAAGGAGCCTTCAAAATGCGACAGCGTTGTGGTGCTACTGTGAGCTGTTCAGTCTTTTGAATGCAGACTTAGATGGAAGCAGCCCCTGAAGTCGCACACAGCCTAGGTGAACAGAAACTTCTGGGGAGGTGTTTACGAAGACATCTTGCTGATTGGTTGACCACAAGCACCACTGCTAACTTGGATATTACCAAAAGATCGATCTGCCAGCCAGATTTAATAATGATGTGGGTCATATGAATAAAATATAAATAAAAGGATGTATCCTGCTTTGATTGTGGTCATTCTCTATCTCAGTCAACCATTCTTATGCAGTCTTTGGTCCCACTTCTTTCTGACTTACTGTTACGTTTCCCCTGGTCAATGAATGATGGAGGTTAATTTGCATCACTGAGTGGAGCCTCCACAAAACTCCACCTGTAAAGGAACAAATGACTCCTTATGCCCCTGTGCCAAATGTTTAATATATAATGCAATTTTTGTTAAGAGTCTGAGAGTCCATTTCACCTTTTTTTGGTTGTTGTTTTATTTTTATTATATATATTTTTTATTTAGGATGTTTAGATTTTTGATATTCCAATGTCAATATGAGTGATTGGCATTGGAATAAGAATTAAAAGCTCTTTGCATGGATGTACTTGCATTATTCTGTTGTTGTAGACAGCATGGGCATTTATATCTTGTGGCTATTGTACTCGGGTGTAACCCTGACCTCCACAGCAAAGTGGCTTCACCGTAGGCCCTAAACCCGCTGCCAAATAAATAAAATGTAAATCTAAATATATTTATATAAATGTATAACATACTGTGCAAATATCTTGTAAGATATTATTTTGGTGCAATTGATTAATAATCAACAGAACTGCAATGAATCTGTTGTTCTCGTGTATGAATTGATTGTTCAAATGATTGCTTCCTCCAGATCAGAAGAGAAAAAAAGAAGAACACACGGGCACAGTTTTCAACAACAAGATCTATGAGAACTTCAGCTTCGGTGGTCCTGGGCCGACGGCAGACTCCGTGAAACACGAGGAATGCATTTATGAGAATTAACTGTTGATTCACTATCTATAGCTATTTCTGAAATATAGTGATTGATACTTTGTATCACCCGAGTTCATCCCTGCCTCACGATAGCACTTTACATGGACACAGGTGGACTTATGACAAGACCTAAGACCTGTTGGACGGATATGATCTGAGTCAGTTTTGTCTCGTCATGTGACTGGGTGGTAAGCTTAGCATTTCGCCCAGTTTCTGCAGAAACAGCATTGTTCTTTCTGGGGCCCCAGCCAAAATGTCACCCCCCCTCCCCCGCAGATGTTTCTAAAATTAAATATATAGTGAGGCAGAAAATCGTAGCTATCAAGCCAGTTAGGAGAACACACTGCTTCAGCTTCTCCTGAATAAGGAAGGAGGTTATTTAATATTTAATGTAATGAGTGATTCTGGTTAGCAGCCGCCTGTATCCCAATGCGAGATTTGTTGGCCGGATAACTTGTCAGATTTAAGGTACCCCAGCTGAAATGTTCTTAATTACATTTAGCCTGGAATACCTTAAATCTGACAAATTATATAGCTAATTAACACATTTTAATTCGTGATGCAGGCCCCAGGGGGTCTTGGGCAAATGCATGGTTTGAGTGGCAGTAAACACCACTGTCGGCCTTCTGAATGGGATGCAAAAAAGATGGATGGGTTGATGGACTGATAAATATATCTCAGTGGCCAATTTGTTAGGTACACCTGCTTGTGACTGTAAGCTGCGTGCTGCTCTGAAATAGCAAATCATTAGGGTGCAACATACTTACCTAACTTACAACATACGTGCAGCACACAAACTGGGTCAAACTGAGGTATTGTTACTATTTGGTTAATGACTAAGGCAGATAAGAACCCTGATTTAATGATTCTGATTGTGGTTTGACTGTTGGTGTCAGAAGCAGCAGCTCCATTGTCTCTTAACAACTATCCTTCTTGGGATTTTCACACAATACGTTGTCTGGTGTTTACAGTGAATAAAAAAAGTGGTTTCTCTGTAACTAGCTAGATGTATCTTACAAAGTAGCCACTGACCACTGAATATATGCTATATGGGCAAAAATATTGGGGGACATCTTTTGATCATTGAATTTAAGTGTTTCATTCAGACACATAAAATCAAGCACCTAGCTCAGGGATGTCAAAGTCAAATACATTAGAGGGCCAAAAAAACAAATTTGCTACAAGCCGAGGGCCGGACTGGTTCAGT
>JABFEA020000110.1:17856411-17868009 GCA_019775915.2 Cyphomyrus plagiostoma | reverse complement strand
GGGCAACTTAGCTCCTGGGATCATTGGAACACGCAAACCCCTCCACCACGATAAGGTGTCGGCTCCAGGAGGGGGGGGCTAAACCAATCAGTGATTAATTGCATGCGAGTCCCTCCCTCACCTGGTGTAATTCTGTTTTCCCCTTTGCTAGTGATAGGCTGATGTAGTAGTACTTTACCATAATTTACCACCCGTAAATGTATAGACTACTGAATGGTAACCTCTTTTATCAGAGCCTAGTAGCATATTGTATTTATTTTCTTTCTATGTTTTGCCTTAATTATTCGTCCATTGTCATGGTGCCTTCAACAATAGCAAGCTGTGCCAGCAAATATTTCCATCAGCCTCAGTCATGACAGATTAAAGATTCTGATTATTATTTCTCAATTGCGAACTTAAAGAGCGGACTCGGAACATTCCAAAGAAGTGGTGAAACGGTATGACTGGACCTATACTACTGATTACAGAGGCACCTTGCTGGGGGATGAATTGAAGATAAAGGTGAGATTGTCTTCCTGTCAGCCGATTCAGTCGGGAGGCTCGAACGTACACTGATATGCGTGACGTTACCACAAGGAAAATCGCCGTGATTAAACACGCTGGTCTGCATCCTGGTTGCCCCCCCCAGGTGATGCCCACCACAGAGCGTATCGACATGGAGAAGCTGAAAGCCCGCGAGCAGATCATGTTCTTCGAGGAGGTCCTGCTGTTCGAGGACGAGCTGCATGACCATGGCGTATCCATGATCAGCGTGAAGATCGTGAGTCGCCCTCATCCTCCTCTGTTCAAACAGGGACATTTTGGGTCTCAAAAAACTAACATTAAGATTAAAGTTTTATTTGTCACAAACATTTTATTTGTACGCTTGGTACGCTGTACATGTCAGTAGATGAATGCTTTTTCCACCTGCTTTCAGCCAGCGTCCAGCTTCCCTGGAGCTGGGGGTTAAAGGCCTCTCTCAGGGGCCCAATGGCGGCATTAGTCGCTCCGACATTCGATGCAGCGGCCACCCAATCATGGACACAAGAAAAGAAAAAAATAGTGATCAGTGTTGACTAGGGGTGTAACGAGATCTCATGTCACACGACGAGATCTCTCGTTGGAGTGTAAAGCGATCTGGCAAAGGCGCTGCCAATCAGGTGTTGGAAGCATGTCGGCGTCTGCAGAAATGACCACAGGAGATGCCCCAGACACTCTTAAATCTTTTGTGTGGCAGCATTTTGGGATGGACCCAGGCGGGAAATATAAAGAGTGAAAGGGTGAAAGACAGAACACAAACCGTCTGTAAGCATTGTAGGAAAATAACGCGGTACACGGCGGCTAACGGTAGCACTATGCTAAGCCATTTGCAGCACCATCATCGCTCTTTACTTAAGTCCACTGCACCAGTGAAGAAAACATTAAAAATAAATTTTATGTTTGCTATTTATATTGTTTTATTTTTATTCTATTTAATGTTCAATTGAGAAGTCAAATAGGAGAGAAGCCTGTCATTTGAGTTTGTGGTGAAATATTTTATGGTGCTAGATATTTTGTTCTGTTCTTTACTGCATATGATGATGGTGATTGTTTAAAACATTTCACCATATTGTCTTGTCCTCGCGAACCCAATATCGTGTCTCGTTTCATGGGCTGAGTATATCGTCACACCCCTGGTGTGGACACACCACAGCACACGACGAAATATGTCCTCTGCATTTAACCCATGTGTGACATCGTGACGTAGCAGGGGGCAGCTAATTCAGCGCCCGGGGAGCAGTGCTTGGGGGCGGTACCTTGCTCAGGGTACCTCAGTGGTGCCTTGCTGGTTGGGTATTTGAACCTGCAATCTTTCAGTTACAAGTACAATTTTCTAACCATTAAGCCAGCACTGCCCACTGAGAGAGAAATTATATAAATAGATAAATTGAAATAGCAGTACGTGTGACAATAGAAATAAAAGCAATAACAATACAAAGTAAAATCAATGATATTAGTAACTGTATTTAGATAACATGGTTTACATCAGAAAGATGTAAAATAAAAAGTCAGGAGTAAAGAGCATAAAATGTATTGCAGAACAAGTATGAGCACTGATTACAGGTCATACAAAACAGTCAGAATGCAACAGATACTGCTACTGTAAGGAGTTCTGAAGAAGCGAAGACATTTTGGGCCCCTTTGAAAATATTGAAAATTGAAAATATTTAATGTGACAATAAATCATCATTCAGGAAGAGCCTGATGGCATTTTTGCCTGTTTCTTTAACCCTCAGTAAATATTGTATGCATAGTTTCACAAGCATCCCAGATGTTTCCAACAGAATGGAGCTGATGGTGTCTGTCTTTTCTTCCGGCAAAGAGAGTGATGCCCACAAGTTTCTTCGTGTTGCTGCGGTTCTTCCTGCGAGTGGATGGAGTTCTGATCCGCATCAATGACACACGAGTCTATCACGAGGCGGGTACCACAGGCAAAGCCACCCTTATGTGTGTGTCTGTGCGCACGCGTTTCTCTGTGTGTGTGTGTGTGTGTGTGTGTGTGTGTGTGTGTGTGTGTGTGTGTGTGTGTGTGTGTGTGTGTGTGTGTGTGTGCACTGAAAATATATCCAGTGACAGGCATTTCTAAATCAGCATTAATTGCATCTTTTATTTTGTGCTCAAATGTATCTGATTTTTTTTCCCCACCAAAGTACTGTACACACTTCACAAAATGGGGCAGACTTACTGTGCCGCAGATAAAACAAAGCTATATTAATAATAATTTTTAATGACTAACTTCTTATAAATTAGGGTAATGGTATTTTAATGCACTCTTTTTTTCGCTTTTAGGGTGGTAAGAATTACATGTTGAGAGAATTCAGTACAAGGGAAAGCAAAGTTTCTGCACTACGGGTAAGACTGTGGAATCCCTAAAATACTTTTAGTGCGTTTATTTGCCTAGTTGATGCTTTCATCCAGAATTGTTTAGATTTTTAAGCTTTTTTCCAGTGCTATACATTTGATCACGGTACTTAATGTCAATTGCATCTGTTGAAATGTATCTTTTTAGGAGCAGTGTGTGGGTCTGCAGGTTAGCATTCTGAGCCTGTGATCAGAAGGTCGCTGGTTCAAATCCCATGCTCTGCAGAGTGATGTCACTGTTGGGTCCCTGAGCAAGGCCCTTAATTCAGGTTGTTCCAGGGACTGTCTGACCCAGCTTTCTCAAAACAATGTTCATCACTTAGCATAAAGGTCTCTGCTAAATGACATAAATGTAAAGGAATGCAAGGCGCGTGGAAGTAGGGTGCATAAATGAAAATACCGGATGTGATATAGATGCCTGCTTTACTCATGCGATGGTGATGGTGTTGCTGCGGGAGAATCAGACACGCGGTGGCTCTTCGACGGCCTCTAACTCGCTTCTTGCTCCTCCTGCAGCACCTGCCCCCGGCGCTGTACACCGACCCGAACGAGATCGCTCAGTACCTCCCGTTGCGTCTCACAGAGTGCGAGAAGCTCGAGATTCCCGAGCCGAACTTGCCGTCGGGCTCCGCCGACATGCAGCAGTGAGAGAGAGAGACCCAGCTGGACACTGGAATCCCTCTGGCTCCAGTCGGACTCTGGCGTGAGGCGGGAGGATAGAGGCCAACCTCTCGCTCCCACAGAAACCCAGATCTCTCTCTGACGGACGATACGTGCAAATATCCATCAAGCACAAGATCCCCGAACGGCCGATTTGGCATGACTAAGGGTTCTGTTTAATCTGGGATGGTTTCTTTTTCATGACAAAATCTGTCTCATTTCTACATATTTAACTGTCAAGCTTTAAAATGGTGCATATCTCCTTTTCTTATTTAAAGCCTATGTTTTTGGGCTTATTGTAAATCACAACACTGAGCTTTTTTTTTTCTTTTTTGAGACTGAACAGCGGTAGAAATATGCACGATTAACAAGACATACAGGACTGCTTTTATGTAGTAAGCTTGCCAGTATCCCTTGCAGGCCTATGTAAATTAGCTGCCTTTGTATCCGAGCCATAGATGTAACATTTGTGTATTTTGTTATATATTTAAAAATGAAATGTATAGTTGTGGCATCATCTTTAGGGGGCTTTCAGAATCAAGGCGGAGTCTTTTTGAATGTGTGAAAATATTACTTTTAAGCAAAACTTTAGGTCTCTTTTTTTTTGTTGAACATTTGCATAACATGTATTGAAAACCTTGCAGGAAAAAAAACATCAATTTCTCAGCTGATGTCTGTCTTACACCATGTTGTCCTGACTTATTGGGATTCTAAATATGTTCGAAATCTGAATCTGATTTTTCTGACTAATTTTTTTTCAGTGTTTCAAGTCTGTAGATAAGGTCTAAATAATTGTGATAAGCCCTCTGACATGACATAAATACTCATTTATTCACACTTTTCCACTAGTTTTAAGGCTGTGTCAGCAGCCATACCACCTGCAATTCGGACTAGGTAATCCACCTGAAGTTAAGCTGGTTTGGGCCTAAAGGGAGAACATCTAGGAAAGCTGGGTTGCTGCTGGAAGGTGTTGGTATGGCCAGCAGGTTAGCCCATCCATGTCAGGGAGGACTCTCTGAGGTAGGACAGGAATTGTAAATGATCATTTCAATTAAATGGACCTGGATTTCACTTTAGCATTCATTTCTCACTGTGTGCTAATTGGTCAGCCTCCTATAATCATTCATGTGTCACTAATGCTAATGTGAAACAGCTGGATGAGTCTTTCAATCAAGGACACAAACCAGTCAAAGCATGAGAAGAGCTGAACTAATTAGCCAAGCACAGGAGCCTTTCAGTTTGAAAGTACCTTGTAAAACCCGAAGTAGCTCAAAGTGTCCTCCCTGACATGGATTATCTGGTCACCCTAAATTAACATCCTCCATTAATCATTGTAATTTACTGAATGGTGCGTTAACTAGTAGTCTTTCGACAATGATTGTGACCTTGCAACGTAATAGGTGTTCATGGTGTGTGCTGTCTGATCAGAGGAACATTAACATGATCAGAGCCACTCCCAGTTTTGTAAGATTGTGTGGTTGCTTAGCGTAATGCCATATTTCTTTATATGTTTTATATGTTAACGCAATGCCATATTAGTATTTTCTGTCTCGGAACACTTCGTGCCACGATTTGTTTCCTGTCAGATTATATTTTACGTAACACCGCTGCTCACACGTGCGCAGCAACACTGACGACAGTGCGTGAATCCTTGAGCAAAAAGTAAGTACGTGCAGTTCATTGACGTAATTAAACCGCTTGCTTTTTTGTTATAATCCAACATAATCTTTTAACGGCCTGGGCTACTACTGTACTGTCAAAACCAAATGCGTGTTCATGAAGAAATTGAAATATATGCAACTGCAAATTACTTTAATGCAGGTTTTAGGTATTATCAATTATAAATGCTCTGTATATTTACAGCATTACAGCGATAGCGCATAGTTCCCCTTGCTTGCTAATCTATTTAAATATCCATCAGACTTCCATCACATCGTCTGTTCGCGCAATTTCAAATCTGTAGTCATGCAGTGATCTAGTTCATGTTGCTTTGTACTGGGATACAGTTCAAGAAAAAAAAATCCATCGCCCTGCATCACGCATGGGCGAAAATATACTACATTATACCATGTCTTGACCCTTATGCCGAATGCGGATACGTGTTCTGTCATGTGAGGGAATCGGTGTGTGGTAAAGCCGGCTAAGCCTCTGTGATCGGAAAGTTACCGGATCCAGCTCTCTGGCCTCTGCAGAATAGTTGCTTTCTGGCTGACCCCCTGCCGGCACCCCCAAGCTTGCTTTTACCTGCGTATGTGTCTGTGTGTCTCATGGAAAGTAAGATGGGATATGTGTAGAGAAGCCTTCCACCGACCTTGTATTCTTTCTTGTATAAATGGTAAATAAAGGATAATTTCATTTCATGCAAACACTTGGTTTGTAGGAAGCTGTACTGAAAATATACAGGGATATGCATGTCAAATTTGTTTTGTAATACAGACACTCCCTGGGTTACGGTGGTCCATATTACGATATTTCGACTTGACGATGGGAAACATTTTCACATTCAGTACACTATTCTATAAATTACATGAGATATCCAGCACTGTTCTTTTAAAATTAGGTTTTGTTTTAATGATTTTTCCAAAATGTAGTGTTCATAAACAGAACACTAAGAGTTCTAAGCATGTTTTTAATCTAGGTTAGGCTATAATGTTTTTGCGTACCGTATAACGTTGGGTGTACCGTATTATAAATGCATTTTCACCTTATGACAGGTGTATTGGAACTTAACCCCATTGCAACCTGGGAAGAGACTGTACTTGTTCTGTTTTTAGACATTTTTAATTTGACACCTTTAGTTTACTCTATAATGTTTCTCACTAACCATAATCTGTGCAATAAAACTTTTAGGCAGGCAGTGATGCCAAGAAATAGGAAATCTGCAGCAATGAAGGACGTCAAGGGGGAAGGTGTCCCCCCGAAGCAGAGGCGAATGGAGGAGCCCCCCAAAGATGTTCCTTCACCCCTTAATTTCGACAGTCCCTCTAGCCTCTTCCAAAGCCTGATAGCGCCTCTGGGAGTGGAGGAGTTTTTCCGGGATTACTGGGAGAAGAAACCGCTGCACCTGCAACGCCACGACCCGGCCCTGGCGGCCTACTGCCGCACGCTCTTCCAGCTCTCCGACCTGAAACAGCTGTGTGGCCGAGGCCTGCAGTACCCTGCCGATGTCAACATCTGCCACTGCGTCGACGGCAAGAGGAAGCCAGTGGCCAGAAGGGGGCGCGTGATTTACAGTGAGCTGAAGAAGGAGTTTGACAAGAACAGGGTCACTATACAGTTCCACCAGCCTCAGCGCTTTAAGGTGAAAGATGGGGTGGCACCGATCAGCCATAGCAGAATGGGGATCCCCCACCTCCAAGCTCAGTCAGTCTAATCCTGCTGTTTCCGGTTCAGGATGAGCTGTGGAGGATCCAGGAGCAGTTGGAGTGCTTCTTCAAATCCTTGGTTGGCTCCAACGTCTACATAACGCCACAGGAGTCACAAGGGCTTCCCCCGCATTACGACGACATCGAGGTGGGGTGAGGGAGGGGTGCTTGAATGTCCTTTAAATACTTGTCCAGGAGTTGGGTGTGACTCCACCGCCTGTTTGAGTGGTCTGCGTCTCTGCCTGTAATGTGTGTGGTCTGTGCCTGTGATCAGAAGGTCACCGGTTCAAATCCCATGCTTGGCAGAATTGTCACATCCCTTGAGCAAGGCCCTTATGCTCCTGAAAGGTGCTTCGTGGGCACCAGATAAATGGCAGACCCTGAGCTCTGGCTCCAAGCTTCTCACTTGTGTGTTTGTGTATGAAGAAGCATTTCAGTGTCCCTGTACTCTGGAGCTGCGTCTATACTGCAATCAACCAATATTCAGTTTGTCACAACTTTTCATTGTTGAATGGAAACCCTGCACGGATTTATTAATTCATTGCGGCACCATTTCGTACCGGCAGAATGTCAAATTTGTTATTTTACAAAAGAAAAATCAACATTATCTGATTTAACATATGCGATATATGTGGCTAAGTGCACTGCAATGCGAGTGAACTATGCGCCTATGAAACGTTACACTACAAGTATATTGTTTCATTCTATAAGCTTTCTTCCCCAAATTTGCGGTTTTAAAAACTGTGCCTAGTTGTATAGTTTATGCAACTTGGACTTAACTGTGCTTAACAACTCTATTTGGGGTACTGACTTGGTTGTTAATGCCTGTTAATTAAACTTGGCTTGTTTAAAATTTTAATATTTAATTTTAGTTATTTCAGTATTGGAGTGGTAGCTATCAGGACACCATGGTAATACTGTGATATTATGATGTATTGAATCATAATGCTGGTATTGTGATGCGTAGTGTATCGTGGGCTAGTTGGCAATACCCAGCCTTGCTGTCCTCATCCTCATACCAACCGCAAATAAAGTGCCATTTCATTGCAGGCGTTCGTCCTGCAGCTGGAGGGTGAGAAGCACTGGCGTCTGTACCAGCCCACGGTGCCCCTGGCGTGCGAGTACAGCCTGGAGCAGGAGGATCGCATTGGCAGGCCTACCCACGACATTGTGCTGAAGGTGAGTGGCGCCCCCCAAAGGGCGCAGGGCTCATTGCCGCCCCTTGCTAACTGCTAATCGGATTTTAAGTGATTCTGAATGTGGTGTGACTGTTGGTGCCTGGCAGCGGTTCCAGCATCTCTCTGATTTTCACCCACTATAGTGTGCGATGTTTACTGGTCACAGTCGTCCACACTCTTTAAAGCTAACGGGAGGCCCACAAGTGCAACAGTAACAGCTCTGTACAACTGTGGTGTGTGGAAAAGTTCCTCTGGTCATGCTGGTAGCAGCTGGCGACCCTTGAAGTGTCCTAGAGGTTCTGGTGGGTCCTGTTGAGTATTAGTTAGTTGTACCTTACAAAGTGCCACTGCGTGCATGTAATATGCGTGTATGTAATATCCGTGTATGTACGCATGCATGTGCAGTAAGATACGGCATGTTCTGGGTTCTTGTTGCTGAGTTCCTGAGCTGCCCTGTCCTCGCAGCCCGGGGACCTTCTCTATTTCCCCAGGGGTATAATCCACCAGGCAGATACCCCAGCGGGGGTGGAATACTCCACCCACCTGACCATCAGCACCTATCAGAACATGTGCGTGAGCACCGTCTCCCAGCATGCTCAGCCGGACCGCATGCTGCAGGGCCCTAACCTCTGGCTCCTCCTCCTCCTCCTCCTCCCCCCCCCTTCCTGCCATGGCATTCCAGGTCCTGGGGGGACTTCCTGCTAGATGTTCTCCCGGGCTTCCTGTTCGACTCCATGAAGAGTGACGTTGGCTTGAGGGAGGGTGTCCCCAGGGAGCTGCTGATGGTCTGGCTCTTCTCCGTATCCCATCCTCCCTCCATCACCTAACAACCCAACATGCCGCGTCTGACTGATGACAACAGGATGCTTTCCTGTGTCAGCCTGTATTTACATCAACATTCATCTAGAAAAATACCCTATTTCCAAATTTGATATTTTTTTCTCTCGCTTAGGCAGTGCTGTTATCTATACAACTTAACTTTTAATCTCCATACAGCTGCAGGAAAAAATTGAGACCACTCTATTTTTAAACAAATATGCATTTTTAAATCCTGGTTTAATCCTGGTTCTGTTGGCAGAAGGCTACACTGAGCATCAGGCTGCTTCCAGGTTCAAAATTTCTAAGACCACAGTACACTAGACTAGGGTGAAGCAAAAGACACCAGGAGCGACCAGAAACCAGCCAAGCAGGGGGAAGAAGTGACTTTCTAATGCCAGAGATGACCGTTAACTTCTCAGACAGCTTCTCATAAATCGTAGGACATCAAGTGACCTTCAAAAGGAATGGGAAACGTTAAGTGCAGGTGTGAGGTGCACTGCTAGGACAGTTTGTATCAGGCTCCTAGAAGTAGGACTGAAGCCCCATAAAGCAAGGAAGAAGCCTTTTATTAATGAGAAGCAGGGCTGCAGTTTGGAGAAAAATACATATTATTCACAGAGGCGCACTCATAAATAGAGAAATGAGTGACACAAAAATATTGTGCTCTGGTTTTTTCCGTGGCTGTACATATTTTTAGATATTCTGTTCGAACATTGTTTTGGGTGGGATCTTCAGATGAGTCATGTCTTTTTTTTCTGTTTATGAAAATAACGTATATAAGTTCTGCTGGTGTGATCAGTTGTATTATGCAGCCCCTATGAGCAGCGATTTGGGCCATTTTGCAGATTTAAGTCTTGCTGCATTCGTGTTTGTGCCGGAGTATCTCATCCTGGCCGATTCTGTGAAATACACTGCCACTCCCCGCGCTCGGCTAGCCTCGTGCAGGTCCGGCTGCCTTCGCTATCCGAGCTAACCCCCTCCTGCACTCCTCCCCTGCAGGGCGGCACCTCCCGGTGCCCAGACACAGCCAAGCAGCTGTCGGGCCTCCTGCGGCGGCTGGCAGACAGCATGGAGGTGGGAGGCGAGCTACGCTCCGCCGAGATGCAGAGGGACTTTGTGTCCAGTCGGCTGCCACCATACCTGCAGGAGGGCGATGACATCTCACCAGGTGGGAGTTGGGGAGGGGGAATGGTGGAAGCCCTGTTGCCATGGTGATAGACCTGCCTCACTGTGTGTGTATATGTGTCATAGCAGGCAAGATGCCAGCAGTGGAGGACACTGTCTGTATGCGGTTCAAGGACCATGTACTGGTGACTGTGGAACTCAGCCAGGAGAGAACGGTGAGTGCAGAGTCTGTCCCAGACCCGCCGTTATTCATCTGAACGTCAGCGTCGGTCCTGACATGCCGTCTGTGCTTCCGGTGGCCAGGATGAGCCCAGGGAACGGGTGGTCTGTGTGTTACACTCTCTGAGGAACAGCAGGAAGACGCACATGATGGGGGAACAGGAGGAAGACGGGGATGAGGGACAGGTAGCCCGTCCTTCACCAAATCACAGCCATTTGTTGGGAGACGCCTTTCTAATGGTTTTAAAAGGTACCTGCTTCCACCCCCTTGCCCCCCCGACACAGCTTGGCAGCCAAGGCCTGCGCTTCCCCACCTCCCACCTGCCGGCCCTCCGGCAGCTACAGAGCACAGAGCGCCTCCCGGTGGCCAGGCTGCAGCTGCAGCTCGACTCGGACAAGCTGAACCTAGCCATGGCCCTCTGGTCCGAGGGGCTGCTGCACGTGTGCTAGGCGCAGTGACATCCCTGCGACGGCCTTGCCTGGAGTCAGCAGCATTGCATGATGGGAAATCATGCCATAAAATGAATGTGGATGAGCTCAGGATCTCTGTTTGGGTTTGTGGTACAGTAACATATTAAAGACAACAACTAGTAAATAATGAATCTACTGCACTGTACATGAGTAGGACTATTAATAACTTAAATTGTATCATTTAAAAAATTACTGCTAAGGAGCAGAAAGGTGAAAAATTGTGCTGTGTTTTGTGGTGTTCAGCTACAAATAATCACTCCAGACCAACACCTTGGTATTTCATCACTTTACATTTTTAAAAATTGTACTCTTAATTGCACAAATTAATATTTCACACGTACTGTACATTTCTATGGACATTAATCACATATTGAGATACTCCTGATCTGTGCCTGAATATCTTTTTTTAAATGTATTTTTAAATCCAGTGAAATGACCTGAAAATGCGTATATGCCAGGAGTAAGATGTCTTGGGCTTACAGAGAACTGAAATGCTGTTTTTTTTCCCCCCTAAGGCCCCTACAAGACACAGATTTCTGCATATTATAGACGGATAAGGACACGCGCTAAATGCGGGACAGTAGCTTATCGCTCCGAGTCGTGGGTCGGACTTCCCGGTGGCGACAGGCCCCCCCGAGGGTGAAAATGTCCGTGAGTCTCGGGTAGTGCAAACGACACCCTGCTGTAACGCAGAAAGGAAGCGGCAAGAGACTCGGCGCTGTGGCGCATGGGGCAGCCACTCAGAGGTGCTGTTTAGCTTCTTTTTTTTTTGGTTTTGAGTCCATCACTCCTTCCATTTGGGGTTACTTCGGCCTCTTTATTGTCTTAATTCCAATGGCAGGACAAATTGAAAACAAAATCCTACGACTAAACTGCCCTAG
>JABFEA020000110.1:17810190-17836980 GCA_019775915.2 Cyphomyrus plagiostoma | reverse complement strand
AATGATGTTGACCAAAAAAAAACATGAATTATCTTGTGTTCATACTGTCTGCAATGAAATAAAAGTTAAGGGAAATTACTGTGAATTACTGCTTTATTTTTATTCACATTTTCCACCCTGTCCCAACTTTTTCGGATTTGGGGTTGTACATAATGCTTCAGGATTTCATGTAACAGAAGCATAAAAATCACACACGTTTGGCCTCCGCAATGCCCTGCAGACTCACAGGGAAACCATGAAATCATGAGAAACTCCAGGAATCAGTTTATTGTTTGAACATGTGAGGCCTTTTGTCCCCCTTCATATTGTAAGCCGAGGTTGGATAATGTACGCAGAACACAATAAGCTGTTTGTTCTGAGCTGTGTTTCCACCTTCCATCTCGCCTCAGCGGAGAGACTATGTCTGAGACCAAAATGCTACGGTATTAGCACCCTGGCTCTGGCCCAGGAAAGTGGTGAAAAGTCACTGAAGGACACACACGCGTGCTGTGATCCTCGCCGTCCTACCCGCACAGGGCAACAGGAAGCTACAAACAGGGTTGAGCATTTCAGGTCTAGTAGCTAGACCAGGTTTTTGTTTTTACCAATCAAGCTGAGCATAAAGAGTCACAGTGAAAGAGTACTCAACTGGTTGGTAGACACAAAATCATGGTCTGGATTTATAACTTCTGGACCTGAAATGCCCAACACTGGTTGCAAAGGAACTATGTGGGAATCGCAAAAAGGTATTTGGCACTTTCATGGACGTAGAACTGCCAGGAAGAGAGTTGTCCTACATTCTATAACTTGACATTTTTATAAAACAAAGGGATATTGTCTAGCCAGCCTTGAGACTCTCCTCTGTTTAATTTAGTCTGAAGAACTTGTGAGTTCCACATTCTTCAAATCAAGACAAAACTAGGAAACAGAGTTATAAGGAATGCCAGAAAATATGGAATTCATAACATAATTCTTACCTGCGTGGGTCTTGGGATGGCTTTCTGGGATTCCTCATTAGTGACATTCTATAAAAAATGATCACCAGTCACAACCACAGTATGAAGTTTAAGGAGATATAAGTACATTGAGCTGGACTTGACTTACTTTCCTAGCAGAGAATGAGGAAGCCCCATTGTCATGGTACAGAAAGGCACGAGATTCACGGTCCTCAGCTTTACGTTGCGGCGCACTAGACCTGGCACACCGTATATAATTATAGAATGGAGTGCTAGAAATGTCCTTAAACTGAGCTGTTTCTATTCCTTCCTGTGGTGGAGAAACTTGTTTTGTTTGTGTTGTACTCGCAAAAGGTTCCGTCAGGCTGACAGATCCAGGTTGTTCATTTTCGAGATGCTGGTCCCGCAATTCCTCTCCCGAGCCACAAGGCAGGGGCATTGAGAAGCCAGGGGCCTCAAACTCTGGCTGTGGATCCTCCTCATCACCATAGCAGTCCCAGGAAGGGCGGCGCAGCAGGGTGCAGGGAGTCTCAGAGGTCTCCTGGTCGCAGAAGGCACTCGACTGTAGACGCTCACTGACAGACTGCAGCAAGGACAGGATGGATGAGGCCTTCTGCTCCATGCTGCGCTGCTCCTCCTCCTCAAACATGGGAGGTTCCCGAAGATCTTCCACCCAAGCCTCCTCCCGGATGCCCTCCTCCTCATAGATGGGGGACAGGGAGAAGGGGTACACCTTGCCTCGCCGTGACGTTGGGCTGAGGGTCACCCCGGTGTCATTCACAAACACCGCATCTATCTCCTCCTCCTCGTTTATGATTGGGAACCCGCTCTCCCCCTCAGAGAAGTCCATCTCATGCAACCTGTAGAGTGGGCGCCCAGAAATCTCACTTCTGCTGCCCCCGTATATTAAATCTGGTGGCACTTTCTTGCTCAGCACATTAAACCCAGATGTCCTGCTGCTAACATTGTTATAGAAACTTACTCCGGCACCTTGTCCCAGTATCTCCGAGTCCTGCTGGTGCTCCACTGGGAGACCACAGTTATAGGCTTTTACTGCACTCCGCTGCCGCCCGGCCTCATTACTTGGGCTGGAAGCCTGCTGTAATGCATGACTCTCCTGTTCCAGAAGTTTCTCTCGTTCAATAGCATTCTCTTCCCCCAGCTCAGTCACTTGCCAGACCTTTTCTTCACTCCTGGAGACAGCCTCTTCCTTGTTGACAGCTGCCAATTGACCGTCAGATTGAATAAGGCCTTCATCTACCCTGCTCTGTGGGTCACACTGTTCTTGCTGACCCTTCAAACCTCTAGCAGCAGTGAGGCAATCTTGCATGAACCTTGGACTGTGAAAGACATCCATAGTGGAGCTTGAGGGATCTCTACTCTTTTCTACATTCAGCAGTCCTCTTCTGTCAAATTGCTCCTCTGAACTCTGCAAGGATTCTGATTTGTTTGACGTAATGGCTATTTCAGTAACCTCTTCCATTACTGGTTTGAAAGCTCTGTGCAACTGAAGGTCATCTATACTTTCCTGTCCCCTATCAAACACTTTGGTTTGCATTTTGTTTTCTAGTCCTTCAAAGATGTAGTCTTTCTCCACTGCAGTCATTAACTTACCACTCTCAATTTTCAAATTTACAGAACTCAGTGGAGCAGATAATCTGCATGTATTATGGAATTGTCTATTGCTCTCTGTAGATTCTTTGGACACCTGCAGGTCTTCATTGATCAGTACTTCTCCAGATACTGTGGATAGCACTTTGTTAAAATCATTATCCCCTGAAGCTCTGTCTACCTGTACATTGTCTTTGTCAATTATTCCTGAGAAATTCTCTGGTTGCTTAGATAAATTATTAACTTGGTGGACTATATCACCATTATCCCTGTCTATACGTTGTTTTTCAAGGAAGGCTTTGCTAACTGCGATTGATCTACTGTTCTGATTAAGCATATCACTGGTATTTTCATCATTGTGCGAGTCTTCTTCCATCAGAACAGTGGGCCTGACTTTAATGCTTGATAGTGTAGCAATTTCCCCTTTATTGCATCCACTCTTGCAAGCTGAAGAGTCTCGGATATCCAAAGGAAGTATGAGGATTTGGTTCTCCACAGGAAACTGTTCCTGCTGCCTCGGATCCAGAGAACTCAGTGAGGAGCAGGGCTCAGAGAGTATACCAGAACTGATTCTGATGTCAGTGTCAGAACCAACAATGGACTGGTACCCTGAGGACTGAGTGGACCTGCTCCCATCCATCAGGGTTCTGCCTGAAGTTATTGGCTCCACAGGGACATGAAACAGTCTGTGGACCCCTTGTTCTAAACAACTCCCTACATGCAGACATGTTGGCTGAAAACACCCATCCATACCTTCTTCCATTTCAGCAGTAAAAGCAGGGCTAAGTGCTGTACTGGCCATCCGCAGCTCTTGGTTTTCATGCTCAGAGGTTTCGATTTTCTCCAGGGAAGTGAAAGCGTTCTTCAAAACACAGGCGACCAAGAGCTTGGACTCAGAATGAAAAGCCTCTGCTTGACCAATGTCTTCCAGGCATGCAAAGCTGCCGGCTATCGACTCGCTGTCACTTTCTCCTGAATCATTCTGAGTTGAAGCCAGCACAGACGGCAGCACATCACTGGCCCTTTCTGTTGATACAGGGCCCTCCTGACCTTCAGGCTCACCTGAGCTTGACAGTGAAATACAACACTGGGAAAGCTGGCTATCATGGAGTGGAGAAGCAACAACCTTACTCTGGGTGCCCAACTTGAGAGCATCTACATTAACCCATGTACTTCCAGATTCAAAGAGAATGGAGTCATCTCCTGTTGAAGGTGCCCCCAATAAGCACCCTTGAGTGGGTGAAGTTTGTCTGACTCCTGATTCCATACCCTTGTTAATAACCACGGGTGCTGCCCAAGCATCCGCTTCAAAGAGTTCTGCTGGACTCTTTTGCATCTTTTCAGTAGAATCCATAGAGGACAATAGCTGATCCATGAGACCTTTGCCAGGTCCAGCAAGAGGGTCCGTAGCCTGGTCTGCAGCAGCAGCAGCAGCAGCCAGGCTGAGCTCTGGCCCACAGGATAAGGCACTTTGGCTTGAGCTATTCTCCAGCAAAGCCAATATCGGAATGCTCGAAATGGTGGGGAAAACTCCAACAGAGCCCACACCCCCCTCTGATGCCTGGTTGGCTGGTCTTTGGCACAAGCCCTCAGAACCAGCTGGTGTGGAAAACTCGGTTGTCTCCTCCTGTGGCGATGAGGGGTGCACCAATTCACTGCCACATTTCTGCTCATCCTCAGCAGCCAATGTCTGATGACTTCTCCTCATCTTTTCCATCGCCCTCAGGCCACGGTATGTCCCGTATGTGACAATGGGAGGGCAGGACAGTGCTAGGCGCTGATGCTCATCCACGGCTCGCCACGGAGGCTGGTCAATCGTCGCGCTGTGCTCGTGCGTTATGTGGTCATTCTCCCCAGCCGCTTCGTTCAGGGGCCTGTGAAAACACAGAGGCACAAGGACAAGCAAGCTGAGCATTCACAAACGCCCATTCCAGCCATGATTTCTCTGAGAGAGCTTGCATGCAGGTAGTATGGTGGGAATGACTCGCCAGAAATCAATTGCTAAGAAGATAATATCGGTTCTTCTTTAAGCAGGAGAGATATATTCAGAGGAGTGATCAGAGTATTGGAGGTTTACACTTTAGTCAGAGATCAGTATGACTCGCCTACACATTTGTATCCCAAGGGTACCAAAGAAATTCCTGTTCCTTCCCCTGACCTTTTAACGTCCATGTTTTATGACTAAACAATCAACTAATTGTGCTCCAAGTGCTGCTCTCGCATCCTCTAAAACTAGCTGAAACTCAAAAGACTCTCTCTCGCTAAGCTATCAAAATCTAATGTTGCAATGTGCACAAGCATGTTGAAACCGTGGGTTGTCTTAGAAAACCCCATCTGTGGATGGGTTGCTTCGCTTTCCATGGCACAAGGTTACTGCACTCAAACCTTGACAAACACACCCCCACATGAACCTCCACCTGGGGCTTCAGATTCTGGAAAGATCTTTACTGTCACCTCCTGCTGCAGCCTTGCTTTGCTATCAGTCACAGATAGGGGTAAGAAAAGAGGCTATGTAATCCAAACCAGGGGGAGGGGGGGGATTCAATAACAAAGGAGTGCTGAGGTATTGGAACTGATTGGTAATATACACTGGGGGAGCGGGGCGGATGCAGGACAGGCTGTTGTGGAAGGAAACAGGCTCTGAAAACACTGAATGCTGAATCAGAGCTTTCACTGTGCAAAGGGCCTGAAAACGTTCAAGCTTGATTCTCTTTAAATCAACACTAGATTCAAAGAAAAATGAGCGTTTGCAAAAAGATGCGAAAATAGACCACAAAGAACGTGGGAAGTTCATCCTGAACATGTAGGAGGTAACAAACAGATGTGACTTCCACTAAGGTCCTCGGCGGCCATCTTGCCTCATAACAGTTCCACCTTGGCATTCCGCAGTTCCCAGCACACGACGGCGGCGTGTGAGAGTGCAGCGTGAAGTACAGCGTTTGCCTTTAGGTGGCGGTGAGGAGTTGGGTGGATGAGGGTAAGTCGGAGCTGGAGATGAATGTGGAGTTATAGCTACAAGGAGCAAGCCGGCCCATGACATGTGAATGGCAGACCTAGGAAGGGACAGTGTCATGGTGCATGTGCGCGAGAATGTGTGCAAATCCCAGCAAGCACTAACAACCCTCCACTAGAGCTGCTTGGAAATGCCCAAGTTCTTTCTGGTAAGTGAACCATCGACCCCCCGCTTCCCCCCTCCCTGCTGAAACCGTTCTGCGCGAGGGAAGCTCTCCATGACCCGCTTCTTCCTCCTCAAATTCAGCGGGTAGGGCCACACCTCCCCCCCCCCCCACACCTTCCTGAGTGAGTAATGGCTTCCTTGGGCGGACACTGGCAGCAACAGCCCACAGCTTCCACGCTCTTTGTCTTGCTACACCCCTTGATCACTGCACAGGACCCTCCTCGCAGTGGGCCGGCCCTCATGCAGCCTCTGTAATTACCCTTAGTCACACACTGCCTGAGTGCTTATTCATAGGCTCCACTGCCGGAATTGTGAGAGCCACCGTGGACCCATCCTGGCTCTCCTCTCAGGCCGCACGGAATGCTCCCTTGTTTAAGGACCAGTTAACAAAAACACAAGTCTGTTCTCACTGCATCCTGCAGGTTTCTTCCAGGCACTTTGAGTTTACTGGCAAAGTCCAAAAACACAAGGTCTGGGGCACTGGTTTCTCTCCATTAGTCGTAGTTTTTGTGTGAGCGTCCAAACCCTGTGAAGGCCTCAGCACGCCTGGCAGGATGCATTCCTTGTGCTTCCTGAGACAGACCCATGATGTGAATCATATCTGGTGAACTCCAGTAAATATCTGCAAAGATCACCCAACACAAAGATATGAAAAGTCATGTGAACTTATAAAATCTGATACTCACAGACCTGTCAACAGGATCTGGTCACAAAACAGAATGACAGGCAGCTAAAAATAGACTAATTTTACCCCATTAATCACTTTGCTATATAAATGCCAAGCTGGATCCTGGACCAGAAAACCAGATGGCCCTTAGATCCTGACCACCAATGAAGCATCAGGAAGACCACCAGGAGACATATGGCCTTACAGGGCAATACCACCCTGATGGCACCCGGCAGCATCTGCCAGCCCCTGTCGTCCTCCATGTCCTTGCTTAGCTTGTGATGACTCTGCCCCCCCCCCCCACCTAATCAGTACATCTCTCTCCTTTGCTGTTTGAGGCTCCCGTGTTAGTTTTTCCAGACGCAAGACTGTCATTCACATGCAGGGTCCCATCTGTTCTCCGGTTATCATTTTGATGTCGTAATTAAATTTAACCGCCGCCTCCCCCCCCAGGCACTTTCCTTGCCCCCCTGCTGCTCTATCCCTCCCGCATATAAACAGCATCACACCAATTCATTCGACGTCCCAGCCCTGTCCCTATTCTTCAATCTCAGAGTGGCTATTCCGCTCTCCGGTATGTAATTGTGCCACTATGAATAGAGGCTTGTTTGACCTACTTCTTGCCGCATGAAAAGCAGTTTCACCTTCACTAACAATATCGGCTTTTCTCCTCCACCTGAATCCCGCACCTTCTTCCCGAAGGCCAATATTAAATCCCAGCTCCCGCTGGTCAGAGGTCAGAATGCTCCCCACCATGGCGGATCAAGCGGCATAAACCAAGAAAGATTATTCCCCATCGCTGCTTTCAGATATCGCTATTTAATCAGCGACGCTGACTTTGCCATGGATGTGCTCAGAGCTCCAGACCTATTCATGGCACCAGATGATGCCAGTGAAGGCTCCTCGCAAGCATGTGCTTCTCAAGATCACTGCCCGCATGTCACTCCTGCAGGATCTGACGCTCACCGTCCACCTCAGTGCAAGAAATATTCGGAGGGACAAAGTCACACATCCTTCACCATGGTGAACGGCAAGCTCACCGTCTACCCCTGGTGGATCTCTAGCCAAACATTTTTCTTTTCTTTTCCTTTATGCAGCTAGATCTAGATATTTTCTATGGCTTCCAAAGTAATGAGTCAAACGCCTAGTAACTAGTCTCCCTCACTTTTCTTCCAGCAATAACTCCTATTTTTCTATTGCCATCTCATTTTATGCCCTTTATCGATTCGCTGACGTACATTTCCAATTGCTTTTTTATAGCTAATGCATGTTATAGCATCCACAAACACTATTCTTACTATAATTATACATACACACATTTGTTTTCCCATGCTGCAAAGCCTTGTGATTTATGAATGTCCTCTGAGCCCATAACTAGAGAGGAAATAAAACAAGGAAATAAAAAGCTACCATGGGAGTTAAGGAAGTAAGAAAATGTGTCGGTACTGTGCCCAAGATACCAAGCAGGGGGAGGCACGGAGAATGGCCCCCCCACCCATCTGCACTACTGGAAGACATATTGGTGAGCCTGACAGCTTCACACTGAACCGGACGAACACAAAAAGACAACCAAGATCTTGGTGGGGCACAGGAAGTTAACTGGCACTGGGGGTTCTGGTCCACAATGGGGTAACAGCAATTATTCCTGGCGTCAAATTAATGCTGTATGATCTGCTTGTACGATCTGACACAGCAATCCCAGTAACACGACTGGGACACACTGCTAGCACACTGGTCCAGGATTTAGGAGCAATTGAGGGGTGAGGGGTAACACTGACGTGCTCATGGTGACTGATCACCACTGTGCCGCCCCACGGGACCTCCCCACGGAAGAGGGGGGCCGGGACAGTGGCAATGTGTGCTTTATCTTTGTAGGTCTGGAGCCGTCCGCCGTGATGCACAAACCCCCAGACTCAGCAAATGGCGCCTCCTGCAGCTGCGACGACAAAAAATTCGGTCTGCAGAGTGCAGGGTCCCGCAGCTGCCCCCAGGAGAAGCCCCTCTGTGAGCAGAGTCCAGCTGATGCATTTTCAAGCCAGCCGCAATTAAAAAGGCCGCCACACATCATAAAGAGGATGTTGACCCCCTAGTCCATCATTATGCCTGTTCGGCTGGTGACACTGGAACGTTCCAGTTGTTCAGCTTATAGCCAAACCTCAAGGTGATGAGGGGACCTAGCAGAGAGCAGGCTAAAGACCCCGGAAAAATGGGGTCATTTCCCTACAAGGGGGACAGGGGTCTGTTTACGGAAATCAGCACCTCTCACACTTAACCCTGACTCGACTCACAACCCACCTTCTAACTGCCTGCAAGGTTAGCCCCCCCCCCCCCTTTGAAGTTGGTCCCCTCCCCATTTCGACTACAGATTTGCATCAGTGATGGGTCCACAGACCTAGTACTGAAAGTTTTTAACCACCCGCCTCCCCAATCAAACGCCCATCTGCGTGCAAAAATGGTCAAAGTATGGAGGAGGAGCGACAAACGAGCAGGAGAACATCTCTGCTCTCAGGTCCGTGCCGCCGGTGCGCGGAGCTACCGGCTCTGGAGAGGAGGACGAGGCAGGAAGGCGTACTTACGAGCACCGGTGCTCCTGCCGAGGAGGCTCCCTCTCTGTCCTCTCCTCCGCCTCCTGACACGTGTGCCGCGCCCCTGCTCCTCCCCACGATCCTCCGTCGGGGTCACGCTGCTCTGGGCTCCTCTTCACCGCCCATGTCATTCCCGCGAGGCTGGCTTCCGGCTCCAGCGCCTCCTGCTGCTGCCCGGCGTCTGTGGGCCGCTCCTCTGTCTTGCCGGGCGACTGGAAGAGGCTCCCCAGCTTCCTGAAGAAAGCATCTAAAGGAGCTGTGGGCGTGGCCGGCGCCTGGGGGCGGGGGGCGGGCGAGCCGGGGGCGCGCTGCGAGGGGGGGGCTCCCGCATCGGCCGGCACGCTGTCCTCGCTCTCCCCTCCAGAGCCGCGGAATGGCTGAGAGGAAGACGAACCCCCCCCCCAGGAGAGACACGGCAAAAGGGGGGAACAGAGAGCCAGAGAAAGGAGGAGGGTAGGAGAGAGAGAGAAAGAGAGAGATGCTGATTAACTTTCCTGCCACCGCACCGGGACGCTCAAACGATAGAAGAGAGAGAGACGAAGAAAACAGAGGCAGAGAGAGGGGAGGGAAAGTGAGGCGTGAGGCGCGGTAGACTCTGCCTCTGCCCGGCGCTCCTATAGCAGAAGCTGCCGCTCCCTGATGCAAATGCGCCTCGGAGGCAGAGCAGCCGAGTTCCCTTCCCCCAGCCCTGCCTGCATCACCGTTAACTCTTTCCCTCCCACGGCAGTGAGCGGGCTGCTCTCTCCTCTCCTCACACCCCCAACCCCGGCAAAGCTTGCACACTTTTCAACAGCATACCGGCAGGCTTATGGTGCTCACACCTACGTTTGTGTACTTACCAGAGAGCTCGTTGCTAGTGCGCCACAGAACCAGGCCGACATCACAGTCCTGGCATTTCACTGCAGCCATAATAACCTGCCATGCATCTCCAGTCATGACAGGACAATCCAACAACCTCCGGTTCCTTTACGTAATGTATACTCTACCACTAAATAGTCACTCTGTAGTGATTGGTATTCTTAGTACCTTACCTTTCATCATCATTATTATTATCCTTAATTATTGCTACTATTTCCAGTTTTGTCAGTCTTATTATTCTTTGTTCATCTGTCTCATTTTCCTGTTGCATTGTGGTTTTTTACATGTGTAAGCTACAAGATGGTTACATTTCTTTCAGAATTAAGGAAGTAACTGAAGTAAGTAAAGTATCCATCCACGATCTGACATTGTTAAATACAGAAAGCAGCACCTTTCAGTAACATAAATATGTAGAAAATAATGCATTAAAGGTCCAATACAGAGCATATAAATTTGGATTTTTCTAATCAGTCTTTGCTGCTGTGATTACCATTTACTACTCTAATCCACATCGGCACAGATTTACAGTTGACAGCATCACAGTCAAATCCTAGAGGCAGTGTTCATGTGGAAAAGCCAACAGACACCACAACTTCAATAGTGGAAACATTTCAAACAAATATTTAGAGATCACATATCTGAGTGTGAGGTTAAAATTAAAGTCAGCATCCATTGCTCACTGGCACAGTAGTCAGCTCTGTCACTAAACAATGGCAGTTTGCACTGCAATGACTCTTAGTGAAAATGTTAGAAAATTAATGCAGATGGTTTGGCCCCGACGGCATCAGACAGAAGCAGCAAGAGAGGAGGGGGGTTTTAGCAAGCAGTTTAAGCAGGTATGTGGTGAGACTGGGGGTGAAGCTACAGGACCGAGGGACTGGATACAGCCTTCAGCTGAGTTTAGGAGATCCGCAGCATCCATCGAGTGTTCACACGCGTACGTGAAGAACACAGAGAGGAAAAGGAGCAGCTCAGGAACCACCTCATCTTCATACCTTAAGCTGGTTCTCCTATTATCCTATTACATTAAACCTTTCTCTCTTAAATGCAATCGCAGTAAATGTGCTTTGTCATGTGGTGTAATAAGATTTTAGGGTACACGAGTGGCAAGATTACACCACAGCGTGGCACTGGGGGTCACTGTTGCCTCAAACCTCCAGGGCTGCGAGAAGACAGCGGCAGAAACCACCTCAAGAAAAGGTTCCTAAACATTATCAAAACCAGCCATGATTACCCACCATGATTGTTGCCTATGGGCGAGGCCACAGAGATTCTGTCCATAGCTGAAAGCTGATTGGACTCCAGAGTGCCCCCTCCCTTGTCACTCACCGATTCAAACATATTATTGGCTAATGCTAAGGCTGTCCCCCCTACATAAATTATGGCCCTTTGATGCCCTCCACCAAAAAAAACATTTTTATATTTATAGAATCCATTCTACAGGAGTCATGGAAGAGTTTTCACTTCTTCAAATCCTGGAAAATTGGGATAAACGATGCAAATGGATCCAGCGTGACACCTCACCGCTTGCATACATGAGGCATGATCAGGGAGCAGAGGTGAGGGAGTAGGGGGGGGCCCCATCTGTGTGGGTGACATCAGCACCCTGGAAACAGTGCCGACTGAATAATCAATGGGAAGCCCAGTGTACCTCCCTCTCCAGCCCCTCCAGTCCATCACCATCATCAGCCTTGACCAGTGCCCCCCCCCATGATTTTTTCACCCTCGACAACGGCACAGATCGGATCTCCAAGGCTCTGTTAGGCCCATTCAGTTTTTGGACCCCGGCCAGGACCTTGCTGACCTATAAGAGTGTATTTCAGTCCACATCCCTGAACAAGTTTTAACCACACGACTGCTGCTACTTTAAAACAAAATCCACACTGTTACATTTTATGCTGCTAAAAGAGTATCACTCTATGCTATATACTATATATCTATATTGTACATATTTGTTATACAATATGTAGCATTAGTGCATACATAGAGTTTTGCTGTACATGTACAATGACAAACATTTTATTATATTCTACAGCTAAAATATTAAACAAAAACATATTGTTATGTATAACAAAAAGGTGTACCACAGTTTGCCTCACTGAGTACACAGTATCATCTTCTGAAAAGTATTTTTCTTCTCGTTAAAGTTTCTCTTAGTACAACTTCAGCCCAAAGCAATTCAGTCAATGTTAGTTGCTCTAAGCCAGTGGTTCACATATAATATTTTATATCATATTCCGGGTTTGAAAGCAATACTTCCTCCACCTTGCATGCCAAACTGAACCCTTCTGCCGTAAGAGTGAACAAACGCAGAGACGGAGTCGTCGTGCTAAACAGGCCAAACAGGAAATTAAGGAACACAACAAAACCACAAAAAAACAGTGATGTAATTCATATCGCCCAGTAAATGAGTGAAGTCAGGGATGAAATGACAGTACAGCGACACAGAAACGCGCTTGAGACCGTGTTTTTGTTTGCTCTGCAAAGGACACTCAGTGCTTCTATGACGCTCTTACCTCATAAAGTGCTTTGTGTTTCCAGCTCCCTATATGTCACAGGAACCCGCTAAGATAACCGATCGCATGATACTATGGTGTTAGTCTGAAAACCCTGGAAACAATGAGCGAACATCCCAAGTCTCGCGTAAGGTCACGTCTCACCGCCTCTCTGCACAGACTGCAGATTAGAGTGTTTATCTAGCGGCTCCTCTCCCAGCCAAAGGCACCACTGGTGGGCCGCATGCCTGCGACAGGCCCGGAGAAGCTCGGAGAAGGCCCCATTTCATTCAGATCCCCACACCCGAAAGGCGGAGCGTCCGGTAAAGCCATTTGCAGACCGGTGTGCATTTAGTGACACGGTCCCACTCAGCTGGGTGCTTATCGCTGCTCTCTGCACCCCCCCCCGTCCCAAGGTCTAATCCACTCTAATCCATCAATGTGCCAACACTTGTCTGGCCATCCAGTGACGGGCAGAACCAGAGTGGGCTACTCTATTCACACCACACCTCTTGTCCCCAAGTGGGGCAAGAGAGTTGGCTGGCAGCATGTGAACTGGGGGAGCGTGCACCAACTGCCCTCTGCTTCCTGGTACATACTTGCAGCAGAGTAGGGGAGGGGGGGGTGCGGAGGTGATGCTAAAAAGGCTTAACAGGGCTGAAATTTGGGAGGGTGCAAAAAAAAAGCACTTTAGCGATGTGCTAGTTTCTGGCTCTGTGGGATAGGATGCTGTGTCTGTGTTCAGAAGATTGTGAGTTCAAATCTCAGGGTCAGCAAAGTCAGTTCATGCTTGGGGCCCTTGAGCGAGACCCTTTACCCCCAATTGCCCCAGGGATTCACCGAGTCGGCTCTCTGACCCTTTGGACAAGAAAGTGCTAAATGGATCCAACGTTACTACTGTTAAAGTACCATAAACAAACCAGAAATCAGCTCCACTCAAATATGCTGCAATTCTGTTTGTATGACAGCTGCAAGATCACTGACGATTCGGAAGAGGGGGATAAGGCTAGTTGGGGCCTGTTTTCCTGACCTCAGGAATTCAAGCGTTTCGTATCCGAGTGTGAATCACATCGGCCTCTGTCTAGTTAGGAGGCATTCTCAGCCAAAAAGGGTCGACGAACATACAAGAGCACTTGCATCACGTTTATTTAGCTATATTTTTAAAACGTTACATACTTAGCAGAAAGCAGGGTCAGACAGTCCTGAGCAATGGCGGCGAGGGGCTGGGGCCTTGCTGAAGAGCTCGATGGCAAATTACTCCACTGACTGTGGGATCTGAACCAGCGACCTTCCGACTACAGGCACAGTGTCCTAACCCACTGAGCCACACAGCCCCCTTCAGAGCACTGCACTTTTTGGGATATGACATCCATAACCACTGATCTATCCATTGCATGTCTCCACTGGGGTGTCTAAGAAGTAATTAGAGCAGATGATAGTATTCAGCAGCCTGTACAGGGCCAGGGGGAGAAGGGAGACACACCTCCACAGCATCATGGCACAGGAGAAAACTCAAGGCAATCATAAACCCATCCTCCAAAGTTTTTCTCTGTACGTAACTGCATACATGTGGTGACACTGCTGGATTCCAACACAGTTCTCAAACGCTCAAACTCTCAATCCCTTGTGTTGTCTGCGGAAGAAACACAGCATGACAGAGCCCAAGTGAAAATGCTGGGTTGCCAACACTCACGGACCCTGCATGACAGTGATGCTTTCAAACTCTTACGCAAAAAGTCTTACAGCAAATCTGTATTATTCCATAATAAACCAAAAATTAGCTACATCAAAAGTGTTGCGTTAGTTTGCAAACCCTATACAGACTATTTACAAGGTAATAAAAAGGTTACGTACATATAAATGTGTGTGAAGATTTGTCTCAAATTGAAAATCTCATGCCAGCCAGTTGACCTAAGTTGGCAACCCTGAAAGTGACTCAGAGATGTGCATATGCACAAACACACACACATAGGTCCTACATGTACACAGTCACACACCCGCAGGACAGACCTGGAAAAACAGCTCCGAGTCACAGCTTAAGTAATTCATATAGAATCGAATTCAACAGCAATTAAAAAAAAATAGCTGAAAGCGCCAAATCAATGTTTACTGTATGTTACCGATTGGACTCGGGGATGGATAAACAAGCCAAACACAAACTTAACTACAAACCATTTCTTCTTCACTGTCAACAAACAAAATACGATTTACTTTTATGCCAATCGGTGAAAAATCCCTTTGCTGAGGGACGGTGCACGTACCTTTGATAAGTCATGGGCGGACTCCGGGCTCTGTCCCTCTTCTCGATCATCTTCCGAGACATTTGAGCTGAAATCAAACGGACGGGAAGCGCAAAAACGCTGATCAGAAAAGCCTGACAGGTTCCTTACTGTACGCATCATCACACGTACACGACCCGTCCAGTTCAGTATCAGGTCAGATCCCATAAGGTACGAGCCTCAGCTCGATCATGTCCTGTGGACCCGAGCTGGGTGTGACTTCACGGTTCCTTTAGGCGCCAAATTTTATATTAATCATACCTGACTAAAAGTATGAACGTCGTTGTGTGAATTAATCGTTTCCTTTGAACACTTAATACAACTAACAACTAAATGTAATATGAAATTTTCCACTGATTTATTTTAAGACGTCTCGTTACGTTGTAAAGTTAGGACAAAATGACCCCATTACTGCTATACAAAATAAAATATAAGGCATTTGGTGCAATCGTAAATATTTAAACGTTGTAACAGTTTTCCAGAAGACGACAGTGAAACTATATTCAATGACGATAGCAATAGACGAAGCATAAAGCATGTTGCGCCGCGTTACTAAATCTGTCCGGAGGCTACAGTGACCATTAAGTGGCCAAGTGTTACACTCATGACAAATAACAGCAGTTGCCTCACGTTCGCACACGCGGGGACAATGATCCGTCAATTAAACCTTGTTTTGGGACAGGATCGGTTATCCGGTTTTGTGTTTCCCCGTCTTACCTGCTTAGGCTGCTGCTTTTCTCCTCGCTTTGCGATTTGCTCCTTAAAAACAACCTGGAAAAGTTCCTAGCGATGTCTTCCTGCCATGAACTCTGCCTTTTCATGCTTGGAATACTGGCACTTTTAAAAAGCAACGAAATAAAATAATGCCTCACATAGGGACCGAGATTTCCAACCTCGAGTGTAAGGTATAACTTAGGGAGTGATTTACTTGGCCAGTTACTTCATATTTACTCTTCAGGGTATGGTTGTGCGTTCCCACACCGGACCTTCCCAGCTACCTCAACCGTAGTGGGCTACATTTAGGGAAGAGGAGGAGTTTATTGCCTGGGCTGACTAATCTGTGTCATGCTCCATAGCACGTTTAAATATCTGCATTATTTTTGTAAGTTTTTCAAGTTAGACAGCCGATCAGATCAACGTTTGTTTACAATATATTTGATACTTAAAGCAAAGTGTGGAAAACATGATCAACTTGCCTTGGCGCCATTTCATTGCTTTTACACACTAAAGTGTATCAAGCGGGTCGCCATGGCCGCGCGTGTATTTTCGGCGTTTTGTTGCAGTTGCTCTTTGATCAATCACATAACTTTACTCCCTTGACTGTGGAGCGTCAAGTCTCACTGGAACTCGGCAAAACTGTTAATAACCTTATAAGAACAATCCCGTCACCCCCGGTGCATTGGTGCGTATCAGATAACATAATTAAAACGCTAACAGACGCCGTATTTTGGCGCACCGGGATAGGGGGATATTGCGTTTCAGTGGTCGTACACATTTCCTTACGCTGGACTGTATCCCAGAGAAGTGCAACTATGTCGCCACGGAAGCATGGCTAGTCTCCGTAATATCCGCCAACTCAGCTTTCCCGAGTTCACAGTTAACCACCGCGATTTGACAGCAGTTATTAAGACCTTCTCCAAAATGCCCACATTTCTAGTGGGATTTCTTTGTGATGAACCCGGTATCCGTTTTGCCTACAGTGTTTCCATTTATAACTAAGAAGAAACAAACATAATATGTTATTTACACTGATGTAATAAAATACCCGTATTTAACGTTCAAGAAATTGATTGAAGCTGTATTATTATTATCTTGCCGTGACAGCATAAAAAAACTTATTTTTCCTTATTGTACTCGTGTCCTTCTAGACCACATGATGATGTGACAATGACCATATCATTTTTGATAATGAGATGAATAGTTTACTGGCATTGTTTTCAGTTATGGGTAATACAGCTGGTTTTTTTCATAAACTTGCATCTCACCGCACATGCATGGTATTAATCATTTTTTTATTCTGAAGCTTACTATACAATACAAAATGTCTAAAAACACAACGGAATGTGCGATGCAATCAAAAAATAACTACTAAAATAACTCGTATTTAAACTGTACATTATGGATATTGTTCAAGCCGTAGCATGTTCATTCTTGTGGTAATGCGCTTTACAATGCACTGTGCAATGAAATAGTACTGAGATTATTCTAGGACAAAGCTCCTTGCAACACAACGAAATCTGATGTAGGAAATGTAAGTTTCTGGGTAATTAATCGGAAAATCGGAAGTTATACAGGAAAAAAATACAACTACTCTTACTCAGCCAGTCCTTCATACAAACAGATTGAACTGCGGAGACAGATGGTGGGCAAAAATACCTTCTAGCGGATAAACGACTCTCCCCCTTTCGGTCCATATATAACATATATTGGCGAGTGGCGCCCCCAGCTGTACATACTCGGAAATACTTGCTCAGCAACCAACCGAACTTAACGTCTTCCCCTCGTTACACTACGCCACTTGATGTTATGGGGAGTGACCTCAGTTCCTGATAAGTCATTTGCCAGAGATCATGACCTTGTGGTAATAGGAAAAAAAAACTGGCATCCCATCCAGGGTGTCCCCCTGCCTTGTACCCTGTGATGGACTGGCATCCCATCCAAGGTGTCCCCCTGCCTTGTACCCTGTGATGGACTGGCATCTCATCCAGGGTGTCCTCCTGCCTTGTACCCTGTGATGGACTGGCATCCCATCCAGGGTGTCCCCCTGCCTTGTGCCCTGTGATGTCCTGGCATCCCATCAAGGGTGCCCCTTGTCTTGTGCCCTGTGATGGACTGGCATCCCATCCAGGGTGTCCTCTGCCTTGTACCCTCTGCCCTGTGCCCCCTACCTTGTACCCCCTGCCTTGTAACCCCTGCCTTGTGCCCCCTGCCCTGTACCACCTGCCTTGTACCCTGTGCTGCTAAGTTTCACTCCAGCCGCACCTCTCACCCCCTACATCCCTGTACGAGGTAAGTGGCTGGAAGATGGATGGATAATAATAACATTATTGACACCCCCTACCCCCAATGTGCTGGATAAACGGTTGTGGAAGATTGATTGATATTTACACTTACTAAGAAAAAACTGATGCACCTGGGCCTATATATTTAAAAATAGAACATTCATTAGCAACATTAAGTGTGAAGCTAAACCTAATAGCCTGAGTATGACTCAGTGGGAAGTATGAGACATTTTCTGCGAACAACTCAGCCCTCGAAGCTTTTCACAACCTGGTTTTCATCTCACACTAAGGCATAATTAGTTAGGCCTGATTAGGCTCTAACACAGCACTGACCTACATGTCAGCTCTACTAAACGTTACAGGCTGCAGGTCATGAAAAATATTACAGGTGCATTTCAGCAAGTTAAAATGTTTTTTTCCTTAATTTGTATCAGCTGTGTCTTTTAAAGAAAATTGTACAAATGAATATAACAGAAAATTGTGTAGTATAATGTAAAATATGATTTTATTGATAAGTCACCTTAATGGGGATGGCACCGCGCGCAGTGCTGGATGGACGGAAGTTAATCTCGCGGAATACGTTAAAATGTAGAAGAACGAGTAGAAGGTGCTAGCAGTAGCGTTGAAACCACTACACGATTGAAGATTGTATCGGCCACTAGGGGTCTCATTTCCCTTTCTCTTTTTCACAATTCGCGGTTTCTTGTTTGCTAGTCTGTCCTGTGTTTAGCAGCCATCTCGCCTATGCCTGCACTTTTTTATTATTTACAATTATTTTTTTGTGGGCAGTATTTACCTAATAAAACTACACCTCCATTGTTGGCATGTGGTATGCCTACATTTCTTTTTTTCTGCTGATTTGATGAAAATATTTATTTAACCTAATTCAATTAAATAAAAATTTATTTTGACTTTTATTTGTTAGACCTATTATGTGAAAATGTATAGGTTGACCAGCTACTTTTTAAATTATTTGTAGTATTTCATAAAAATAGATCAATATTACTAAAATGTGTGAATTTTTGTTCAAGTAATATTATGAGACGAAATACACCAATGTTAACATCCACTGATGAAAAATAATTTAAAAATAAGATTTCTCAGTACGGACTAAATATTGCTATTATTTTAATATGAGACACGGTTTGTCTCCTGAATTTGGGCATTTTTGTACGGTAATATTTCTCAACATTTTACTCATAATAATTCAGCCAAAAGCCCTGTAAACCAAATTAAGAAATAAGTATACATTTAAACAGCTATATATCTCATTAACAAATATGACTCGATAAACGGTTAATACAGCCAATTAATAAAGAATACGCGCTTTACCGACTGAACTTTAGGCTGGTTGTTTAAAACAAAGTTTAATCCATAAGTGGAACGTGTGCGTGTGAATGGTTCGTTTAATGATGTGGTACTGAAATGGTGATTAGCAAAATAATTTTTTGCAGACATCTTGTGAAAGAACATGCGTGTTGAAACTAAACAAAAACCATGTAAACTTGGAAAAAATGAAGGTATAATTGGATCCACGTTTATTAATAGAAGCCAGAAAATAAGTCCAGCAGCTACCTCCCTCCACTTAAAGGGGCATAAAGGAAACAGATCTCCTGTAACTTAATTATCTGTTTGTTTTAAACTTAATAAGTCTTAATTGCCCGGATTATTCTCGTCGTGGTGAGAAGCTGCAGTGTTCTGCAGACCTCAATTAGAGGAACCGCTAAGCAAACGTCTGAGCGGGGTGAATGTTGGGTCTTGTGAGCTACAGGCCTGTTCTTGTTTTTACCTGTTGGGGGGGCCTATTTATTTCAGCGCAAACCATCAGATCTGTTTTTCATATCTGCACACGATGCCTGAGAAACGCGACGCAGAATGACGAGTCGATGCTCTCCTGTACCCAGCCCCACGACAGTGTACATTGATCGTCAGCGATCTCACCTTAACTGTTCCAGTCCTACTAAAATGTTTCGACAAGGTGAAAGTGCAGCTTATTGTGAAATAAACGAGCGAGCATAAGTTGTGCGACAGTGTCTGCGTCCTGTTGTTTTTTTTCATGATTTTAAATTAACATCTGATTTCGATGTAGATATAATAATACGACCGTCAGTGGAATAAAAATAAGTAGGGCCGGTGTATTTTTAAAATAGGCCTACCGCAGGGCGATAAGGAAGGGAATGACTGGTTGCTGGGCTGGAATCATTTGGCCATTTATTGTGCTACAGGTCAGCGCAAAATCTCAGCAGACGCATAATTAGCGGCAACTTGAGTGTCTCCTGGGGAAAATGCTTGTAATAATAAAGATTAGTCTAATAGTGTAACGATAGAGGATTGCAAGAGAGACTTACTGCTTCCATGGCTTTATATAGGAAGTCTCAATTATGGGGTGCACTTACAATAATTCGGTTTGCCCTCATCTATCTCTACACATTCCGTGTAATCTAAAGCGTTCACCAGCGCATATTCAAGGCGAGTAATATAACGGAAAGACAGGTTTAATTCTTTTGTGGGTAGATGTCGGTGCGGGTTTGCATAAAACGAATGTAACTTTAGCCAGCAGTGCCATCTGTAGTGGCCGGAAGCCATATGTCTGCCATCAGGGGGAGAGAGGGATCTTGGGGCCACCTTACTGAGTATGAAGTATTAGTCCTCAGGGACTATCCCCGAAGCTGGGGGATAAAACAGGGGGTAGAATATTAGACATGGAGAATTATATTTTCCAGAGCAAATCTTCCGTCCCGTGGAGTATTGATCCTCAGGTCTGCATTTCATCAAAAGTAATATGTCTGCTTTTGGGGGAGAAAGGAGCACTTGTTAAATAATACTGTGGTGACAATGCGATGCTGTTTTACTCAAGCAATCAGCATGTGAGTGTGCGTGTGGCACGGGTAATGAAAACAGTCCTCAACTCCAGGGTTCTGGATTTTTCCCTTTTCCTGCTTTTTTTGCTTCTAATTTTGGGCTTTAAAAAGTGGAACAATTTATTCAGCGTTTTTCGCAGTCCGAGTCCTTCGGAAGGACTCTCTAACTAAGCCAAGCCTTGTAGCCATGCAGCACTTCTCGAAATCCGCTAATTTGTGAAAGACTTTCCCTTATGCGGGGCTAATTAGGGCTAATTAAACAGAGGACTCTGATTTATGGTTGGTGCGGGTCAGGCGAAGGCGTCTCTGGAAGACTGTGTCCAGCAGTTACATAGGAATAAGAGCGCTAAATATATTCCATATGTTGGCCTCATTGTATCGCCCGTGTGGCAGACTGCTTTACATTGGGCGGGATGGGAATCACAGAGGGCGCCCTGTGAAGTAAGATTTAGTCTAGACCAGTGACAAGTCAGATCCCAACTCCGTGTTCAGCATTTCCACCCTGGGGGGAAAGGAAGTACGGGAAATTGCTGGACGAAGGCTGGGATTGACGAGTAGGCCTCACCCACACCACAGTGCTAGACCAAGTCACCTGACGCGGGTCTTGTAGTTTTTGGCGTTACAGCCCACACTCGGACAGCATACGTTTTTCTGGCGTGATCCTAAGATACACCAGCTCATCATCAGCGAAGAAAGATTTAAGGTGTCGGGAAAGCTAAAAATGTCTTGGATCTTTGGCTACCCGTGTCAAACACGCGCCTCTCGCTGTTTGATCCAGCTGCTTATAGCTCATTGAAATGGCATTTCTGAACGCTTCAGACGAAGCACCACATGACCTTGCAAACAGCCATTTGGCTCAAAGTTAAGGACATGTTCCATTAGGGAGCCATTAGGATTAATAGGGGCGGTAAATTTGCCTGCCATTAACCACTTTGCTGGCACGTGTTTTGCTTGCTTCGCACCCCTGCTGGAGGTGTGCGCAACGATTTTATCAATCTGTAAAGAATGAGGACAACGCCGCGCCTGAAAAAAATGTCCAGGACGCAGAATTTTGAATGTTCTCCATGAAATAATGTGTATGACAAGTTTTTGTTTTGAATTGGCAATGACTATCCATCCAACAAAATATTTGTAGTGTCTGTTTCATTCAGGTGAATTGATTGTCATCCCATTCATGGTGCACCCCAGCCTCGTATCGAGTGCTCCAAGCCCTCCTCCCCTCGATCATGATCAGGATTAGTGCTTAGAAGATGGGTGCATGGTTGAATTTCTGGTCTGTGCCTTTCTATTTAATACAATCGACAATGCCTTACTAACAAAAATGTAATCTTAGGAGAAAGTTTATCTTCGAAGAAGAGCTGAAAATGACCCTGGATGATCCAATTCACTGTCAGCATTTGACTGTAGTGCTGATAAGATGTTAGTCATTTTCAGTTATTCAAGTAAAAAAATAATTCGAAGCACCGTATATGGATCGAACATTTGTTAGTCACGATGGTTTAGGTCCAGTAGAGGGCAGTAAAGCGTTAATCAAAGACTGCAAAAGGGGAACGCTGAGCTCGAAGGGTAGAGGACTGGAGAATAGCCGTTAGCGCATCGCCAACGTTACTGCATTAATAGACCCTATTAGGGTCAGAGGAATATAACCTTGCATCTTGTAAATTTTAAACTAAATTAAAACAATTGTCTAATATAAAAAATTTTACCTATCAAAATAAATGCAAATTTTCCGATCCTGCTGACAAATAGGCCTGTATAGGGCTATAAAATGGTTGCCAAGGAAATCCTTGGGAGATTAGCCTGTGTTTTTTATTTATCAATGTTTAACGTTTAGAAATATTAATACATTTTTGACAATGTTTTCATGGTGTTTGAAAAAAAACATCAATACAGTCGCACGCACAAAACAAAGAATCTATTTGATATAACCTAAGGAAACAGGCATATATCTAAATAAAAACGAGATGATGGAAATCGCCGTTGAAACCAGACTTGTCATCAAATAACCAATCCGTCGATTCTTTTTCATGTATTCAAGCTTTTTTTTAATACAAATCAATAATTATTTACAGGGGTACTACAGAAAATCCGACTTTTTCATAAATAATTTCGAACAAAATTGTGTGTTGGTTGTCGTTTTTATGATATGCTAAAATAAGCAACAGTTTTGTCATGAATTATATATTAATTTGCCATATGTCAACAATATAGATATATAAATGCTTTAAATATATTACTCAATAGGCATACTACATACCCGTCAAAGGGAAAGAAATTTAATTCACATGTTACGTTAACAATTTAATAACAGTATCAACGTTTTAAAATGTCCCATTTTCATTATCTGAAATTATGAAGTGTAGTAATTAATTATGACAACGCTACAGTCAAAACTTGATTATATAAATGTAACTTGCTCTGTGAATGTCAGTTTTGTGCATTACGAACGACTGATATGCAGTTACAGTATGCAATATCTATATGTTACCATGCAGTGCTGATAATCTTCATGAATACCTTTTCTGTAAAAGCAAAATGGAAAATGCGCTCTTACAACGATTCGTTTCTCCCAAGGCCTCCTTGGGCAAAGCAAACAAGTCAATGCAGAGCCCGTTACAGCGTGTTTACCCCGAGTCTCTTCCCACGAGTTGAAAACCCTAAGAGGAACAGGATTAACATTATGCGATATAAATGAAGACATTTTCAAGATTTATTTTCAACTTGCTGAGTGTGTTTAACCGCAGGGGGTTAAGAATCACCAATTCAGCCTCAGAACATTATAAACCCACCACATAATACGATAGCACTGAAGAGGGAATATGATGAACAGTATAGACTGTTATATGGAAGATGTTTTGGACTCAGGGTGCTGAAAGTCGTAACAACCAATAGACTTTACTGGAGTTATTTTGTATTATCGGTAGCATTTAGGGAGAAATAATGGCTTCTGAGCCATTGCGAGACAAAATAATTATATGTCTTTGACGAAACAGGCAAGATGGGATGTTGAAACACCTTCAGCGTCCTTAATTCCAAGGCGCTACTGTTCTCCGACGAAAATGACCCTGGATTACTGCCGCAGCGTTGGTTAATGGACTAAATTTTAGACGAAATGTCCCGGCTAGGGGAAAACACGAGTGATCCCGTAAAAATGGGCAACAGGTGAAATTCTGCCATGATCATTTGCCCTCTCTGTGAACTGCCATACAGGTGCGCAAAGGCATTGTCAATAGATTAGATAAAGACAACAAAGGAAACATAATCTCTCATCAGAGCGTAAACGCCTGACCCGGCGTCGCCTGAAACTAACGTATTTCGTCATTTTCATAGGCCTATTTCAATATGTATTAATAGTCTAGATCTGATTAATGCAGTCAACGGAATCCATGCTATGCGAGGAAAGTATCAAAGCAAGATAACCTGCCAAGGAACATAATACAAAATGGGACAAAAGTTCATTTATATTCCGGAGTAATTGTTGTGTAAAATGTATTTGCAGTGCAGTGGTATATTGATCCTTTCAGTGACAGAAAACTGATTACCGTTCCCCAATAACTCGAGTTTACCGAGCAGATTAGTTTTTTTCGTTCTTTTATTTGCTATGGAGGTTCTTTTATACAAGAGTCTCTACTTAACGCAGACACTGCAGCTGCGCGGTATCCAAGCTTTAGGGCTTTTTAAAAAAAGGATTTAATAGTGCTGCCCTGGGGACTGATGTTTGTGTTTCAGTGTGTTTGTATGTGTTTCGGTGCATGTGCGCTCATATGTCTTAAGCTATGTTTTTATTTATTTAAGGAAACAACACGTTCTTTAACTGAAGGCAGTCTTATTTTTTGTTGTTATTTTTAAATCCAGTTGGATTACCTTTTCTGCGAAACGCAGCTGGATATGTATCATGGAAAAATGAATGAACGCGCCAGTTAATTACTTTCGCAAATATTTTTTCATTAATATTAGAAATCGAAACTTTTATAAAATGCCAGTAATTGTCGTTGAATGTTGGAAAATGTTACCTAAAGTTTTGTTGTTAATTGATGTTAAGTGCTTTGCATACGCTATTATTTGTATCAGTCATATTAACATTAAATATAGACCTAGATGAAATGCATTGAAGTTTATTTTTTAGTAGTATAAGGTGCTTCCATGGCCCTGTACTGGCAAAGCATATGGAAAATTGATGGACTGCAGATAGATCATAGATCACAACACTGATGTGGACGAGATACACACCGTGTGCCATGGAAAGTGTGCTTTACTATAGCTGGAAATTCTGTTAAATATTTAGGGTGAGTATTGTCAAAATGAGTCCCTTTCTGAAAATGTGGCTTTCTGGGAAAATCATCTCAGTGTCTTGAATCCCAACTTGATACCATTCTGAATGCAGGAATGCCCCTTGAATACTATATAGAATACAGAGTAAAGTATTTAACTTTGCAGGTAATATATGTGTTTATTGACTGTCCCATTTTCACAATACTCATGTTAACTAAAATGATGATAGATACCAATATACAATGTATAATATATTTCTGTTTTATTTAGGCTTCTTTTGGGTTAAAGCTGAAGGTGATTGTCTGTTAACATTCAGTTTAGTTAAACTCATTTTGAATGATGTTTATGTAATCTGTATGTAAATGTAATGCCTATGTAAAAATGGGCCCATTTGGGAGTAACAGGAAATTAAGTATATGAAATCATTTTTAGACTATTTTTAATAATTGTGAATCCCTCACATCAGTAATGTGTGTGATTTATGTAATTTATATAGGAGTATTATACGTAGGCTGACAGTTCTACATATTCACCTCTGGGAAGACACTCTCCATGAATTTCTGTGGCTCAGTGCATCTCCTGTTCTTCAAAATGCCCAGAGCAATAACAGAGATACACTAAACAAACATAAATGACCAATAGCTGAGTGTTTGTTACAGATACACTCATTAAAAGGAACAAGAGGGATTGGAGTCTTTTGCAAAGTGTGATTCGCATGTTGACTCTGCGCGAGGAATCGGTCAGGGCGAGAACTTTGCATGACTGTGGCCGGGTGTCCTGAACCGATTGAAAAGCTGGTGTTACTGTTATACCACTCAGCCCAGGCCATGAAGGTCGTGGATTTTTATGAACCAGTTCAACTTGCATCCATTTCATGAACACTTACAGTGTTGTGTCACTAAGTCCCCTCTTCACATTGACGTGAAGCCCCCCCCCACCCTTCCCCTTTTTTCCGGGGGGGGGGTATCCCTTCCTTATGTGCATCATTACTGTGATGTTGGGCGGGCTGAATCCCCCGCCTCGTGACCCCAGCCCCTGATTCGTCTGTTCTTCGACCGCCTTCCTCTGGGAAATCTTTGGCGGGCGAACACCAGTCCCTAGGCCTCTGTATAATAATGTGCCACTGAAAAATGCCACATGTACGAAGGAAACAAGAGAAAGAGGCATTTAAAAGAAAAAAAAAATCTTAAAAGAGTCCCGGTTAAAAAAAAGGAGGGCATTCAGTTCCGTAGGGGTTAAAAAAATTAAAAACCTGAAAAATGGAACTGAAAACGGCAGAGAGTCCACAGATGCCGGCATGTGTGAGGTGATGTGATCTGCGTCGTCTGTGCGAGGCTGCTGCCCTCACCTCCATCCTTGCAAAGCTCTCCCATCCTCCTCATCTAACTGCACCAAGCTTGTCCCTGACTCGCATGGCCAAACAGCCCTTGTGACACATTGCTGCCACTCTTCAGCCTGAAGGGCAAAAGCCTGCTTTTTTTTCCAGAGAACCTTCAAGGTGGATTGAAAAGGAATGAAGTCAGTCTAAACAAAGTCGCAATAACTATAACAAAATCTATAGCTAAACGTGTACCTATAATTGCCTTTAAGGATATTTTACACACCTGATATACTTTTGCTAAAATATGGAAACGTTTAAGGACCTCTGTTCTCAAAGTAGGAGGAAACAACTGACTAAGCTATTCCATATGACAGTAGAAGCAACCAGAAATCAGACAGAAAAGAATATAGTGCTGTGCAATATACACTCTTCCCTGCTCTGTAGCTATGCTCAGGTTCTTCTGTCATAAGTGATAAGATAGACAGGAGCTAATTCAAAATGCTTCCACGACCACTTAGCTGATTTGACAAATTCTACTAAGCCCAATTACGTTGTTTTGGTTAGATTACTTTGTCAAAATCAATTACTTCGGTTCACTTACCTATCTAAGCCACGTGACCCTCAGAGATGCACCTCTCCTGGGCTCTGGAAGTCTTGGCAATGTAACATGGATCAATGGGCATCCAGTATTTATTTTTATAAATCCTGAAGAATGTTTCTGATTGG
>JABFEA020000110.1:17799314-17810180 GCA_019775915.2 Cyphomyrus plagiostoma | reverse complement strand
CCCCCCCCCCCCCCCCCCCCCCCCCCCCCCCCCCCCCCCCCCCCCCCCCCCCCCCCCTGTAGACCTTCTTACATACCACTTCACCGGTGCTAAAGTGACTGTTGGCTTCTGTTGTCTATAAGCAAAGCAACACAAAGAGATGTGCAAGAGAGCAACAGACCATAAAAACAGCAGCATCTCCTACATTATGATTTAAGATTTGGGTTTGGGAGATCATTAAGTTGCAACTTAAGGGATATGCTGTCATTTTAATTTTGTTTTCTTAAATAAAGTGGTATATTGGGCAGACAGGACTCATTCAATTAACCAGAATGCAGGACACAAATATCACCCACCTGCTTGTCCTATGCAGGGTCTGGAGCCTATCCCAGAAGCTATGGGTGCAGGGTAGGGCATAAACAACCCATTGCAAGGCACACTCACTACTCACATTGGCAGCCAGTTTGGCAGCTTCAAATTACCTTAACATATTTTTGGACTTGGGGTGGGAAACCTGGAGAACCCAGAGGAAACGCCACAACAATATGGAGAGAACGTGTGAATTCCACCCAGGGACAGGGAGACTTGAACACTGGTCCCAGCTGTGCTGACCACTGCACCCCCATGGTGCTCCACATAAGTACCATCCCTTAAAAAAACAACTAATGCATGAGTTAGTGATGTGGATCTGTGTGACTGCGGTTCTATGCTAGTGACGATCATTTGAATAGAATTTGGACTAAATCGGTACAGTACCGTTCTCAACAATATTAAGTAACACAAACTGCTCCCTCACCTGAATAAAACTCCCCGCTAACTTCCTCGCCTTTTACAGAACAAAATTTGTCTGATGTCTGTATTACAGTAACTGCAGTTGGTTAACTCGTAATTATTTAAGTTGAGTCACATGGTCTGTTTGCGCTGCAAAATCAATACAATATAAGCATAACAGGAAATAGCATGCTGATGGGAGAAGCCTGAGCCCCAGATGTTAATTTAGGTATTAAAGCTAATTTGCCGTATCATTAATCATCCCCCCCGTGACACATCGTATATTTTTGTTTTTGTTTTATTTTAACAAATTGAAGAATTGCTTTTGATTGATCTGAGGTGTTTCTCTGCAGGTCACATATATGTTTTCATTTGTTTCTGCCAGAATGGAGCAAACTCCTCTTATTTCACAGCAGCCAAAATGTTTTGAATGACACAGTTTGGTTCATCGCTGAGGGCCCAGCCCTCCAGAACATGCTTATGGTTTTATTGTAACCTTTGATGCGCTCTTATGTTTCACTGTAATGCTGCACCGTGTGGATGCAAAATGGCGTCCTTAGTGACACTTGTGTCTGTTGGATAATGTATTATTTTAAATTTATAAAGGGACACCTTTGGATGAAATGAAGTGAAACAACCATAAACGCCTTTCATTTTAGTGATTGACAGGTGTGTGTGTGTGTGTGTGTTTGCATTTGGGGATCAAAATGTCCCCAAAAACCAATAGAATAGAAGAGAAATAGAAGAAAGGTCTATGTTGTTTAATTACTTATGGTTAAGGTTAGGGCTGGGTGGGGGTTAAGGTTGCCATTGTTGGAATTAGAGTTTTGCCCATAAATATGACAGAATGGACCTCACAAAGATATAAATACAAATGTGTGTGTTTGTGTGTGTGAACACTGTAAAAAAAAAAAAGGAAATACATTGCTTATTAGTTGAATTGAAGCTTTGATTTTCCAATGTAAGTTTTCATTTTCCAAAGGGAACTTTCCCCCGGGGATATAAGATCACAGTGAATGAACTGAAGCACGGATGGAGATATTTGCTTAAGATAACTGCTGCTGTCGCCCACGTTACCTGGGAACACTGTGTGCAAGTCAAGCTAGTGTGGGGTTTATCTCTCAGGGGCATCAACACCTCCGAAGAGGGTACAGCCCAGGCCAAGGTGTGCCAGGTGGAAAGAGCATGCCCCGAAGAATGAAAGCCGCACTGGCACACGCATTCCGCAAACTGGGAGCACTGGAAGTGGATCAGTGCGCAGCACTGCTGCTTCACTCCTGCGTGTGGGGGTCTGCTTTCCGCTGCAGGTCTCTGTACAGGGAGTTTGGACGTTCTCATCGTGTCGCATGGGTTTCCTCCTCGTGCTATAGGCGAACTGTGTGTGTTGCTGTACGAAGGCATATGCCCTGTCATGGACTGGCAGCCCAGCCTGGGTCACCCCAGCCTCGTGCCCTGTGCTGCCTGCGATAGGCTCCAGACCCGTCTGCAACTTCCACAAGGATAGGTGGTTAGAAGATGTGTGGATGGATGGATGGATAGGTGGCAACACTGGAGGATTAAGATGCCCACTGGCACATGCTTCCATGCGATCCTCACACAACAACACACACAATCACGACTTAATTAAAACTGCATTATCATTGAAATTTGACAATAATATAAAATCACAGTCATTTTACAATATGAATACAACGGGAAAATCGCTTTAGTATATATTTAATTTATGATTCATTATAGGTAAATAATTGTTAAAGGGAATATTGTCTTACATGAGTATGAGAAACGCTTTTATGATTTTTAAAATTTGTTATTGCTCATTTTCCTTCACGATTAATCCTGGGCAGTTAAAATGACGTTCTCCGGCTGCCACGTTTACGGTTGGAGGATAAACGGCGCACAGCCTGACCATAAAACAAACTCTGGACTGTAAAAGAAACGACGCCTCCCGAAGTACAGTGTTCTCAGGTTTTGCGGCTCCTCTCCATAGCTCGCGTTTGCGATGGCCGTTCGGAAGAACCTATAGATTTAAATTAACAAAAAAATAATAATAATTTTTAGCGAGATGTGAAAGGTGTGGGCAGGGTAAGGAAACCGCAGGCTTTGGCGAGAGTCGGCGGCAGCGTTTTCCATACCGTGGTTTCTCTGCATTAATCCATCAACGGTGACAGGCGCGTAGAAAGCGATAGCCTGCATATCGCGGCCAGCGCTGAAACGAAAATAAATGAACTGATTACACCTTAAAAAAGGCACTCCTTCAGCAGCGCACGGTGATATTTTCTCGGGGGCAATTATCCATATCAAATACTTTATGAGCCATGTGTGTAAAGTTAAAGATTTCTCCAGACTATTTGGAGATTTAAAACCTTCCACATAAGAATACGACACTACCAATAGGTCTATATAAGTCGTACAAATTGTAACAATCTGTCATGCCCCCTTCTTAACCATGGACGGTTATTCATAAACTTACGTTACCACATTATAACAAACATGTAAATGAATATCCAGTGTCCAGGCCTTTCCTTCTGAAATTCGCAGCATCGTTGTGCCGGTTTCGATGACAGGACTGCACACCATCATGGATTTGTTCCGTGCAGTAACAGTGATTCTGTTCGGAAATCCTTGCTGATCCCTTGTTCCACTTAACACAGTGATCCCCGGATCTCTACTGACGCTCCGCTAATTCAGTGTGAATATGCATGCTAATGCACCGCCTGGTGCATTCAGGGGAACAGCGCGCTCTGCGCTCGCCGACACTATATAATCCGTCGCTCCGTTTACCGTGAACGTGCAATGCGGTGTGGAGAGATGACACCCGGTGACAGGGGGGTCGGGTATCGTAGCGGACAGCCTGGCGAAAGGACTGCGCCCTTGAGGGCTTCTGCTGGTTCAGCACATCAATGAGTCGGGCCTGTGAACCACGCAGGATCAGACCGTAATACTGACACTACTTATTGGCAGAAAGTCATGTATCTTGTCGGTGTCGAGGTTTTATTTTAGATATACTGTTCTTAGAAATTAATATTTGGGTGTTATACTAAAAACAGCAAAAATATTTAATATAATGTATATTTTTAACTATGATAAAACACAAGCAGAATGTCACTCGAAACAGCAGACTTAAATAATGTGAACATGCTGTTTGATACATTCGGTGTGATTAGCTACATTGATAGCTGCATGCTATAGAAAAACATGCTTGTTCATCGCGGTATAAAAAGTGAGGCATTTTACGTTCAGACTGCTCCATCGAAGGATTAACAAAATGTGATTTAAGACGTAAATTAGTACAAAAAAATCAAAGCAATACATTTTCAGATATTTTCGAACTTAACGGGGTTTTTTACACATGGGAAAAATATTACGTGGGACCGCTGATGTAAGGCAACTTTCGTCTCTGCAGACAAATCCATCGTTCTTTATTATAGGCATTATATACTGGAGAAAACGGCAAACTTCCGCATACGACAGCATTGACTAACAATAGGCTACTAAATTTGTATACCTGCCAGTGTTGTATCAAGCCAAAGCAAAACAAAGAAATGTAATTTGAAGCGATATATTTGCATCTCGTTTACATCGATATTTCTCTTAAACTGAAGGAGGAATATTGAAGCAATATTATGTTCCTATGTATACCCGAAACTCAATCCACAATGTAAAATATGTGACAACTGTCTTCACTACATTATTCTCAAAAAGAAATCTCCAAGAATGTTGCCTAAACCGTTTAACAGACGCCAAAGAATAAATATTTTATACTGAAATATCATTAAGATATTACCTCTCGTTAATGTTCTGCAATGAAATTTTTCGGTAGCCTACAGGTTATGACAAATAAATTTGCACCTTTAATAACCTTACTTTCCATGTACATAAATCAGGATTAAAAACACGATGCCAAAATTTCATTTGTAGTATAATAAATAATGCGTGCGTTATTATCAAAACCAAAAATCGTCAAAAATATATTTAACAATGAAATATGTGCTGAATTTGAGCAATTCGCAGGTGAAACAGTAATTAAAATAATTTTATTATAATTTTTATTGTTCCATAAGCATGCGCACTCCCGTTTTCTTTAACAATAATTACAATTGGTGTTGTATTGTTGCAGTATAACTGGATTGTGATTAATTGTTACTCCAACTGTTGCTGAATATAATTAGATCTAATAGGTCATTGCTGACTATTGTGTTGTTTTCGCTTTGCATTCTTACTTCTGTCCGTTTGTCTAAATTTCTACAGTAACAGAGCACATAGGCTATAGGCTGTTCGACAGATATTCATATATGCAGCTAAGAAATACAAACAAACCTACATTTATATGAATGCCTTAAAGATGCACGTTACAATTACAACGCACAATGTCAAAGCATAAAAGAACAAAACGGTGATATCTGGTGATATCTTTAAATAAACATTCATTAAAAAAAAGAAGTAAAAAATATTTGAAGGATGCAAATGCGATAATTATAAAACACTTTTTCCGAATTCTTCAGAGATGTCGCTGACCTTTATGGGAAATGGAAATGAACATATTGAGGATCGCGTGCGAATTTCAATATTTAAAATACAAGTGAATCGTCTGCAGCGAAGCGCGCAGCGTTTGCGACCACAGCGCACTCTATTCAAATCGCCTGACTGATTTCTCGCGTTCATCAAGCATGTAATTCAGCTCATTCAAAATAAAATCAGTGGCATTGTCGAACAAATTGCGACGACTCCAAAATGTGTCGGCATATGAATTAGACAATATGTATATTCTGAGGGACAATATTCGCGCCTGACGTTTAACAATGATTTAATTCTGTTTCAAATTTCCCTGTGAATTCATGACTTTGCATCGTTTCTGTGTGTTTTTGAGCGCACTATGCGTTGGCCTATGAATGAATGCAGCAACACGATCATCTTCGTCGATGTAAAAACAGTGGTTAAAACTCGACCAGTAGCATAAGGATCAAGCCAAACAACAGGCTATTTATTGTCTAGTAAAGCGTTCAGATGATAAATGTCACTGCTTGCCCGTTTTATTACACTGTACCTCGTTTCACCCAAGACTGCGTGGACACTGTGACGTAACGGTTTGGAAGCGCGCCCCCCAGCTTGCTCGGTCGTTCGCGCCTCCCTCCCTCCCTCCTTCCCTCCATCCTTCCATCCCGCTCAGTGCGCCTCCGCTTCTGCGAAAGGAATTAGCGGCTGCTGCTTAGAATATCATTCCATCTTTTAGGATTATCGACCCCCGAACAATGCAAACTAGAAGATCAGCCCTGGGACAGGGAAAGTGCAATTACTGACAGTGAAGGAACTCCGTGTCTTCTATAATAACGGATGTGGGCTGTGCGACAATGTGAATCCCGCAGTTGAAACCTGGAGATCATAGCAATGGATTTCTTTATGTGTTTATAAAGGCATGTTGGAATGAAGAGCGTTCACGTTTATCACCATTTACGCATTTTCATCATGGATTTTTTCTTTTCGTACTCGACTAAAGGCGTCAACAACATTGGAGGAATCTTGAAATAACTATGAATACATGCAGGTAATTCTGATTTACCCACTACCTCAGATCGTCAACATTTGATTAATTATGGGCGTCCCCAAGAGTGGTTTAAACGGCTCCAGGTACACGGGAAAGTTTCTTGGCGAAAGGCCTCTCAGCGAACATCAAAAGGACAATATTTACATGGGATTCATTTGAAGAAGTAAGAGCGAAGAATTTCGGCCCCAGCTTTTGAAAGGTTAGTGAACTGCAGTCCCGGGGTCGTGACTAGCTTCGCGTGTTCGTTGGAATTAAAAGAAATTTAACATTCGACACCTCTTTGGAAGTTTGATTGGAATATTCCTACGTACAGGACGTCAAGGTAAACTAAGAAGTTTGAGTTTATTTGAACTAGGCCAGAATCAGTACAGTCCGCATAACTAGGGAGGATTTACATGCCGTATATATCATTGGCCAATGACCAAAATAGTTGTTAACCTTTTCTATTGTCATGGTATTGAAAACTTAACCCACTGTGAAATATGTTTTTTTTTAATAGTTGATTGAGACCTAATTGTAAGAATTTGTTGTTGCGCTTATATTTAGATATGGAACACAGTTGGTGTCTTTGCGGAATGAAAATTATTCGTAATTTGAATAGACTTAATTTTAACCTGTATATATAAACTGACAACTGCATACTGCTTGTTTACAATAAAATACAATGGGTTTAAAACATATCTTACGCTCACGCATTTTTTTCGCCGGCAAATACATGAAGATCAGACAGCCAAAGGATTGTGTATATAGGCCTATAGTGTTTTTAAAATATGATAACAGACGTACTATTTTAAAAAAACATGTCTTCTTTTGACGAATATAACCATTTTCTGATTCAAAGATAAAGGAAAAGTGGCCGCAGTTTCGGAGCTGGAGAAGGCATATTGTTATGCGAGCGAAATTATTTTTCATAAGTCAGAAATGAAGGAGAAGTCCAAGAATGCAGCGAAGACAAGACGGGAAAAAGAAAATGGAGAATTTTACGAACTGGCGAAATTATTGCCACTGCCGTCGGCCATCACTTCGCAGTTGGATAAAGCCTCCATCATCCGACTGACCACCAGTTACTTGAAGATGAGGGCCGTCTTCCCCGATGGTGAGTTTCTCCACAAACACCGTGTCGTTAACCGTATGGACTGTTTTGTAATTAATACAGCCTGTGAATTGTCAGAATATAGTAAATTCAATTCACTCAAGTTATGTCTCACAACACATTTTCTTAATGCCTAACTGAGTAACTTTTAAAGTAGCCTTGCTATCTGTTAGTAGAGTCCCCCGGGAGGGGGGCCGCTTAATTATTATACATTTGCTCGAGCTTGTTTTCACGGACTTCGGTTACATCAAAACGTAGGCCTATAGTCGCATGTGCGGCATTAATGTCATCATGATATAATAATAACATGACAGTATTTCAAAACGGCACTACCCTTCTAAAACTGCTATACGGTGCACGTGTTTGTGTGTTTCATAGAGGATTAATAAAAATTGATAATGTAAATAAGGAAAAAGTACAAAATGCGGAATGTGCAGTTTTGTTTGCATCATATTTCCGCTATAGTTTAAGGACGATGATAAATTATCTAATTATCCTTAGTAAAACGAACAGTTCAGCGGGCTGTTGGAAGAAAACATCCTTCCTCTGCGTAAAATGAGTCTGTCATCACTCATCATGTCACTTAAAACGTACACATGGGTCATTCTCCCCCCAGACCCCCCCAATCTTTCCTTTGATGTCTGATAGCGGGTACAGCACTAGGAACCGCACTTTAACGCCAGGGTTTCCCTTTTTTTCGAAATAGTCAAATTATTCATCAAAAACGGAAAGCAAGTGACGTTACAGACGGCTGAGTAACGAGCTGGTTAACGGTCAGTGTCTTATCACGCGCAAATGTTAGCAGTGCATTTGATTGTTGAAGTTAAGGGCCGCGTTATTAGGCTAGGTATAGTATTTAGGTCAGAAACACTTAATTGAAATGGCATAACTTTAAGGGGACTCACGAGCATTATGATTTTTTAGACAACCATCGTGACTTAGAATATACAGAGCTTCATTAGCTGGTTTAAAATTTATTAGCTGGTTTTTATTAACGAGGCAAACAAACCTAATTTAGCGTGTATTTTTGTAGCACTTTACAATGCTTATCTGAATTAAAACCAAATTACCAAATCTAAATGGGGTGGTGTGGATAATTTGTGGTGAATTTTGATCTTAACAGGAAACTCCATCGAGTCAGTTATCTTGATGATTTTTTTTCGCTGAAGACCCAATGAATTTAATTTTCCATTTAGACAACGCATATACACATATATTAAAATGTATTAATATACAAGGCAAAGAAATAATTTAAAAATAACCCACGTCTGCTAAACATTTGAAAAAGTTTTTCATTGGTAATTATCCAGACATTTTAAACACATTTAGTATATATTTTATTAGGGTATATATAGCTTTGTATTTTATAATGGTTTGTTATTATTAATGTACGTTTTAATATTGTAGGCCTATGTCAATACACATTAGCTAACTAATCTGCAACAATGATATTCTGTTCCTTTTTTTTGTTATTATAAATTGATGGCGTATAAAATATTTTCAACAGGTGCGCGTGAGGCCGTGAATTAAGCTCGTGAAACAGCAACGTTTTGTTTGATGCCGATATTCCGAACACAAGACATGTTAAATTAAAAATGCACAAATAATTGTGTGTGAACGCTGGTAAAACGAAATATTGCCCTTAAAAAGCAGACTGGCGATGCATTCAATTAAAATGTGGCATTTGTGTTAACAACTTTATATATTTCACCCTGTGCCCGCTAAAATGACGTTTTCTAAGATAAACTTGCAAAGTGTGTCCGTTTTGCGACAATAACATTTTTTACTGTTACGGTGTAGCAGGTATAATGTACCTTAACAGCTGAAGATCAGGTTAGCGAATTACGGTTGCGTACGGACACTATTGTACAACTTTAACACAATTATATAAAAACAATTCAGATATAGTCAGTAGTTCTCTTTATTAACTTCATATTAAGGATGGGAGAATAATTTTTACTGATTAGATGATAAAAAATGCGTAATTTTGTGGAAGTGAATTGAGCTATATGAAACATCTATTATCACTGGATTTGAAAGGCTTATAATAATTTGAATATACTTCTAAATATTTATCTTAACGTTTAATTGTTTGTTTTAGCAACTCTATATTTATATTTTCCATACTGGGTTATTACTATTATTATTGCAGATATGGTTATATGTAGGGCTACATTTTTATCTTTATTTTTTTAGATATAATAGATTATATTGATACTCATATTTGGCGGTAGCGTTGCCGTTACTACGCCGGATTTTATGTCCCGGCGAAAATTTTAGGAGCCTAGTAACTCCTCTCCTTTCTTATAATAGGATGTTATTAGGAACTTATTGGATTTCGGCATTATTGTGAATAATTTTGTCCTCAGTTCGCGACAGGTGTCCGCCACGAAGTATAGCCTGCAGAAAAGTGCAGTTTATTTAAAATACAACGTACAAAAGCCTTGTAGCCTAAACGTGCTTTTTACTGTAATAAAATGAAAAAGGATTCGAGACCCGTTAGACATGCTGAAAAATTTTCAACCAATTTTTTTTCCTATATTTTCATCGTAGTATATTGCCTGCTCATTTTTAATATGTTGTGCCTGTATAGTAGCTGAAAAGCTCACTAAGTAACCCGATTACTGTATTCTTACCGACTAATCTAGTTAAATGAGTTACATACGTTTACGAGTAATGCGGACAGTCTGACTGAGCTCATGGCCCGAACGGGAGAGCTGATCCCAGGCCGGCTGGACACGCAAATGGGAAAATGGCTTCTTCAAACTAAGCGGTAGCAACTTAACATTTAACACTTTAAACACTGGCATACGGAAAACGTTAACAATTACAGACTTTACAAACCTCCAATTTAGTATAAAATTACTTATTTTCTTGTTCACAGACTGCTCAGATTTATTTGAATCTTAATTTTATGCCTAAGAATCCCTGCTTTAACTATACATTAATGTTATGTTCTATATTAATTTAAAAAATGAAATGATACAGACAGGGCATTAACAGTTATTTTTTACAGTAGTTACTGGGAAATGTAGGCCTCAAACTGTCCATACAGCATTTCTGGGAATAATTGAAAGCTTTTTCATTTTTTTTTTCATTTTGTGCAGGGCAGTCGAAGTAACACTTTTATATTATTTTGCATAACTGTCCTGTTAATCACCATCAACCAAATGCACTAGTGATTTTTATGTGGCGGTCGGAGTCACAGATCAGTTGTCGTTCTGACACAACATGCTCACCCCCCCACCCTGCCCCGTCCCATCCAGGAGTATAGATTTACTCCCTCCGTTACTCTCTGACAGGGGCTTCGGCCAGAAGTGGCCCATGTGTTAAAGTCCTCTATCAGCGCCTCAGTCCTGAGTGACTGGAGGGGGGGGGGGGGGGGGGGGGGGGGGGTTTTAAGTACAGCCCTGTGTCCCGGAGTGGGGTGTTATTGTGGCGGGGGGGGTGGGCCCCCACGCGGTGGGGAGCGACGAAATTG